>CM053770.1:342109026-342172588 GCA_028658325.1 Potorous gilbertii | reverse complement strand
GGAGGGGATATACAAATGGGGAGAAAATTTGGAACCCAAAATTTTGTGAAAATGAATGTAAAAAGTTAAATAAATAAATTTATTTAAAAAAATATTATTATGAAAATAGTTTTGATCTCGAGGGCACTGTTACTGGTCTTGGGGTAGACCACACTTTGATAACCATGGGCAAGGAGGGGTTAAATTATTTGTCCAGGGTCAGAAAGTCAGTATGTGTCAGAATTAGGACTTGAAACTGAGTCTTCCTGGTCTAAGACCCTCCAACCAGAACGTTTGAGTTATCAGAGATGTCTAAGTTCCTATTACAAGTGCATTTACAAACCCTTCAGTTAAACCTTATAAACTTGTGAAGTTTGTGAAAGATCAAGGACTAAGTTTGAGAGTTAATTACTGTGTCACTGGTCCACATGGCTGGAAAAGAAAAAGCAAAAGAGAGGAAACTAGATTCAGGGAGACATTTTTCTAGCTGCCTGTTTTTTCCTTCTCCAACAAGCATAAATCCATCCTTTCTTTGGAAAAAATGACACTATGACTCAGACATGTAGATGATCACTCTAGGTCAATGCTGTTTCCATAATTTAAAATTATTTATCTCATCAAATCAATGGCACACCCTTATGTTAGTATGATTCATGAATGACAATCATGTAACCTGTACTGAGTCACAAAAAAACTTTAATTTTTTAAAGCCTTTTTAAAGTTACCGCACTAAATAAAAACACAGAAGTTTTATTTTCTAACTTTCCCAGAGCCAAATTTCCCAAATGCATAAGTGTCAAGGAAACAAACTCATTATCACTAAGCACGTTCTGCGAGGCTATGTGACCACATCTGACATTATTTTTAAACATTCTAAGTAAAAATAAGATGATGAATTTCACATTTTCTTAAAAGATAATTTATACTCACAGGTTTTCTAGTGGAAGGAACTTGAACGGAGTGGTAAAATTCTGGCTGAACGCGACTGCTTTTCTTGAGTTTTCTTTTTCTCACTGAAGTTTCTTGTTCACTCTGATGGTGTACTTCTGCTAAGGGTTCAGTTTCTTCTAGGCGGGCTGCTACCCTTCTTCTGGTATGGCGAGGACTTGCTCTAAATCCCTGTTGACCCAAAATAAAAACCCCACATGTGTATTATTAATGTGAAAATTACCATACAAAAAGACATAGAAATGATCATGCAGGCTTCACAAGCAGATTTCTATTTCCAAAGTATCCATCTAAGAGGCACAACGGATGAGTGCTAGATTTGGAGTCAGAAAGGCATGAGTTCCAACACCACCTCAGATATTGATTAGATGTGTGTCCCTGGGTAAATCTCTGACCCTCATCTACAAGATGTAGATGATAATTACGGTCCCAAGCTCACAGCTTTGTTGTGAGAATCCAATAAGATATTATGTAAAACTTAAAGTGATCATATCAAAAGCAGCCTTCAACGTACACGACACCCTTTTTCTTAGTAGTCACACTGGATACCATCTTGTCACCATTCAGTTGTTTTTCAGTTGTGTCTGACCCCAATTATTTCTCGGCAAAGATACAGGAATGGTCTACCATTTGTTTCTCCAGCTCATTTTAAAGATGAGGAAAATCAAAGTGAAGTCACTTAATTTGACTTAGTCGACCCAAGGTCTCCTAAGTGTCTGAGACCAGATTTGAATGGAACTGCCCATAATTTACCTAGAAGGAGTCAGAGGGCCTCTTGGCTTTTCTTCTCTTTGATGGTGCCAATTCACCCCCATTCATTCACATTAAGGTATAAAAGACTAATAAGCTATCTGGGGGTTTTCTTAAAGCTTTTTTTTCCCACTTGAGAGTATTTTCAAGTTTTATATTGTATTTCTTAAAATACATGATAACAACAACAGCCAAAAATGAATGCCAAAATCTAACGTGTTATCTTATTCAAGATAACAAGTATGTGGCAAAACATGTGTAAAAACATTTACAATAAAGACTATTTTAGCTTGTGTAATTGTAGCAACTTGATAAGAATCACTCTTTACAAATATTCTAGTATATATTCTTTAGAGAAAAGTGTTAAAACTCCACATCTTGTTTACTTTAGCAAATTAGTATAGTTTTTCTACTAAATTATAGAAAGTTAAATTTCAAAAATGAAGTTATTTGCTGATAATATTTTTTTCCATTTAGCACTATAGTTTGTTACCCATTGTAAGGTAGATAGTAACCTTCTAAAGAGACCTGGAAACTCAAAAACTCTAGTCATTTTATCAGAATAGGACCAGCAATAAATTAAGCCGACGTCCCTTTCTCAAGACCACTACCTTCCCTTTCCCTAGGAGTCTTTCATCCTCAGTCTCTAGACCTGGACACCTTGCTGCTTCCCCCCATGTCTGGTCCTGGTAAACTCAGATACGAACCCTATAAAAACTCATCAGCCTTTACTGTTCAGGGAAAAGGTATGCAATTCCACCCTGAGGTCCAGCAGACCTGACCTGCTTCAGTCATTCTCCTTGATTGTCTTTCATTTTGTATCTCCCCTCAAAAAAGCTGTCTTGTTTTACTACCATTGTGAGCTCTGTTTGCTTATACTAGGTTTTTTGGTCTGTGCTCAGATACCTACCTAGCTAAGTATGATGACACCTTATTCTGAGGCTATCCATATACTCAATTTACTTGAATGTTCATTATAGCAATTTTTAACTTTTTTGATATCATAGACATCAGTCTGGTGAAGTCTATGGACCCTTTCATAAAATAATATTTTTAAATGAATAAAATAAAGTATATAGAATTACAAAGCAAGCCAATTATATTGAAATACTGTCATGTAATTTTTCTTAAAGTTCAGAGACCCTCGATTAAGAATCTCTGGTATATAAAAATTTGTATTTTGTAGGTATTGTTTCTATCTCCAAAGAAAAATTACAAAAGTCTTAATTGTTTCTATTTTTATTGTAATGTTATATGTGTGCAGTGATATAATTAGGATACATCATTATTGTAGATTAAAGGTTAAAGGTAAGATATGCTGTAATGATACTACATTTTTACTGAATAATATATTCTCTGCTTCAAAGGAAGCATGAATAAAATTAAGTTAAATAAAAAAAAATTTTTAAAGGCTGACAAAGCTTAATTTGTTACTTCTCCTTGGGGCACTTGGTATTTTAGCAGGTGTGTTAAGCCAAAGGAATATATCAACTAATGGAATTCTAGACACAAGGAACTGAGTGTTAGAGATGGAAATGGGGAGCATACATTCAGAGAACCCCTGAAATCACAATACATAACATGTTGCTGCCTACTTTATCCATGTATGAGGTTGACTCTGAACTAAATATTTGCAAAAATGGCCTAAAAAGAATATTTAGATAAGAAATTGTTTATAACCCTATTCCTATCCTTCTTTATTTTGAAGTATGTAGAAACTTCTGTACTTGATAAAAACTGATTAACCAGGTGACCCTGCACTTGAAGAGCAGACCAGGGGAGTGTAAGTACCAGAGGGTTCTACCTAAACTTAAAAGGCTTCCAACACTGATTAAGGGGCTATGTTTGTGTTTAGAATCTGAGGACTGGCTGCACTAAATTTCAAAGAAGCTCTTCACTAGGCACAGGGGGATGGATTTTTTGACCACCACAGCTATCAAAAACCATCTCCTAAGTTAAAAAGGGGTTATGATCTGTGTCATTCAAAGGAACACCCACTTTGATGAAATTACAGATCTTTAAATGACTGAAGAGACTCCTATGCCAGTTCATAAAGACCAAAGCAGAACAGAAAGGGACTATCTAGTCAGTTGCTATGGAAACTCAACAAAGTGCAGTATGTTACTTACATTGAAACCTTAAAGCAGTCTTTACCTCACCAAAATGACTGTCAATTTTTTATATGAAAAGACCACCATAGGCTCGGGAAAATTAAATTGAGGTTCAACGGTTCTTTTCTTTACACTTATATGATGTTTTATCAGTGGTAGAAGTAAGAAATATTTTTAAATCACTAGTATATTTTATTAGGGTTGGGAATAAGATAGATATATGTGGGGTGTTTTTTTTATGAAACAGAAAAAAAACCCAGAAAGTGTATAGACTGAGAATTAGAAATAAAAGAAGCTTCCCTCAGCACAATGAAAGTTTGAAAAATTGTTGGCTAAAATAAAACTTGCTGCAATGGCAGTAAGAAAAAAAATCTAAGGACAAAGATAAGCACATATATTTCATTTATTTTTTTTGAAAGATTGTGTCCTTTCACAAAATGACTAATATGGAAATACATTTTACATGATTGAGCATATATAACCTATATCACTTTGCTTACCATATCAAGGAAGGAGAAGAGGGAGGGAGAGAGAGAATTTGAAACTCAAAGTTTTTTAAAATGAATATTAAAAATTATTGTTACATGTAATTGTGAAAAATCAAATAATATTAAAAAGACTTTTAAATGCTTCCGTTTATTTAAAACATTAAATTTTATTAGCAACCAACCAACACATGTTAGAATACTTTGTAACAGGTTTCTTTTTTCCTGAAAAGCTATAGGCTGATAGATATATAGTATAGAACCCTCCCCAAACCATTTGGAACTAGACAAGCCTAATGGCAGATCAGGAGAGGCACTGTGGCCTACTCTGACCTTAATGTACCACAAAGTGTTGCAGTGCTGTGACATAACAGACATGCTTTGCTCTCTGAATGAACTCAGAATGCCCTTCCTGTGTCAACACTACAAGGCCAGATGAAGTTGACCAAGAACATTCTTTAGGAGCCTTTAGGAGCCTTAACCCAGATACTATCTTGAAAAATGGGACTTTTCTTTGGTGGTATATTATGGATCCATGCTACATAGGGGAAACACATATCCTGGGATCGCAATTTCAAATGAAACTTTGTCATTCTCCTATCTTGTTGTATTTATAACCTATTCACTTAAAAAATTCCTTTCTCATATCACGGTTAACCATATAGAGACCATAATTTTGACTGACAAAGGCATCCTGAGCCAGGAAGGAAGAAAGAGAATGAGAGGGAATTGCTCTGAAGAATAAGATCTCCTTGAGTTCATTGTCTTACAGTGAGCTTCCATGTGTATCTCTATATGCATGTTCCACAAGCTTTGAGAGAAAGAAACACTCATATTCAGTCTAATTTTGTTTGTCTTTCTAGGATGAACTTAGTAAAAGTTGACAATAGATATATGTATACATACATACATACATATATATATATATATATGTGTGTGTGTGTGTGTGTGTTTGTGTGTGTGTGTGTGTGTATGTATGAAAAAGCAACTCCCTAGTTTAAAACTCAGGTCAAGAAATATTTTCTGTAAGAAACCTTTCCTGATCCCCTGTAGCAACAAGCACCCTGGCATACACAGGTAGGCCTGTTGTACAGGTTCTTAGATCTGCATTTCTGAAAGGAAAACAACTTTTGAGGGTCAATAATCTACTTTAATTACATTCACCAACAGAAAAAATACAAGCAGAGAAATAAAGACCAACAGACAGGGCTTCTAACTGTAAGCAAAACTTTTAACTATAAGCAATACACACATCACAGATCAACACAACTGTCTGACCATTGCATACATACGTAGTTATCAGACAGAGAAACATCAACATCTGGGTTTTCAAAGTGGGGAGGGGGCTCTCTAATGGCTACCCATAATCTCATCTGGCACATGAACCTTCTTCCAAACCCCACAAACCTCATCTCAGAGTATATATACACTTTTCAGAGTCAGAGGTTACAACCCTCCTGACTCAGCACCTCATTAGAAATTAACAAAAATTTCCCTTAATGGGCTTCAGGTGAGGCCTATTAATGGGCTGGGGGTGGGGAGGTGGGGAGGGAATCTTTAACTCTAACATTGCCCAAATCTACTAAGGCTTCTCCAAAAAAAAAAAAAACCCTTATATTTTTTCTGCATATGGTTTGTACCTACCACCACCTGCACACAGCTTCCTTGATAACAGGGTTTTGTTTTTACTCCTAGAGAACAGGATTTTTGTTTTGTTTTTTTTTGTCTTTATAGTCCCAGGAACTAACCCAGTAGTCATAAATATACAATAGGTGTTTAATAAATGCAGACTGATTAAATTTGGAATCAGAGAACATGGATTCAAGTCCTGGTTCTCTTACTAACCTTCTACCACAGGTTTAACCTAGAGATAAGGTGACTCAAAGGTTCTCCATATAGAAAAGATCAATCCAAGATCAGTTCTTTATCTTTTTATGTCATGGAACCCCTGGCAATCTGGTGAAGCCTATGGATCCCTTCTCAGAACAATGTTTTTATATGTATAGAAGATGTTGGATTACAAAGGAAACAATTAAATGGAAAGTTAGAATAGAGATAGATATATAGACAAATAGATAATTTATATATAAATATATGGCATATACACATAGATTATTCAGGTATTAAGTGTCAAAGGCAGAATTTGAACCTAGGGCCTTTGACTACAGAGTCAGTACTCATGTCACTAACTTAGTTTAAGGAATAAATAACTTTCTTCATTTCATATTGGCATAAAATGAG
Organism: Potorous gilbertii; assembly: GCA_028658325.1. Lineage (NCBI taxonomy): Eukaryota > Metazoa > Chordata > Mammalia > Diprotodontia > Potoroidae > Potorous > Potorous gilbertii. Next base: position 342,166,074 of record CM053770.1, on the reverse strand, counting down.
CAAAATCTCAATAAGATTAATAATATATATAATTTACATTTGGCAAAAATTCAATTTGAGCAGATAGGTGGTACAGTAGATAAAGCACTGGGCTTAGACCATCAGTTCAAATCCAGCCTCAGACACTTACTAGATGTGTGGCCCTGGGCAAGTCATTTAACCCTATATGCCTCAGTTTCTTATTTGTAAAATGAGATGCAGATGGAAATGGCAAACCACTCCAATATCTTTGGGGTCACAAAGAGTCAAACAGGATGAAATGACTGAACAACAAGAAACTCAATTTAATACTAATTGTAATGCCATCAGCTCTCCAATTACATGTTTCAAAGAATCTCACATGATTTTGACAGGCACAGGGGAAATAACTTGTAAGTGGAGAGTCTCTAAGGTTATTATTCTGATCTATTGAATGAAATCCTCTTTTATAATAGAAAACAAATAACAAATAAGCACAGGAGGTCTTATAATTTTTGTTCCTTATAATCAAATGTGTGACTGTGAAGAGGTAGTCCCCTAGAGAATATGGTTTCTGAACACCTGCCTATACCCTTTTCAGATCCTCATCAAGAATACTTTATGTAAGTGTAAGCGTAAATTGTTTTCAAATTTTGTAGAAATGAGAACACAAGCAAAAAAATAGTTATTATAATAACTAAATGGTATATGAACTGATGCAAAGTGAAGTAAGCAGAAAGTGCAGAGCTGATGGACTCGGAGTATAGATTGAAGTATACATATACATATTTTTTTTAAATTTAGGGGAAGACATCCCTAATAATACTTAACATTTATGTAGCATTTGCTATGTGCCAAACATTGTACTAAGTGCTTTTGGTCCTCATGCTGTGAAATTGATTGATGCTGTTATTAACCCCATTTTCCAGATGAGGAAATTGAGGCAAACAGAGGTTGTTGTTTTTTTTAACCTCTGTTAAATGACTCATTCAGGGTCATACAGGGTCACACAGGGTGAGTAAGTATAGGAGGCTAAATTAGAATTCAGGTCTTTCTGATTCCAGGTCCAAACACATCATCGCTTCATCATGGCTAATGCAGGGAATTTGTTTTACAAATGACCATACATATTTGTAATGAGCTTTATTTTGTTGTCTTATTAACAGATGGTGGGAGGAAAGCAGAGAATCCAGTACTGAAAATAAAAATGGATTTTGAAAAAAAATTCACGGTAATAATTAAATTACTCCAATGCATGAGGGAGAGGAATAATCAAAGTTAAAAGTTTTTTCCCAAGCATGTGGAAGTCTCCCACCTTCCAGAGAGATAAAAATCAATCCCTCATCACCCTCAAAAGTGTGTCACCTCCAGCACGGGCCTCTTCTATATATATTTAGTCTAATCTGCGTTCTTCCTATCTTTGTTTTCTTAAATGCCATTTCTGCTTCCCCACAAAGGACATCAGGGATGGTGATATAAATAAAAATGTAGTGTGGCTCCACTATGATTGAGTGAGGGGAAAAATTTGTTATAGAAAATGAGACTGATTATGTCCTTTTCTGTCTATTTCTTCTTTCCAAGTTTCATCTGTAAATGCTCTCAGAATAATTTGGTTTAATCAAGTGCCAAGTTTTCACTGGATTTTTTTCCTCCATCGCTTCTCACTATTTCATGAAGTATTACTCTTCATAATCTTTTACCATCAACTTCTATAGGGTTTTACAAAAATATTCTTAATTTAAACCACTGTTGCCCTTGACTACTGTATTTCTCTTCTTGGCCAGAAGATAAAGCATTGTCTAGATGAGAAAGTTTCTGGGTCTTTTGATCTTGTTCTGTCTATTTATTTATATAAAAAAACAAACAAACAGGAAGCTATATGTTAACTAAAGGTGTTTGCCACTGGAACGAAGGATGTCCAGCATAAAGTCTAAATTCTGCTTAAGTCTCGTCCCTTACACAATCCATCCTCCACACAACAATGCCACAACAATACAACTATGACTATCCTACTCAATAAACTCCAGAGACTCTGTATTGCATTTAAAACCCTTCATAAACTGGCTTTAATCTTCCTTTCTAGGTTTATTATGCACTCTAAAATCATGTAGCAAGTCAAGCAAAACTGGCATTCTTACTATTTCTTACACAAGACACTCTATCTCCTGTTCTTAATGTTACCACTCCTAGAATGTTCTGCCTCCTTCTCTCTGCTGTCAGAATCTCTAGATTCCTTCAAAACTTAAGTGACGCTCCTCTGATATGAGGACTTAACAAACTTATCACCTCCCCACAAATTACTTTGCATAGACTTTGTATACTACACATCAGGCCTTCTCTACAAAGACCTCCACCTCCTACCCACCCATAACCTTGATGCCCACCTATAGGTCCCTCAGCTTTGAAAGAGGATTTTTGCTCTATCTTGCTTGGGACCAGGGCTCCATTTTCCAATCAGTCCCCATCATATGTGTATTCCACCCACCCCTGCATATCTCCTTTCCAGCTACTCTTCCCCATTAAAATGTATGTTCCTTGAAGGCAGAGACTGTCTTGCTTCATTGTATTTGTATCCCCCAGAACTTAGAAAATTGTCTGACACACAGTAATCACTTAATAAATGTTTTCTCTATCTATCCATCTTTATATGTTATCTCCACCCCAACTTCACCCCCAAAAGAATGTAAGGTCTTTGAGGAGAGGAACTATCTCATTTTTGTTTATTTATCCCTAGTACCTAGCACAGTGACTGGCATATAATTGGCATTTAATAAATGCTTCTTGATCAATCAATTTATTAATTCCCTATAGATGGTTAGGCCTTCCAGATTTTTACATTTTATTATGACATTCAACTCATTGTCTTGAGTCCCAAAAGATTGCAGAGCCTTCTAAATAAGACATACAATCACAAATTTAAAAGTTCAACCCTAATAACACAGAAAAAGGAAAAGACCATGACTGATATGCAGCTGGCTGTATATCCCAAAGAATTGGTCCATCAGCATGTATATATTAGACATTTTAAATAAACAATGAACTGGGCCCACAAATGACTAGGAAGGAAATGGACAGGATTACACTGGAAAATTGTGCAACATTTTTCATGTGGTATAATGGATAGAGAGCAGTGCCTGGAGTCAGGAAAATCTGAGTTCAAATCCAGCCTCAGACCCTTACTAGCTGTGTGACCCTGGGCAAGTCACTTAACCCTGTTGATCTCAATTCCCCCATCTGTAAAATGAGCTGGAGAAGGAAATAACAAACCATTCTAGTATCTTTGCCAAGAAAACCCCAAATGAGGTGACACAGTCAGACTTGACTGAAATGACTCAACAACAACAACAAACTTCTCCCATAAAAATACATTTTTAAAAAATATCAACACTCTTCTAGTGTTGCTTTTGGATTGAGGGTGTTGAAATGTCAAAATTCCAAAGAATTAAAAGTTGTGAGTTATTCAAAAAGCAATAGAGAAACAGATAAAGGATATGAGTACATTATTAACAATGAATTATGCAGAGGAAGTGGCATAAAAGCTATCACCAAAGAGATGTATAAATGGAAAAGGAGGTGGGTTGGTCCTGTACTGAGGGTTCAGGATAATGAATGGAAAATCCCATTTGTACCCTCTACAATGCTAAGTGATCTAGAAGAACTATCCAGCATATTGGTAGAACCCTACAAAGGACTTATAGAAAGAATATTTGGATAAAAGTCATCTAGAAGGGGAAATTATGGATAGACTGCAATCTGCTTCTCTGGAGGGATTATCTACATTGATGAGAGAGCATAGATCCATTAAAGTACTTAAGCACCGATCAATTTGCATTTTGCATAATTCAACAAAATATGCTGTATGCTCTACAGCTAGTCTCCAAAGAATTAACATTACAAGTTACTCAAAGGGCACTTAAGAAATGCATCTTCAATTAAATAGGCTGTAATATATTTCCAACCAAGAAATGTTCTGTAAGAAGTAGTAGGAATGATACCATCAGAGAGATGTACAAAGAGAAAAGGAGATGGGTTGGTCACATAGCAAATGCAAGATAAAATTACACTGGTATCCACAAAATATTAGAAGACCCAAAGCAAACATCCAGTGTGTTGGGTAGTTTCACTATAAAGATTTTACAAAAGGTTATTAACTAGAAATGTACAGGATGAAAAGGCAAGAATAGATTATTAGGTGCATTAATGGAAAGAGTACCTACACCACCACAACCATAATCCATCAAAGTGTAATGACCTCCATGAATAAATCGATAAATTTGTCAATAGTTAGAGCTGATCTGAGAAGTAGGTAAGATACTACTTCCTGCTGCATATGCTAATTCATACTAGTCCTGGGCCAGTTAGGCATAGCCCTATAGTGAATTCATCTAAGTTTGACAGTGCCATTCTGCATCCCTGAAGGCCCTGTCTTTTTAAAGGTCAAAAAAGCAAGAATGAACAGGTAGGTTTTTCAATAATATAACAGATCTATTATCAACAGCACTACAAAGTAATATAAAGTCAATATCTAAAACTAAAATAAGGCTCTTAGGCCAGGCAATCACAGCCACAAATGTGATAAATTCTAAAGATTCTACCTAGTATAGATCTGAGAAAGACTCTATGCAAACAACAAATAAATTAGTTACTCAGTATTTATTCTGCATGCTAAGCACCGGGCAAGGTCTCTGGGGGATACAAAGGATCACAGAAAATTGTCTCAATATTCATTCAGTTCTTTGTTTTACAGGGGGATAAAGCCAAAACATATGAAATAATTATCTAATAAGAGAAGACCAGATTATGTGTTAAAATTGTGTGGTACCTCCAATATTGCTGTGATTCGTCCTCTTTCTGTCCTCTCCATCCTTACACCATCCTATATTAACACTCACCTGGACAATTGCACAGCCATCTAATAGGTCTTCCTACCTCCAATCTCCCTCTCTTTGATTCATCCATCATATTATTGTCAGACCAATATCACATTACTGTATCTACTTTCTCATCTATGTGCCTTTGCTCAGTCTGTTCTGTAGGTCTGCAATAATCTTCTCTATGCTTTGCTACACACCCTCCCTCCAATACTACTCCTCGGGTCTATTTAAATCTTTTGTCTCCTTTGCAGCCCAGCAGAAAAGCTGCCTCATACATGATCTCCCTATAATGGAGCTTTAATGTATGCCCAAATAACCCAAGGTGGAGGAATTCACATAGTAGATACTATTGCTTTTCTAGGAGAAAACATTCTGTTTTCCCCTACTATGGGTAATGGTAGATTCTTTCCATTGTTTGTGTTTCTGGAACAGACTGCATATTTAAATCTACCTGAATGAGACATAGTAGTCCCTCTCTCTTTCTGGTGGTATCTAAAGGAGAAGGTCACGATTACCCTGTGCATGGACACTAAGCTAGGTGAGGAGAAGGGCCACCTTCCCCTTTTTCTTACACTCTGAGATCCCAAGAAACAAGCTGGACTTGTTGGATTGTTCTTTTCAGTTCAAAGTGCAGTTGATGGAGTCCTGGACTAGGAGGCATACACCATGGTAAACTCGGAGCCAGGATTCTAGTCTGGATATTGTTGCCAGACCAGTATAGAAGCCCCTGAGAAGCCAGGATGCTGAGACATAAGCTCAAGGGAGCTTTGGACCTGGAATTTGTGGTGACTGATGCTACATAGGAAGAGAGATAAGCTGTGAACCTAATCCCTATTCCCAGAAGCTGAGGAGGCAAAGGGGATATTATACCCCTAGATGCTGAGGGAATATTTATATGTTTGTTCTTGCTATACCTTTGAAGTAAATATTCCTCTGGCCATTAAGTAAATAAATGTATTCCTAAAATAGGATGACATGATTGGTGGGGGTTTGAGCCAGTAGTAAAGACTAGATTCTTCTTAACTCTTAAGAATACTAGAGAATCCAGGCAGAGGCTGAAAATATAACACACCAATCTCTCAGGTAGGGGAGATCAGAGTAGTCACTGTAACATTACTGTTAGGTATGGAAGCTTTCCCCCTCCTAGATCGATTAAGGCACACTTTTTTCAATTCTCTTGGGTAAGGATCAGTTTTTTAAAAAAATTATATTTGTAGCTAGTACTGGCATATTTTTCTTTTTCCCTTCCCTATCTATTTTGAGTAACTGAGGATGTTAAAGTACATCCTCACCAAAATATTAATGAAAGTGGGGGCATGGAGGTGGGGAATGATACTGGAGAAAGCTTAGAGGGGGAAAAAAGGAACTGGTTAACCAAACAGTTTTTAGACGCTTTACAAATATTAATTTAATGATTTGTATTCCACATGTGTGATTCTTAATCAAGGCAGCTAGGTGCAACAATAGATAGAGTACTAAACCTGAAGCCAGAGATATGTAACCCTAGGTAAAGTCATTTAACATCTGACAGTGTCAGTTTCAGTTTCCTTATCTGTAAAATTCAGATAATAATATTTCCCTCCCAGGGTTGCAGTTAGGATAAAATGAGATAACATTTGAAAAGCACTTTGTAAATCTTAAAGTATTATGTAATTACTAGTTATGAGGCTGTATCCTCTGTCCTCCTCCCTGGCACTGACCCTGTCACTACTGAAATGGAATGGGGTTAAACAGTACCAAGCACTATTTTGTACATGTTTGTTTGTTTCATTAGTTGTCACGGCCAAAGAAAATCATCACCAAGTGGCCGACATACTGGTGATGAATCTCTCCATGTTTATCTAAGCAATCCTGAGAGAACAGGCAAGAGTAGCACAAGATAAGTGTGCATAGATGGAGTAAACCATAATGATGAAATCATAGATCCATTTGAGCATTTGAAGTATTCTAAATATATTATCATAAGTTCCTAGTCTACTACCTCATAATGGTGTGGAGATGATTTTGCATTCTCAAAGGCTAGGAGAGCAGAAAGTAAGTTCTGTTGAGTTCTAACACAATAGTAAGCCTTTAGGGATGCTCCCATATTGGAAAAATGAAGAGAAATGTCTTAGGACCAATCTAGTATGTGAAGACATCTAATAAGGTTGGCTTCTGCCTAATTAATCTCTCATGCCCATCAGACTGGCAAAGATGATTTTTTTAAAAAAGAAAAATGACAAATTCTTTTAAAATTTATTTATTTTTCAGTTCTTACTATTCACTTCCACAAGAATTTGAATTCAAAATTTTCTCCCCATTTCTCCCCACCCCTTGCCCTAGGACACATGCACCCCATTCATCCTTTCCTCCAGTCTGTCCTCCCTTCTATTACCCACACTTCTTCCATCTCCCTTCCCCTCTATTTTCCTGTAGGGCAGAATAGATTTCTATAATCCATGGCCTGAATAGCTTAATTTTCAGTTGAATGCTAAAACAATTTTTAAAATTCATTCTTAAAGCTTTGAGTTCCATATTGTCTCTCTCCCTCCTCACCCACCTTCATTGAAAAACAAGTAATTCAATGTAGGTCATACATGTGTAACCATGCAAAACACTTCCATAATAATAATATTGTAAAAGACTAACCACATTTCCATCTATCCTATCCTGCCTTTTATTTATTCCATTCTCTCCCTTGACCTGTACTCCCACGATTGTGTTTGCTTCTGAATATCCCTTTCCTCAATTTACTGTCCCTTCTATTATCTTCCCTCTCCTATCCTCTTCCCCCTTGCCATCCCGCAGAGTAAAATAGATTTCCATATCCAATTGTGTGTTACTCCCTCCTTAAGCCAAATTCCATGAGAGTAAGGCTCAATTATTTCCTTTCATCTCCCCTCTCTTCCCCTCCATTGTAAAAGCTCTTTCTTCTCTTTTATGTGAGATGATTTGCTACATTCTCCCTCTCCCTTTCTCTTACACTTACTACATTCCATTCAACAGTAAATTTTATTCTTTTAGGATTTCTCCCTTCATATTCAGTTCACCCTATGCCCTCTGTCTACATATAAATACATATATACATACACATATATCCATGTACATATACGTACCTACACATATATAATATACACATACATACATACCCCTACACACACACACAGACACACACACACAGACACACACACACACACGTATATTCCCTCTAATATTCCCCCTAATACCAGGAAAGGTATACTCAGGAGTTATAAATAACCTCTTTCCATATAGGAATGTAAACAATTCATCTTTAATGAGTTCCTTAAGTCTTCTCTGTCCTGTTTACCTTTCATGTAAAGAAGCTCTTTTTCATGTAAGAATCTCTTGATTCTTGTATTTGAAAGTCAAATTTTCTATTTGGCTCTGGTCTTTTCATCAAGAATGCTTGGAAGTCCTCTATTTCATTGAAATTCCATGTTTTTTCCTTCAAATATTATGCTCAGTTTTGTTGAGTAGGTGAGTCTTGGTTTTAATCCTATCCCCTTTGACCTCTGGAATATCATATTCTAAGCCCTTTGATATGTTAGGGTAGAAGCTGCTAAATCCTGTGTTATTCTGATTGCATTTCTACAATACTTGAATTGTTTCTTTTTGGCTGCTTGTAATATTTTCTCCTTGACCTCGGAACTCTGGAATTTGACTACAATATTCCTAGGAGTTTTCCTTTTGGGATCTCTTTCAGGAGGTGATTGGTGAATTCTTTCCATTTCTATTTTACCCTCTAGGCCTAGAATATCAGGGCAGGTTTGCTTGGTAATTTCTTGAAAGATGATATCTAGGCTCTGTTTTTGATCATGGTTTTCAGGTAGCCCAATAATTTTTAAATTATCTCTCCTGGATCTATTTTCCAAGTCAATTGTTTTCCAATGAGATATTTCACATTATCTTCTATTTTTTTTCCATTTTTTGGTTATGTTTTATAATTTCTTGGCTTCTCATGAAGTCATTAGTTTCCACCTGCTCCATTCTAATTTTTAAAGAACTATTTTCTTCAGTGAGCTTTTGACCCTCCTTTTCCATTTGGCCAAATCTGTTTTTCAAAGCATTCTTCTCCTCAATGGCTTTTTGGACCTCTTTTGCCATTTGGGTTAGTCTATTTTTAAAGGTGTTATTTTCTTCAGCATTTTTTGGGGTCTCCTTTAGCAAGCTGCTGACTTGCTTTTCATGATTTTCTTGCATCACTCTCATTTCTCTTCCCAATTTTTCCTCCACCTCTCTTAATTTTCAAAATCTTTTTGAGCTCTTCCATGGCCTAAGACCATTATATATTTTTTGGAAGTTTTAGATGTAGAAGTTTTGACTTTTATGTCTTCTTCTGATGGTATGGTTTGTTCTTTCTCATCCAAGAGTATGGAAGAAAATATCTTTTCACCAAGAAAGTAACAGTTCATGGTCTTACTCTCTATCCCTTTTAGGGGCATTTTCCAAGCCAGTTACTTAAATCTTGAGTCCTTTTAAGTAGAAGGTATACTCTAAGGACCTGTAAGTTCTCAGTTCCTCCAAGGTGGCACGATCAAGGGAGAGGAATCTATTCCTCTCCTGGCCTGTGCTCTGGTCTGGGAGCAACCACAAGCTCTCTTTTCTGCCTAGGATCTGTGAGTAGAATTCCCTCTCCACAGTCACCACCAACTCTTCCATGCCACCAACTCCAAGACTGCCACTCAGGGCTGAGATTCAGATCAACCACTCAATTCCCCCAGGGTCTTTATGGAGGGTTCCAAAAGTGGACACTATTGCCACCCTGGGGCTAGGGCTAGGCCCACACCCCTCTCACTCAGGTGAAAGGGCTTTCTCACTGACCTTTGAAGTTGTCTTTGGTGTTTGTGGATTGAGAAACCTAGGAACTGTAGCTGCTACCAATGATTCCATGCCCTGAAACCTGCGCTGGTACTGTCTGTGCCACACAGGCAGGGCTGGGCTGCAGTCTGAGCCCAGTGTTGACAAAGCTTTCCTGTTACCCTTCCAGGCTATCTTAGGATGGAAATCTCTTGCACTCTGTCGTTTTGTGGCTTCTACTGCTCTAGAATTTGTTTAGAGTCATTATTTACAGGTATTTAATGGGCTATGGGGGATAGCTAGAGCAAGTCTATCTTTCTACTTTGCCACCTTGGCTCCACTCCACTCAAAAATGACAAATTCTGAGGGACCTGTGAGACATCAGGAACATTCATGTACTGCTGGTGGAAGTGTGAACTGCTCTTCCCATTCTGGAAAGCAATTTGAACTGTACCACCTAAAATCTATTAAACTGTGTGTATTCTTTGACCCAGGGACACTACTGCTAGTCTATACCCCAAAGAAATCAAAGAAAGAAGGACAAAAATATAGCAGTTCTTTTTTTGTGTGACTGCAAAGAATTAGAAACTGAGTATATATTCATTGATTAAGGAATGGTTAAACAATTTATAGAATATGAATATGATGGAATACTATTGTTCCATATGAAATGATGAAGGGGATGACTTCAGAAAAACCCTGTAAGACTGGTATGAACTGCTACAAAGTAAAGTGAGCAGAATCAGGAGAACAATTTATACAATAACAACAGAATTGTAAAGATAATCAATTTTGAAACACTTGGGAACTCTAATTATCAGGATGACCAACCATAATTGCAAAGGACTCATGTTGAAACAAGATAGAGAGCTAATGGACTTAGAGTGCAGATGAAGCATATTTTCTTTTCTTTCTATCTTTTTCTCTATTTTTTTTGGACATGGCTAATATGGGAATTTATTTTGAATGACTATACATATTTGAAATTGTTTTTTTTTTATTGACTTCTCAATGATTGGAGAGGAAGAGAAGAGGAGAGAATTTGGAACTGAAAATAAAACAAAATAAAATGTAATAATAATTTAAAAAAACTAGGATGAAGAGGGGAAATAACTTTGTCCTAGAAGTCACTAAACAGTATGTACCTTTCAATCTAGCAATACCTCTAACAAATCTATACTGCAAAATGATCAAAGAAAGAAGAAAAAGTTGCATACGAACAAACTATTTATAGCAGCACTTTTTATTTCCCCAGAGGGGAAAGGGTACTCATCAACTAAGGAATGACTAAATAAATTATGGTATATGAATATAATGGAATATAACTATGCCCACAAGAATTTATAAAACAGATGGGTTTAGAGAAACTGAAAAGATTTGTATGAACTAATGCAAAGTGAAGAAAACAGAACCCAGAGAACAATTTATACAATAGCAAACGGCTTTGAAAGACTTAACAACTCTGGTAAATGAAATGACCAACCATAATTCCAGAAGAGTCATGAAGAACTATGCCATCCACCTTCTGACAGAGTGGTGATGGATTCAAAATGAAGAATGAGATACACCTTTGTGGACATGGATAATGTAGGAATGGTTGGTTCTGTTTTGTTGTGCTTATGACTATGGTTATCTGTGACAAAGATTCTGTTTTTTTTCTTTTTTCTCTTAAATTGTAAGGAGGGGGAAAAATGTTTGTTAATTGAAAATTTTAAAAAGAAGTTAAAAGAAAAAACAACCCCAACCCTTGGGGCCCCCTAAAACCCTGAAGGGAAACACAGCAGCAAACCCTCTAGGGATACAACCTGCTAGTATGATTGAAGATGTCTAGAGTTACTCCAGAGTATGTGCTACATAAAAAAGTAATTGAGAGGAGATAAATAACTAAAGAAACAAATGCCTAACTGTTTGTCTTTATAAAATATTTAAGAGAATGCCCTATTTATACTTTGAGGATATGTTTGATGAAATACGAGAAGGCAAGATGCAGGCTTTCCCAGAGGATTCTCTAAAGTTGACTGTTCTTTAGAGTCACACAGCTAACTGAGAGATTCAGAGAATACAGTATTCCCTATGTCTATTGATGATTACAATGGTTCTCTCATTCATATGAAATGGTTTTTTTTAAGATTCCTTGAAAAAATTGAACAGATAAGTTTGCTCAAGAATTTTCTAATTCCTAATGTCAACTAAGGCACAAAACAGAGAGATGGATGCTTAACAAAGATTTTCACCAATCCAATGTGAAAGATGTTATACACAAGGCCCAAATGGAAGTCCCTAGAAATGATGGGGTTCTCAAGAAGTAGAAAACGTCTACAAAGAGCTTAACAGAGAATAGAGACTATTTCATTATCAGGCATAAAGTTCTTAGCAAACCACTCACTAAAGTGAATTGAATTAAACTGAATTGACAAGATTCTACTAAACTAAATCAATATATGCTCAGTTACTTCCATATAAAAATGGACAGTTTAGTACCTTGTAAAGCATGTTGAAAAATATGTTTCAAGATTAAGAAATGAAGAAGTCAGATGTATTTATTATTCAGCAATTTTTTGGCCATATACAATAAATTCTTACTTCAAAGAGAGTTATAATTTATAGGACATGGAAACAACATGAAAATTGTCACAGACAAAAGAAATTACATACATATATGTGTGTATATGTGTGTGTGTTAATGGACTAGTTTTAAAGAAGGGAAAATTATTTCAAAATCAGTTTTCTGTATATAGTAGTTCATCAGCAAAAGCCAAATTAATACCAAATAAGAGCAAATTCAAAAGATGAGAAGGTACTTCATGTAATTACAATAATGTAAAGATACCAAGATGAAGATGCCATAGTCCCTGGACTCAAAGAGCTCACATTCTAGGAGGGTGGGCAGCATATACATATAAAAGTACATTATATACAAATATATACACACATATGTACATATATGGTGATTATGGGAGAAGAGGAAAACCACAGAAGCTCTGGGATTAGTAAAGGCTTCCAGCAGAAGGTGACACTTGAACTGCTTCTTGAAAAAGACTAGAGATTTGACAGGGTGAAAGTGGAAACAGAACATATTTCAGGCACGGGGAATAGCCCACACAGAAGTACATAGACAAGAAACGGAATGTTGGGTGGAGGAACAGAAAGAAGACTCAGTACGACTGAGCCATAGAATTAGTAAAGGAGGCTAACGTGTAGTTATGCAGGAAGGACAAAATGGGGACAAATTATAAAATTTTAAATGACAAACAAGGGAGCTTATATTTGATACTAAAAAGAAACCAATAGCATTTGTTCAGTAAGGGAATAATATGGTCAGATCTGTGTTTTAGTAAAATCATTTGGGGAGCTGTTTATAGGGGAGATTGGAAAGGGTAAAGATGTAAGGTGATGAGACTATAGTTCAGACAGACGATGATAACGACTCAAATTAGAGAAGTGGTTATATGAGAAGAAGGGGTTGAATGTAAAAGAAACTGTAAATGTGGAATGTAGAGAATCAGGGAAATAAGCACTACCTACATAACTGCAGACCACTCTGGAAATAGACCCAAGGAATTGTTCTCTCTGAGGCAGAAGACAAAAGGAACACTTGAAAGAGCTATTCATCATTACTACATCATATTCCTTATGCTTCACTCATAGCAGTGATGCAAAAGAAGAATGGAAAATCAGAATGCTTGTAGAATACTGAACTCTGACTAGAAAAACTCAAAGGGATCATTGCACCATCCTGTCATGTTAAAAATAACTGGATTACCTAGAAGGCAGTCAGTATCACTTTCTACCTTTGAAGTTACTATTGACACTGGCATTCATTCACTCTAAGACAGAAAGGTCCAAAAACTGTCTAAACAACAACTCTGAGGCTCCTGCCCCTCTCTGCCTGACTTATTTATTTGTCCGTTTATTTATTTTTTTCTTTTCTATTTAAAGAGGCCTTTAAAGAGACTTTTTAAAGACGCCTATTCACTGAATAGGCATTACCTTACTTTAAGTGAGCACCTGAAAAGGCTTTAGCCTAAAAGGCCAAGGTCTCCATTGCATCCTGGGTCATCTCCAGTCATCCTGATGAATATCTGGTCACTGCATCCAGGCTCTGGAGGATAACTGAGGCTGGTGACCTGCACAGCCCTCCCCCACTCAAAACAAAGTCAAGGGCAAGTCATGTCATCATTTCTCTGATGGCATGGTCTTTTTCGAAAACAAAGGACCAACACAACTGGTGAGTAGACTGAGTTGTCTGAATGGGGACCCAGACTGCTGGGTACCTCAGTTCATCCTCTCTCTCAACCTCTCCCTCTCCTCTTCCTTTTCCTCTCCAAAGGAAAGTAAATTTTGATGGCCAGAGACTGCCAAGTTAACTTGGGGTTTACTGGATATATTTCTTTCTTTCTTTCTTTGCTAAAACCTTAGACCCAGTAAACTCTGAAGTCCACAAATTGAACAACAATGGGTTCCTGCCTAAGCTCCACTCAATGGCTGTTTTTGGACCCTCCTAGCTTAAAGTGAATGTCAGTAGTAACTTTCTGATCTAAATAACAACTCTGAGGCTCCTGCCCCTCCTAGCTTTCTTTCTTTCTTTCCTTCTTTCTTTCTTTCTTTCTCACTTGCTTTCTTTTCTATTTAAAGAGGCATTCCCTGACTACTCTTTAAAGGGGTTTTTTCACTGAATGAGCATTACCCCCCTTTACATGAGTAATTGAAAAAGCCTTAGCCTAAAAGGTCAAAGTTTTGCATCCTGGGCCTTCTCCAGTCATCCTGATGAATATCTGGTCACTGAATCCAGATGGCTCAGGAGGAGAAAGTGAGGTTGGTAACCTTGCACAGTTCTCCCTCACTCAAAACAAAGTCAAGTGCAAGTCATGTCATCATTTTTCTGATGTCATGATCCTCTTTGAAAACAGAGGACGAACGCAGCAACAACCACCTTGGCAATAGAACAAGATTGCCATCACAGGCCCAGTAAAGTTCTGCTTATTTGAGTGCATGCCACATTACAAAGGATTTCCAGGACACAATTAATGCTTGAAGAATGTGGTAAACGAGGTATGTCAGCAAACACCTATAATCTCTGCTACCAGGGAAGCTGAGGCTAGTGGATCTCTTGAGCTTGAGAGTGCTAAACTATAATAGGCTAAGCTGAGCAACAGTCTGCCCTAAGTTTGACATCACTATGATGAACCCTCAGATGCAAGGGGCCTCCAGATAAACCAACCCAAGTTACACATAGAGCAGATGAAAGCTCTCACCCCAGTCAGCTGTGGGATGGGACCTATGAGTAGCCGCTGCACTTCAGCCTGGGTGAGATAGGAAGATATGCATATATATATATATACATATTATATATATGTGTATATATATATATACACACACATATACATACATACCTGTTATACACACATATATATTATATATCTATATAATATTGTATATGCATATGTATGTATACATATATACATCATATATAAACACATGCACATATATACATACATATATATGTAATATATAAAATTTAATGGACATCATGAAATACTTGCAAGTACTGGTCTACCTAAATAACTTATATTGTGTTTGGGAAGCTGTGGGAATGAAATGAGGAAAAACTACTGAAGGATGTTAGACTAAAGATTGCTGGTCTAAAAGGTCTACTGATAAGGTTCAGTTTTGAAGAATGTGTAGTCTACTTAGAATCTTAATTGGGAGCACTAAATATCTGCCTGCCTCCAATGAACTATCAAAAACTGAAGACATTTCTTATGGGTTATTATTGGAGATTTCTGGGGGGAAAAAAACATGTAATCATCACCAAGCCATCTCACCTATGACTTGTTGAAAAGAATCACAAGCAGAAAGTTAGAAGGGAGGTTCAGAAATTTCTAAAAGAGGAAAGTACAAATGTGAGTAGGGAGACTACTTGAATGAGAAATGTAATCAAGTCTGTAAGGACCTAATGATTAGCCTCATAATTTCAAAGGTATTGACTTTTGCTAATCCAAATAAAGTCTCTGGGTTACACAGAGTTGCCAGCCTGGAAGAATTTTAAATCAGAAAACTGATGGCTATCAGAAGCCAACAGTAATTGCCATTAAAGGATTCAATGACAAGTTGGAAGCTTTAGCCCTGAAGTAAATTGTGACCAAAAACTTTCAATTCAGGACATCATCCATTGACCTGTATCCTAATTAATGCCAGATTTGATATCATAAGACAGAGATAGATATTTATCAATTAACTGTCAAGCATTTATAATTCATTTCTATGTCAGGCACCGTACTAAGCACTGGATGCAAAGAAAAAGCAAAAGTACCTACATACAAAAAGTTTGATCCTAATGTATGTATGCACATTATGTACAGACACAGAAATATATAAGCTACATACAAAGTAGAGACAAAATAACCTTAGAGATGTAGCACTAGCACTAACAGGGAAAGGGAGACTAAGAAAAGTCTTTTATAGGTAACGCTTGAATTGAGTCTTTTTTCTATTATTTAATTTTATTTATTTATTTATTTAATGTTCTACAATCACTAACATAAAATTTAGATTTTTAACCCCCCCACACCTACCCCCCCACTACTCCCCTCCCTCCCCAATACGGCATACAATTCTATATAGGATCTACATATACTTTCCTATTGAATACGTTTTCACTATAGTCATGCTATGTAGACGAACTAAAATAAATGGAAGAAATCATATAACAAATCAAAACATAATACACAAACACTGAATGATCTTAAAGATCATTCCAAGTATGAAGGCCAGAAACTGCAAAGGAAGGGAGATGGAAAATGGAGCATCTGGTGTGAAAACATTAAATAGCCTGCGAGGTTTGCACCTAGAGTTCATGGAGGGAATCATGCATAAGAAGACTGGAAAGATAGGAAGGTACCATGAAGAGATTTGTACTCCAAACAGATGAGTTTATATTTTATCTAAAATAATCTTGAAAGCAATATGGAGCCACTAGAATTAATTGAGGGTAAAAAGAGAGAAGCATGGTCTGACTTAGAATTTTTAAAAAATCATTTTGGCAGCTTTGTGGAGGACAGATTGGAATGGGGAGAGATCTGAGGCAGGAAAACTAATTAAGACGCTATTTCAAGAGTCTAGCCAAGAAATGATGAGGGCCTAAGCTGAAGTGGTGACTGTGTGACTGAAGAGATGACATAAGTGAGGGATGTTGTGGAGAAAGAAATAATAAGATTTAGCAATTAATTAGATATTTAGATGAATGAGAGTAAGAAAGTGAATAATGACATCATGTTTGTAAACCTCACTGACTGGAAGGTTAGGGGTATACTTGGCAGCAAAAGGGATAATTTGGAAGATCTTATTGAAACTATGCAAGTTCAATTTTGATTTTATCGAAACAATGTAAGTTTAATTTTGGACACATAGAGATTAAAAAATATATGAGACATCCAGTCTAGAATGTATAAGTCATTCTATGATATAGTATTGGATCTAAAACTAGGGTTGGACATTTAAACTATGAAGTTATCTTCAAAAAGATGATAATTAAGGTCACAAGAGCTGATATGATCTTCAAGTGAGAAGTTATTGAGAAAAAAGAAAAGAGTCTAGAATAAACTTCAAGGCACAGACACAATTAGAAGGTATAACATGGGTAAAGATCTAGCAAAAGAAACTGTGAAGTGGTCAGAAAAGGAGAAGAATTAAGAGAAAGCAATGTCAAGAAAACCCAGAAGTAAGAAAGTATCCAGGAAGAGACAATGGTCATTAACGCCAAATGCTGCAGGAAGACCAAAAAGAATGAGAATTGAGAAAATACCATTAGATTTGGCAATTAAGTGATTGGTAAAAGTAAATTTGAAGGTGTTTCAGTTGAGTTGTGAGATTGGAAGTCAGAGGGCTTAAGAAAGAGTGAGAAGAGCTGTGAACTCTTCCACCCAGTACATACTTGCTTCCTCCCGCCTACAGGTAGAGCATCACTGCCCCTCTCACTTAAGAGTTTAAACTTGCAACTCAAAGTTTGCCATTACTGCTGACAATGGCTCTGGAATGTGCAAAGCTGGCTTTGCAGGAGATGATACCCCTGTCATGTTGTAGGGGGCTATCATCTCCCCCATTGTTGGGCAGCCCATACATCAGGGTATGATTGTAATTAGCTAAGTAGGAGATAAGGCCAAGAGCAAGAGAGATATTCTGACCCTGAAGTACCCCCAATAAACATGGCACTGTCAACCAACTGGCATGACATAGGGAAGATCTGGCATGATACTTTTTACATTAAGCTCCTTGTGATCCCTGATGAGTACCCATGGCTACTCACAGAAGAGTCCCTGAAACTCAAAGTCCATAGAGGAAAGATGACAGTTTTTGTTTCAAACCTTTAACATTCCAGATATGTATATTGCTATCCAGGTTGTGCTGTCCCTGTTTGCTTCTGGTTGTACCACTGGTATTGTAATGAACTCTGATGATGGTGTGAACACCATCATCATCTATGAAGGTTTTGCCCTTCCCCGTGCCATCCTCAATCTAAATCTAGCTGCCATGACCTGATGGACTAGCTCATGAAGATCCTCACTAAGAGATATTACAGTTTCATGACCACAGCTGAGAAAGAAATCATGCATGATATCAAGAAGCTGTATTATATTACCCTAGGCTTGGAGCAGGAATTGGCCACTGCCACATCTAGCTCTTCCCTGGAAATGAGCTATGAGTTCTTTGATAGTCAGGTTATCACCACTGACAACAAAAGACTGTACCCAGAAGCTCTCTTCCAACCATCTTTCTTAGGTACAGAATTCTGTGAAATCTATGAAATTAACTTCAACTCAATCATGAAGTTTAATGTTGACATCTACATTATCTGGTGGTACCACCATGTACCTAGGCATTGCTGACAGGCTGCAGAAGGAGATGATTCATTGTCCTACCTGTGCACAAAGTGTCTGAACTAGAGGCTGAGTCCTGGCCTCCCAAGAGATAGACAGAAAGAGAGAGAAAAAGAGACAGAGAGACAGAGAGAGAGAGAGAAGGAGAGTACATCAGACTGGCATGACTTTAATTAGAATTTTCTGGAACTTGACTCAATATTTAAAAACTGTAATGGTAAAACTGACAAGCAGTCTAAATATGTTGGAGGAAAATATCCCCAGCATTCTATAGTGAGTCTCCAGCATTCTGATGTACCTTTGTTTTTGCTTTTTATAGTCATTCCAAATATTGTATAATGCATTGTTACAGGCAGTTACTTGCCTCTATGAAGGCTGCTCTGCTCTACGCAAAGAAGCTATGAACATAAATCCAGACAAAGGAAAGGGAAGTGAAGAGGCAGTAGTATTGCTTACATGTAAATCATATAATTTTTTAAAAAAATTCTTTGTATCTTCTGCCTTAATAATTATTCCAGTTTTTACTTGTCAGAGTCATAATGGCCCCCTTCTTTCTCTCCATGTCTCCTAATACAAATGTGAAGGAAGACTTTTTACAGTCTCCCCTGGAATTCCATGAGATTAGTGCTATTTCTTGGGAGAGAGGAAGAGCTTTGTCTATATGCTCACTTAGAACTAGTTCAAATAAAAGGGGATACTTAAAGGAAAAGGAAAAGAAGAGATGAGAGGGGAGAAGATAGGAAGGTAGGGAAGTAAAGGTCTAAGTGTAAATTGTTTTCTCAAGAAATATAGTTGAAAATGGAAGGGCTAATAAAGACGGTACCATGCAGTGAAGTTTCTTTAAGGAACAAGAAGTTAGTATGTTTGTAGTCAGTGGTAGGAATTGTACCGGATTGATGAAAGTGACAAGTAGAGCATTATGGGCCTTGCTGGTGAGAAGCTTCCAAACTACTGGGTCCACATATCACTAAAAGCAGGCTTGTGTTTATATCTCCTTTGAAGTGAGACTAAGTTGGATGCCTCGAAATAACTGACTCCATTTTGTTTTAAGCTTGCATTTTGTGACTGAATAGTTATAATTTAACTATTTATTATAATATATAATATAATATAATAATATATTAAATATAAATAATATATATAATTATTTTCTATAATAAGATAAGGACTTGACATTGACATCTGAGTCCCCCATATTTGGCAACACTAATGATATGTGTATCCCCAAAATTTGGTAAATAACTAATAAACATTTGCTAATGATATAAACTTTGACTTTTTCCTTTCATCATAAGCTTAGATAATCAATCACCAATCCAGAACTTGGGTGCAACCAGTTAATGCCCATTGCTAGAACTATAAGAAATCCACTGGAGACTCTGAGGTTTCATCTTGATCTTGGATTGTGACTGAGGATGTCTCCGGCATAGCCCAGCACTTGATATTCAAGCACCCCCCCGTATTTGCTTGATGGCAGTGCTGACTAACAGAGAGTGATTTTCTGACTTACTAGTTAATTAATCACCTTGGAGAGAGACACAAGACCCAGCTTGGCAGAGAGGAAATCTCTTCATTAAGTACTACTGCAAGTTATTCTTACTGGGTAGCCCTAGGAAATCAGGCTGGTGGGTTTGGAGTTAATGTTTATAATATAAACAATTGTTTACATGCATTTGATTAATAAAGTTTGATCGCTAGTATTGATGAGTATAAATTTAATTAATGTTTCCATTACATAAGTTAGCATAAGTAAGGGTAAACTGGTTTTTCACGAACTCCATGTATTACACCTTTGCATACATGTCTAGAAATTCTTTCTCCTTAATTCCAGTTTCTCCTTCTAGAAGTATCTTACTCAGTGCTTTAGGGGCAGCTAGGTGGTGCAGTGGATAGAGCACCAGTGCAGGAGTCAGGAGGACCTGAGTTCAAATCTCACCTCTGACACTTGACACTCACTAGCTGTGTGACCTTGGACAAGTCACTTAACCCCAATGGCCTCATCCTGGCTCATCCCCAATCATCCTGATGAGTATCTGGTCACTGGATTCAGATGGCTCTGGAGGAGAAGTGAGGTTGGTGACCTGCACAGCCCTCCCTCACTCAAAACAAAGTCAAGTGCATGTCATGTCATTATTTCTCTGACAGCCTGGTCTTCTTTGGCAATGAAGGACAAACACACACACTCAGTGCTTTATGTAATAGACAGTTGTTCTGGTGACGGATGAACTGTACTGTTCCTTTAAGGGGAGAGGAAGTGCATTTCTTGAAGCTTGCAAATTGTTAATTACATGCTAAAAATATCTATTGATCCTTTTCCTGTCTTTTAATGAGGAAGAATTGATCTTTCTATAGCTCCCTTCTGATGATCAATCAGCCAATCAACAAAATGTAAGAGTCTACTTATACATTACATTACATATAATACATAATATCGTTATTATGTAATTACATATGACATTATATATAACATATATATCCCAAGCACGGTGCTTGATGCTGGGGATGTAGATACAAAGAATGAAAGGATTTCTCCTAATGATGAGGTTATATTCTAAGCTGGGAGAAAACAAGCAAATAATATGTGTGTATTCCCACATATACGTGTGGATAGATAGTATGTGTCTATACACATACACATACATGCATAAAAACAAAGTGAACAAATACAAAGAGTTTGACACAAATACATTCAAAGTAGTTCAAAAGCAGTTTGAGAGGGAGGGCACTGGCAGTTGAGGGGATCAGGAAAAACTGTGCATAACATAGCGCTTGAGATGCATCTTAAAATGTGTCTTAAAGAAAGAGAAGGACTGCGAAGCAAAGTTAAGAAGGGTGTGTCTGGCACATTCACTGAATGCCTCGGATGGCATGCCTTCAGGGAGAACCCACGAAGATGACATCTTTCCATTTGGAGGAAGATAGGGAGTTGCTTCCAGCAGAATCATGATGCTACATAAGGGTATTGCCTCAGAAAGACAATGGGGAGCATGAGTAGACATTCTGTAAATGGTTCTTTGTTGAAGACAAGTATCTTTTATTGGTTGCAAAGGACAAAAGACCTGACAGTTTCATCTACTGTCCCTTTGCTTCATTTACTTTTGGGGGACCTAGATAACTCCTTCTCTGACCTTGGAAAAGCAAGCCATAGGAATCTGAAAGTCAGGATCCAGGCTGAATTTTACATCCAGGAAATCATCTGTGCCCTGGGGAAAGAGTCATCTTTGGAGTTGATTTTCAGGACCCCCACCTAGTGAAAGGACTCAACTGGCAGAAATGCTAAATGCCACATTTGGTAGAACCAATGTTATATGTAAACTGAGTTAAGTTTTGAATCTAAGTCCCCAACTAGGGCCTGAGGTGGTACAGGGGAAATTATGGCCCACAGGTATTAAGGAAAGTATTTATATTTGTTCTTATTATATCTGTGAAATAAATAGCTTTTTGTTTGAAATAGAAGCTGCCAGGTCTGATGTCCTGATTGGGGTTCCTGGGTCCTTTATTTTGGAGGTTAGAGTATTTTTTCTTTGATAAAGCAGTTTTATCTTTTGGTTGTGATATTTCTGTCACTTTCCCCTTTGGCATTCTTCTAGGAGGTGATCAGAAGATTTTATTTTTTGGTTCAAGTAGATCTAAGCTATTCTCATTTATTATGTCTTGAAACGTAATGTCCAAGCTTTTTCTCTTATCATGGTTTTCAGGAAGTTCAATGATTGTTAAATTATCTCTCTCTGACCTTTATTTTTTTTTACTCAGAGAAGTTCTTTTTTATTTCAAATATCTTGCATTTTCTTGTATTTTTCCCTCTACCTCCCCCTCCTTCCCCCCTCCCTCCCTGAGATAGCATACAATTTTATATAGGTTCTACATGTACATTCCTATTAAATACATTTTCACCTTAGTCGTGTTGCATAGAAGAATTAAAATGAATGGGAGAAATCATAAAACAAGCCAAAACATAATACAAAAGAAAATCATCTGCTACATTCTGTGCTTGAATTCCATAGTTCTTTCTCTGGATGTGGAAGGTTTTTTGCCTTAAGAGACTATTGGGAATTTTTTAAGTCCTTGCATTGCAATGAAGTTCTAAATCTATCAGAAAAATCCTTGCACAGTGTGGTTATTGCTGTGTATAAATTTCTCCTGGTTCTGGTCCTTTCACTCAGCATCAGTTCATATAAGTCTTTCCCGGTTTCTCTGAAGTCTTCCTCTTCATCATTTCTTATGGCACAATAGTATTCCATTACATTCATATATCACAATTTATTCAGCCATTCCCTAATTGATGGGCATCCCCTTGATTTCCAGTTTTGGGCCTCTACAAAGAGAGCTGCTATAGATATTTTTGCACATGTGGGACCCTTTCCCATTTTTATGATCTCTTGGGGATACAGTCCTAGAAGTGATATTGCTGGGTCAAAGGGTATGCACATTTTTGTAGCCCTTTGGGCATAGTTCCAAATTGCTCTCCAGAATGGATGGATCAGCTCACAGTTCCACCAACAATGAATTAGTGTAACAACTTCCCACATCTTCTCCAACATTTATCATCATCCCGTTTTGTCATGTTAGCTAATCTGATAGGTGTGATGTGGTACCTCAGAGTTGTTTTGATTTGTATCTCTCTAATCAATAGTGATTTAGAGCATTTTTTCATATGACTATAGACAGCTTTGATTTCTTCCTCTGAAAATCTTGTATTTTTTTCTATCTTTTTATTTCATTCTGATATTTCTTGCTGTCTCATGTAGTTATTGATTTCTATGTTTTCTATTCTAGTTTTCAATTAGTTCATTTCTTGGGTGAGGTTAACCTTTTTCTCTTCTAAGCTATTTGTTTTCCTTCTAAATATTTTCCAATGATTTCAGTTTTTGTTTCATGTTTCACCTCTAGATATTCATATAGTTTGACTTCAGCATTCAAACTGAAAGGAACAGGTCACCCAATGTCTTGCATTGTTAATTATAATTATTCTTTAAGTTGTTCTTGTCATAAATTAAAAATGCTATAAAGTTGAGAGAAAGGATAGATCAATCGGGACTTTAGTCACATGGGATTTCAAAGCAGAGATGACACTGGAACTAGTTAACAAAAATAAGAGTGTAATTGGAGACTGAAGATATGAGGTATCAAAAAGAGTGGCCTACACATAGCAGCAAGCACTACTGGAGAAATTACACTCAACCTGTAATTTCATTAGAATGAGGAGCTCCCAGAGAAGGACTTCTTTCAATACAAATTAGTACCTGTTCTGCAACTTACAGGGTGTCCCCAAAGTCTTAGCTCAGCTATTAAGGAGGGCACCCTGTGTAATCAGAAGAAGTTGCTGGCAACACTGAGAGGTTAAGTGTTACCTTGAGTCACACAATCAGTCTGAGGCAGAGGCAGATGTTGAATCCAAATGCCAATGACTCCAAAGCTAGCTCCCTATCCACTATGCTAAGCTGCCTCTCTGTGTTGGAGAATAGAGAAAAGTAAGTGCATAAAGAGGGTGAAGTCAAATTATGGAAGACTTTTAAAGACTAGTAGAAAATTTTAGCGTTGACAGGCTGAGGATTAACCTATTAAGTTTTTTTGAGAAAGGAGTCACATGGTAAAAGCAATGTATAAAGACTATCAATCTAATAGAAGTAAGTTGAAGGGAGCATATTGAAGACAAGGAAGCTGGTTACCTGATTTATAAAGGTCACTAGCTCCTAGATTTAGAACTGGAAAGCACCTTAAAGATCATCTCAGGTCCCTGTGGTCCACATAAGGACTTCTGTTGTTGTTCAGTCATGTCCAAATTTTCATGACCCCCATTTGGGATTTTCTTAGCAAAGATACTGGAGTAGTTTGTCATTTCCTTCTCTAGCTGATTTGTAGAGATGAGGAAACTGAGGCAAACAAGGTTAAGTGATTTGTCCAGGGTCACACAGCTAGTAAGTATCTGAGGCCAGATTTGAACTCAGGTCTCCCTGACTCCATGCCCAGCGCTCTATCCACGGCGCCAACTAAGTGCTCCACACATTGACTTAGAAGATCACAAATTAATGTTATCTTTGCTGCATTGCATTTTTATTTATTTTATTAAACATTTCCCAATTACATTTAATCAGGTTCTGTCACACTTGGGAGTTTTGCAGCAGCCCAGTTTGACATCTCTGATAGTCTAGATCCCTCATTTTACAGATAAGGGAACTAAAGTCTGGAGAAGGAAAATGACATACCCAAGGTATTAAGTAGTAGGAGCGTAATTTGAAACTACGTCCTGTCTCCAAATCTAGCACTCTTTCTACATTTACACTGTCTCTCCATGCATGACAGTGACATTCTGAAAGAAAAAGTAATAGGACTTGTTGATTAAACAAAGAGAATGAAAGAGATTGCAAGGATGACTCCAAGGTCTCATGATGATATCCTTGAAAAAGATGTAAAACTGAAGAGCTTGGGATAGCAAGCAATTGAGCATTTATTAAGCACCTACTATATGTCAAGCTCTGCACTAGACACTGGCTTTAATGAGCTTACTTTCCACTTGAGGAGAAAAAGTGTACATAGTTATATACAAAATCTGACAGGTATATACAAATTTAGGCATGTGCAAAACATATACAAAGCAAATGGGAGGCAATCTTGCAACAGGAGAGAGTCAGGAAGGGTTTCATGCTAAAGAAGGTGTTTAAGCTGAATCCTAAGGAAACCAGCAATTCCAAGAGTCAGAAATAAATTGAATTTTGGGTGATAGCAAGACTTCAAGTTGGAAAATACAGAGTAAGCAGTTAAAACAGAAAATTTCAGTGGGAGGACAAGGTTGGAGATAAAAATATGGAAATAATCAGAACAGGAGGCAGTTGGATATCTCAGTGGATAGTGCTGTAGGCTTGGAGTCAGAAGACCTAAATTCAAATCCAGTCCCAGACACTTATGAGCTGTACGATTGTGGACGAGTCACTTAACCTCTGTTTTCCTCAATCCACTAGTGAAGGAAATGGCAAACCATTCCAGTTTCTTTGCAAAGGAAACCTCATGGACAACGTGGTTCATGGGGTCACAAAGAGTCAGACATGACTGAACAGCGAATGACTAAACAACAACAAATCAGAAGAGAGGTCATAGTTGAAGTCATGGAAATAGATATTCTCTAAGGATGAAAATTTGGAGAGAAAAGAGCAGAAAGCCAAGAGCTGAACTTTGGGAAATACACAGAATAAGAAAGACAGGGGAAACGACTCCATAAAAAAGGGATCAGTTGAAGTGGTAGGAGAAAGATCACGATAGTATATGAAGTAATCAATAAATAGGTATTTTACTGATATTGCTAGGTACTCTGGGGCATAGAAAATAAGTAGGGCATAGCCCCTCCCCTGAAGAAGTTAATGATATGATTGAGGAGACAGAACATAACCCACATAAAGCACAACACAGATAGTATATGACACAGTGTCAGAATGAGTATAGCAAATGAAAGTCAGAGAAAATACAGATCACCATGGATTTAAATCATTCAGAAAAAGCTTTAGGGAAAACGTAGGACTTGAATTAGACCTTGAAAGATGGATAGGATTTGGATTAGAAAAAAAAAAGGTGGAACTCATTCCAGGAAGTAGACACAGCATGAACAAAGACAAGGGTGCATCAGCATAAAAAAAGAATGACTTCCTAAATTGTCTTCAGGGTTCAACTTCCATCTACTAGACATCATTTACTTACACAGTATTGCCATGCCTCCCAGCATCTCAAACCATATTTCAGCACCATATCTGAATATTTGATAGATAAAATAGCCTAACAATTTCAGGTAACATCACTGCTATTGTAACAGGGAAGCCCCATGAGGTCCTTCAGTCAAAATGTATATTCCAGTCATGTGTGAGAAATACATAATTGAATTTCATGGAACTCTTTATCTCTCTGAGTAGTCCCCAGTTGTCCACAAATTTTAAAATGCTTAGAGAAAATAAAATCATATTTTCTGAAAGTGACAGAAAATGTCACAATAAAAAGGTTATTAATCAGACCTAGAGGAGAATGGGAATCAGAGCGCCAATCATATTTTCTTCACCAAATGTGCACTACACTGGTAGGACCCTCTCTCAAAATTCTCCTGGAGAGTGGCTTTAGCTCCAAAAGACCACTTCAAAAAACCCTTGGGTTATTAGAGAGAGGTACATGCCTTGACCCCTACTACAGAAGATTCAGGTTTTCACTGCAGGTTCTTGAATCTGCTCCTTCTAGCTATAGTACCTCCTCCTCCCTGTGCTTTCAGGTCTGACTAAGGTTTGCAGGCACTACAAACACCTTGCAGTCCCTGACCTCTCACCCTCTAATCCTCATTAAGCCCTTATACTGAGCTGTAATCATTTGGTTTGTCACATCTGCTTGACAGACAGTTTAAAAATACACTCCTTAAGGGTCAGAAAATTTTTATTATGGACCATTAGGTGGTGCTAAACTCTTCAGGAGGGATTATAATTTTTATAACTGGCATTACTCTTCTGGGTGTGCTCTAAAGTCTCTTCAGCTCTAAATCTATGATCCTTAACATTCAATGTTGACTGAGCATCCCTTACCTAGTAAATGTCCATCACCCCAAAGCCTTTCTGATGTTTGTTTTCAGTTCTTTGGTTCTATCTTCATTTTGTGGCAGAGATTATGGAACATGCCTAGCTTTGTAGGACTGGAATCAAAGTGGAAGTGACTAAAGACTATACAGGATAACCTCTCTGTCCCCCACCCCCATGGTGTCTAGCACAGTGCTGGAATTCAATAAATAAAGGATTAAGACAAAAATTTCAGCCAGAAGAAACTTAGGTTCCAACCCAGGTGACACCCAAACCAGAAGAAAAGAAAATGAAATTTGATTAAAAAATATTTATCAAATGACTACCACTGTATACCAGGCACTATGCTAGGCAGTACAGAAAGACAAAATGATAACAATATAATGAAATAGGGCAGAACTATTGACAGAAATGATTATTTCTGTCTTATATTAATAACTAATTTTTAAATTAGGACCTAGGTTTTTCACTTTTTCTATTTCCTCATCCAGAAATCAACCAGTATGGGAAATCTTGGGTAAAGACTTAAGCCAGGCCAAGATCTAATCAAAGATAGTAAAGCAAAATTCTAAATTGATGGTATTGGATTGTTTTCTGCACATTGTGTTTACTCAGGTCTGGAAAAATGTGGATTCTCCCTTTTGTCAGATAGATGATATAGAAATCAATAAGTCTCTTTGATCAAGATTTGGATGCTATGTCACATACCTCAAGTCCTTTGTTATAATATAGCATACCTTCCATTATGATATTAATTATCTCATTACTTATTAACCAATCAGAGATGACTGGACCCTCAGGAACCGCCATTCTTCTAGGGCATATAAACTATGAGCCCACCACCATGAGGGGTCTTTGACATTCGAGATGCCAATGATCTTTTATTAATAAAATGCTAATTATTAATAAAAATGTTCAATTATCCAAAAATTATAACTCCTGAACTTTTAAATTTTATTTATTTTTAGTTTTCAACATTCACACCCAATATTTTGAGTTCCAAATTTTTCCCTTCCCTCCTCTCCCCACCCCAAGACAGCATGCAATCTGATGTAGGCTTTACATTTACATTCATATTAAACATATTTTCACTTTAGTCATGTTGTAAAAAAGAATTAGAACCAATGAGAGGAACCACTAGAAAAAAGAAACAGGAGAGAGAGAGAGCACGCAAATAGTATACTATCAATCAGCATTCAGACTCCATAGTTCTTTTTCTGGATGTAGACAGCATTTTCCACGATGAGTCTTTTGGAGTTACCTTAGATCATTGTATTATTAAGAAGATCAAAGTTAGTCATAATACAATGCTGCTGTTACTATGTACAATGTTCTCCTGGCTCTCAAACTTTTTAAGCATCATAGTAACTTGAGAAATGATTTTTTTCAAGTGTTTACACAATAAGAATTTTAGTCACATAGTAAGGTAAAATTCCAATTATGTTTACTGATGAATAGAATTGTGTTCTATTAACTGGAACAGTGTGTAAATTGATGACATCCGATTCTTATTTGTAATTTTCTCAACCATGTTTGTGCTAGTTCCTACATCTGAAAAACTCAATTATTTTTTGTTTGGTTTATAAGAGTCAGTAAGACCTAGGCTCAAGTCCCACTTATGACACATCCGAGCTATGTGACCCTAGCAAAGTAATTTAACCTCTTAGTAATGCCCCAGGAAACTCTCCAGAACTAGAAATTGCAGAGAAAGGATGGAAGTGCCCTAGTAATGGGAGTTTCCTAACCCAGAGTCCCCCATGCAATGAAAAAAACAGGTCTGGATTCCTATTCCAAACACATATTATATTATATTATATTATATATGTGTATATTTTATATCAATACATATGTGGGGAGAAAGAGAGAGAGAGAGAGAGAGAGAGAGAAGAGGGCAAAGAAGAAAAGGGGAGGGAAGGAGAGAGAAGGGGAGGGGAGGAGAGGAAAGGAGAGAGTTTCCATTTCTTTCTCATTCCCAGCTATATGAGAATTGAATAGCTTTAGTCACAGCCATGCTACTCCCACATTGCAAACATAGGAGGTTGCCCACACCTGTAGCTAATACCCTACATTCAATAGTTCCTCTACCCTGCTAATAACACTTTAATATGTGGCTATAGGAATAATGTAAAAAGTACTGGAAGTGGAAGCTTACCTAGACTGTGGAATAAGGAAGAAATGTGATTAAAGAGGTACAAAAATTCTTTGTGTTAAGAGAATAAACATACCCTAATGCACAGGGAATCACTGGGGAAAATATGACATAACATTTTGATTCTTCGGGGAGATTTTATAATTAATGATCCTTTTAATTTAGATGACATCTTTCAGTCTGAGCACCTACCATATTCTAGCTCTTTTCAAATGTTACCTAGTTTACTATTACTCCATCTTTTCTGTTCACTCAATGACCTAACCCCACAAGGAGACATGCCCTAAAGATCTCAGAAATGTCAGCTCAAGAAATTAACAAGGCAAGAATCTCGAGTACACAGCATATCACCAGCCAGTCCTCCATCAGTGTTCCGCAAAGAGCCAAGAAGAAAAGATACATTCTACCTAAGAGGGGTATCTTGGAGACTAGAGAAAAGAGAACTTCCAGGAACTGCCATACCTGGTCTCTAATCTTGACCTCACTTTTCTCTAGACTATATATACATACATTTATTTATTTATACTTCCACAGCAGTGCACTATTGTGCCTATTTTTTCCACATTCTTTTCAGCATTTTTTATTTTCCTTTTCCATTATGTCAGGCATGAGGCAGTACCCCAGAGTTGGTTTAATTTGCAATTCTCTAATCAATATTGATTTAGGGCATTTTTTCATATAACTATTGCTATATTTTGATTTCTTCTAAAAACTCCCTGTTCACATCTTTTGACCATTTTAAAAATTTTGAATGGCTCCTATTTTTTATAAATTTGGCTTAGTTCCCCAATATATTTGAGAGATGAAGCTCTTATCCGAAAATACTTGCTCTAAATTTTTTTTCCATTTCCTAGCTTTCCTTCTAATTTTAGCTACATTGGTTTTTATTGATTCCTTCTCAACCCTCTGTAGTCTTCCAACCTCAAGTGAAATTGTTCTCTACAAAGTTACTCGTGATGTCAATTGCCAAATCTCACTGCCTTTTCTCATCTTTCTTAACACCCTGAAGTCTTTGATACTAATAATCATCTTTTACTCCTGGAGAAGATTGAATAAGTTAACTTCAGGGAGGAAAAGTCTATGAGAGTTCAATGTCATATTTTTTAATCTGGAGAGACAATAA
Source organism: Potorous gilbertii (assembly GCA_028658325.1). Classification (NCBI taxonomy): domain Eukaryota; kingdom Metazoa; phylum Chordata; class Mammalia; order Diprotodontia; family Potoroidae; genus Potorous; species Potorous gilbertii. The sequence goes on along the minus strand of CM053770.1, from coordinate 342,135,757 downwards.
ATCTGAAGCTACCATATTTAACTCATATCTGTGAATAAAATATTTCATAGGCCAGACATCCTGAAGAAACTCAATTGTTGGACTCGGTGTATATAAAAGAGTCAGTAATCGTAGTCAGTGATTATCAGCAGCTCTAAGTACAATTTTCCTCACATACATTCTTCATTGTGTTATATTACTGTGAAATCATATAGTCTGCAACACTGATACTTGTCTAAGTCTTGGAGATCAATTTAATATTAAAAGAGAGAAAGTTTAAGGAAAAGGAGGTTTGTACAGCTTTTCTAAACTACAGAAGAGATTTAGATCTAGTGAGTTAATTATTACTGAAAGAGCTGTTACATTTTTAGAATTTTTTTGAGGAAATATCAGAACATTATCCTTTATTGCCTTGAAATCTGATCTATGTACAGGTAATGAGTCATGTAGCAATCTAAGGGGTAAGGGGTTTCATGCCTTTGTTCCCAAGACCACTTGTGTAGTATTATGCCTTATTCCCCACCCCATGGAATAGCTACATGTACAGTCCTTCAGATTTGTATACATTCCTAATGAATAGGGCTTCTTAAGCTTTTTGTCTTGGGCTCCTGTGGAAATCTGATGAAGCCTATGGACACTTTCTCAGAAAAATATTTTTAAATAAATAAATTGTTAAATTTCATCCAACATTAGTGAAAATAAAAATATGTTTCTCATCCAAGCTCAAAGATTCCTTAAAATTGATTGATAAACTCCTTGGTATGGATCCACAGACCTCAAGGTAAGGGCCCCTGCTAGATGGTTGTACTGTGTAGTAGAGCACTAGACTTTGAATTGGAATTAGAAGATCTCTGTTCTTATCCTAGATCCATTACTTGCTAGCTTTAAAACCTTGAGTAACTCACCTAAGTTTTTTGAATCTCAATTTCATTAAATAGAGCTACTGATGCCTACCCTATCTCGTAGACTGATGAGCAAAAGAGATGTTTGTGAAAGTGTTTTCTTTTGCGTATATGTTATAGTTGTTGTTGTTTAGTTGTTTCAGCTGTGTCCGACTCTTTGTGATCCCATTTAGGGTTTTTTTGGCAAAGATACTTGCCATTTCCTTCTCCAGCTCATTTTACAGATGAGGAAACTGAGGCAAAAAGTATATTACTTGCTTTGGGTCACACAGCAGTAAGTAACTGAGGCCAGATTTGAACTCAGCTCTTTCTGACTCCAGGTCCAGCACTTTACTCACTGAACTACCTAGCTACCTCTACACATTATTAATTTTCAACTGCTTATACTTTTGTTACTTCCATTAAGTAAAAGCAGTGTCTTAATGGATAGAATATTAAGTTTAAAATAAGGAAGATCTGAATTCAAATCTTGCTTTGGACTGCCTGCTACTACCTGTGTGCTCCTGGATAGGTCATTTGACTTCTATACTTCACCAACTTCCTAGGATTTACCCACTAAATCATAAATGGGTAATAATCTACATTGGTGGCAGGAGTTTCCACACTAGAAGTTCCTCAGTTGATTCAATCACACATCTTTAATGTATTCATATACTTACATAACAGATTGAAAAGGCTTTCCAATTATTTAACCTGATAGATTTGGGATCTATTGAGAGAATTCTTTTAATCCACACACCTTGCTGGGAAATGAAAGGTCACACAATGCTTTGTTGGTGGTAGACTGAACGTCTTACCCATCTGTTCTTAGTTTCATAAGCAGATTGGATGGCATCTGTTATATGCCATCTTTGACACCACAAATAATATTACTAAATTTATAGGACTACAGATCTAGACCTGTAAGGGACATTATATGTCATATAGTCCAACCCACTCATTTTAAAAGATAAGGAAAATAAGGCCCAGAGGGTTAAATTGACCTGTCCAAGGTTACACAGGTAGTAAGTGGCAAATAGGGGATTTAACTCAAGTCCCATGTCTTCAACTCAGTACTTTTCCAATGCACCATGCTGCCATTGGGAGGTAAGGGACATGAATTACCCTTCCAAGAGTCACATCATAGATTCATAAAAATGACTTTTAAAATCTACATTTAAGATGTTACTGTAAAACAAGATTTTAAATATTTGCCAGGATTACAAGTAGTTTTTCTTTTTTGAGTAAAGTAGATATTTTGAATATCAAAGCTGGCATGACAAAGGAATTTGTGGGCACCTAGTTATCTGACAACACAACTTTTATTCTCAGAATCACAGAACTGGACAGGATGCCAAAGGCCATCTGGTGTGATGCATACCTGAACAGAACTCTCCACTAAAATATCTCTGACAAGTAACTGAACAATGCCCACTTAAAGATTCCAATGAACAAGAACCCACCTCCCGAAACAACCTATTCCACATTTGGACAACTTCAATTTGGACCTATGTAAATAAGTTATTTATGATGGATCAATGGAATGTGGAGGGAAGAAAGGATACAGACACAGACTACCATGATTTCACATAGAAGTTTGACCAGTATAAGTCAATTGCTATAACAAAGAGTTCAAAACAACCTAAAACCATTTTAGCTACTTTGACCCAGCAATGGGTCCACATGCCAGAGATCAAAGAAAAAGGAAAAAAGACAGGTTTACAAAAATATTTATAACACTTCTTTTGGTGGTGGCAAAGAACTGGAAATTATGGGGATACCCATCCACTGAGGAATGACTGAACAAGTTGTTGTATGTGATTGTGATGGAATACTATTGTGTTGTAAAAAAAAATGCGAGATGTTTTCAGAAGAAATCTAGGAAGACTTATATGAACTGAGATAAAGTAAAGTGAGCAGAAATAGGACAGCAGCACACATAGTAACAGCAATATTTAATTTTTCTGATCAGTACAATAATCCATGACAATTCTTAAGGATTCATTTAAAAAGTTCTGTCCACCTCCAGAGAGAGAACTAATAAAATTCTGAGTGCAGATTAAAGCATCTTTTTTAAACTTTAAACATAAAGGATGATACTATAAAGAAAATTGGATAGAAAAGAATAGTTTGCCTGTCAGCTATGGAAAAGGGAAGAATTTAGGACCAAAAAAGATAAGGAGAGCATTATGAGGGGCAAAATGGATACATTTGATTATATTAATTTTTTTTAAGTTTTGGATAAACAAAACCAATGCAACCAAGATGAGAAGGAAAGCAGAATGATGGGAAACAGTTTTCACAGCAAGTGTCTCTGATAAAGCCCTCACTTCTCAAATATATAGAGAACTGAGTCAAAATTATAACAATACAAATTATTCTCCAATTGATAAATGGCCAGAGGACATGAACAGGAAGCTTTCAGACAAAGAAATCAAAACTCTCTATAGTCATATAAAAATGCTTTAAATCACTATTGATTAGAGAAATTTACTCTGAGGTGCCACCTCATACCTATCAGATTGGCAAATATGACAGAAAAGGAAAAAGACAAATGTTAAAGGACATGTGGGAAAATTGACACTAATGCACTTTTAGTGGGGTTGTGAATTGATCCAGAGATTCTGGAAATTAATTTGTGTGATGAAAAATCCAAGAGACATAATTTCTGCATAATTATTCTCTTGTAAACCAAAGACAAATCTTGGGGGTCTATGAATGATTAAAAAGCTCTTGGATACCATTTCTAGGTCTGTATCCCAAAGAAATCATAAAAATAGGAAAAAGACCCACACATACAAAAATATTTATAGCAGCTCTTTTTGTGGTAGCAAGGAATTGGACATTGAGGGGATACTCATCAACTGGGGAATGGCTGAACAAGTTGTGGTATGTGAATGTAATGGAATATTATTGTGGTATAAGAAATGATGAGCAGGCAGACTTCAAAAAAACCTGGAAGACTTATATGAACTAATGCTGAGTGAAATAAGCAGAACCACAAGGAGAACATCATATATAATAACAGCCACATTGTGCGATGATTGACCTTAATAGACTTAACTCTTCTCAGTAATGCAAGGATCTAAGACAGCTCAACAAGATTCTTGATAGAAAATGCTATCCACATCCAGAGAAAGAACTTTGGATCTGAATGTAGATTAAAGTATACTATTCACTCCCTTTTTCTTTTGTTGTTTTATTTCTCCTTTCTCATGGCTCCTCTCATTAGTTCTGATTCTTCTTTACATCATGACTAATGTGAAAATATGTTTAATATGAACGTATAAGCTCAGAGCCTATATCAGATTGCATGCCATCTTGGGGAGGGAGGAAAAGAGGGAAGGAAAAAATTTAAAATTCAAAATTTTATGAAAGTGAATGTTGAAAACTAAAAATAAATAAATTATAAAGAGTAAAAATGAATTTTTAAAAAGCATTCAGAAAAGGGTATGTACCTGAGGGTGGAAATCAACTTTGACTGGTTAACAATCAATGAGAGGGTGGACATATTCATGAGAAGGTAGGCAAAAATATTCAGCTCCTCCTCCTGAGAACACGTCCTAATCATGAGACTCAGCCACCTCTAGCAATCTGGCCAAAGAATTCATCTCTACCTAGACCCCACTGGTTGGTTTTCCCCTTCATAAGCTATGTCACCCTATATTTTAATGGAAGGTTCAAAAGACAGACAGGGGCTTATTTCCTAAGGGCAAGATCTCATTTAGACTGTATTCTGTTTGTAAGGTCTCTTCATTGGGTGGAGATCAAAAAGCATGTCTCAAATATCAGCAATGTCCTTCAAATGCTGGTTTAATAACCTACAACTGACTGGTTTCCGAATAAGGAAAAGAAAAAAGAAAATCTTAACCTCAATTAATAATTGGTTATTAATATTGACTATTAATATTCATTTGAAACAATACCAAAGGGCTATAAAACTTTAATCCAGCAATATTATTACTAGGTCTATATCCCAAAGAGATCCAAAAACAGGGGAAAAGATCTATATTACAAAAATCTTTATAACAGCTTTTTTTGTGGTAACAAATTGAGGGGTGGAAACTGAGGGGATACCCATCAAATGGGGAATGGCTGAACAAGTTGTGGTATATGATAATAGTGGAATACCATTGTGCTATAAAAAATGGGGAGCAGGATGATTTCAGAAAAACCCAGAAAGACTTACACAAACTGATGCAAAGTGAACTGAACAGAACCAGGAGAACCTTGTACACAATAATGGCAATACTGAACAGTGATCAACTGTGAATGACTTAGCTATTTTCAGCAATACAAAGATACAAGACAATTCAAAGGACCCATGATGAAAAATGCTATCTACGTCTAGAGAAAGAACTGATAAGAGTCTGAATGTACATTGAAACTATTTTTCACTTTCTTTATTTTTTCATGTTTTTTTTCTTTTTTGGTCTGTGTTTTGTTTCACAGTATGATTAATATGAAAATATATTTTGTATGATCCCACATGCATAACCTCTATCAAACTGCTTATTGTCTCAGGGAGGAGGAAGGGAAAGAGAATTTGGAACTCAAAATTTTTTTTAAATGAATTTTTAAACTGTCTTTACATGTAATAGGAAAAAAATTATTTAAATTTTTTTTTTAAAAAAACCCTGCAGTTATAGAAAGTTGTCCAGAGCTCAATGAGAAGAGATAGGGGCTAGGGGCAGGGTAGGGAAGTGAGAGTAAACATGGTAGAGAAAGTCTAGAGAGTCAGGTGTGCAGACAGGATGGAAATGAGGACATGAGAAGAGGCAACATGCCATTCCTAGTGCAGAAGTGAACATAAAGTTCGTGAACTTTCAAAAAATATTTTGGTAACTATTTCAATATAATTCATTTCCTCTATAATCTTAGCTATTTAATTTTATGCATTAAAAAAATTATTCTAAGAATGGGCTTCATCACACTGCCAAATGTGTCCATAAAAAAAGATTCAGAATCACTAAGTAGATAAAGAACTTATGAACCCTGAAGTCAGGAAGACCTGAGTTTGAGACCTGGGCTCTACCCTCTCAGAGCTCTATGCAGTTCTCTAAGAGCTATATAAATTACAACTGGATTGCCAACTTGCATTGGTGAAGGAAGTTTAAAGGCTGGGAGTTCCCCATTACAATGAAAATCACAGGTCTGAACACCACTCCCCCTTCAAAAAGAAATATTAGTCCTACCTAGCTCAGAGAGTGAAATGAGTAGTACACTGGATCTAGAGTCAGGAAAACCTGAGTTCCAATCCTGCCTACAATCATGAGCTGTATGATGTTAAGCAAGTTCCTTAAGGCGTCTGCCTCAGTGTCCTTGTTTATAACATTGGAATAATAATAGCACTTACCTCCCACAAGGGTTGTGAAGAGGATAAAATGAGATAGTTGTAAAACCCTTTGCAAACCTTAAAATGCTATATGAAAGTAATATATTATTACTATTTCGGAGGGGTTTTTGTGAAGAAAATGCTTCATAAACTCTATAGTAGTCTAGAAATGGGAGCTGTTAAAGGTTCTCACAGGGAGCTTTTTCGATATATGGGTCTTTAAGATATATTGATAGTATCGCCATCTACAGCTATATCCACTATTAGTCATGAGAAGAAATTCCAAAATTTGAAATAGTTTTAGAAAGAAATTTGCTAGTCATTTGTAGAGAAGGAAAGCTAGAAAAAGGCTCCTATTCAGTCAGTCTAGTTCTCATCATATATGGTTCAGAGAAGAGTCTAAGCACAGACAAGCTGCTAAGCAAGCTGGCAAGATAGACAGCTCCCAGAAAAGGTCCAATGAAGTAGCAGTCATCACAAACATTCTAATTAAGGTACACAGAGATATAGGTATAAACAATCAAATTTGAGGAACCCTAAGCACAAACAATGGGTACACCCAAGACCTCCCAAGACCTGGGTGGGATCTAAGCATTCTTTGCAGTCATCGAGCTTCCCAAAGAGTTTTTGAGATCAGTCTGACCTCTACTGTAAATTTTGGGATTAGGCAATTTCTAGCTGCATAAAGCTAACTTCAAATAATATTAATAAGATTTTCCAAATAGTATAAGAAAATATTTCCCTACACTACAAACAGGAAGAAACATGTATATACATCTAAATATCTATGAAAATAGCATTCTACTCTTTCTAGTTTCCATTCTATTCCTCTCCTATCCATTGCCAAACTTCTAAAAAGTGGATTTTAAGTAAGTATAAGGTGGATTTTTGTTATTCTTTTTTAGGTAATTTTTCCCAGGCTCCTGGCCTGAAAAACAGTTTTACTGTGCTTGCGTATCATTATATAACCTAGTAAAATATAAGTATTTGTGCTTAAAGTCATAAACATGTCCTGTGCATGCACTATGTTGAATTAATATGATATTGCTAAAACTTAATGCAACCTTATGAATCTAATCCTTGGCAAAATGCCTTTGTTTATTACCCTACAAATCAAACGGGCATTGGCTAAGTGACACAGGTGTCTTTTCCTCACTTCTCCTTACTGGCTGCCACTTGGAGTAATAAGCTCCTTCCCTGTTGCTCCCTTGTCTTTCTTTGGTTTGGTTGAATCCAGTGTGAACCTGCCTGGAGCTGAGCTCCTGCATTACACCTGGCATAGTAGACAATGATCAGTCCAGATAAAAGAAATCATAGAGAATATGGGAATGAGAAGGGCATATCAGGGTGGCCTTCGACTGGTATGTGGTTTAGTGTAGCTAAGGTCTTAGAAAATTGGACTCCCCAACAGGAATGGGGGGATGTGCCCCCCTAACCCAAAGGCCTTGAGGAAGCCTTGTTGAAACTTGGAGAGATCCCTGACAGTAAGGGAACTAGAAGCACAGTGGGAGTTGTGGGTTGGTTGATGCTAACTGCTGTAAAGAAAATTAACGACAAGTCATTGTCAGTGGAAGCCTGGCTCAAGGAAGTTCAAGCTGATCTACCTCAGGAGAAGGAGGAAAGGGAGATTTGGGAAAAACCCAGAGAATGTTAGAAACTGAAACTAGAGTTCTTAAAGCTTGGAAGAAAGCCAGAGAATGTTAGAAACTGAGACTAAAGCTTTTAGAGCTTGGGTAGCTGATGCCCCTCTACTTCCATTCCTCAGAGAATGACAAGAAGGAGAAAGAGCCTGAATATACTGCAATGGAGGAAGAGGAAAAACCGTTTTTGAATTTTCTGGTGTTAAAAGCATGGCCCAATATGCAGCAAAAAATAAAAATAGCCACAAGTCCATGAGGGACAGTCACAACCTTCCACCCTCCCACCCCAGCTGGTGGAGCATTATATGTTTAGATCCTTCACCCAGTCAGAATTGGTGGATAAAGGTACCTACATTCATCAGCAGAGCTCTGAGCTGATAGCTGCTTAGTTGCTGAGACTGTGGGATATGGGGGTGGATGGGATTTTACTGTCTGGAATGGAGGTGGCTAAATTAGCTGCTGTAACTACTCACTCTGCCCTGTGCCAGCCTTTGCGGGCAGCTCACCAGACCCAAGGGAATCATTCCCTGCTGGAATAGGTGATAACAGGTACTCAGGCAGCTTGGCCAAATCAGGGGGATTTGCCTTCGGTCCCTAGTTGATAGCAGAGTTATGCTGATCTACAAGCAGATTATGAGGGAACTGGGTATGAAGAAGGCTATATATAATTTGAACACCAGAGGCTCTGATGAGGAGATTTTTACAGCAGGCATGAGAGATCTAGTGCTGCAGACAGTACCCTCTCACCATTTTGGGTTCTTATTGGCTATATTAGCCTCGTATGTGAGACAGCTTATCAGTGTGGTAACCCACCCTATTACAGATCTAGGAGGGGCTAAAAACATATGCAGCAAAAAGGGAGTACGTACTACAATTGCCAAGGAAAATAAAGGGAAAGGAACCCAGAAGGGGCCTGTCAGAGTCACCCACAAACAGATGTGGGATGACCTGAGGAGCAGGTTAGATGGGCAGACAAAGTGTTGTTGGAACTGTGGTGACAGTTGAAAACTGAATAGAGGTTCAAGCCACTGTATAAAAATGCCCTGAGGTGCCGCCAGAAAGGGTTTAGGATCCAGGTGAGGGCAGTGTTATTGCAGGATTTCATGAAGAACTAGGCTCATGCCCAAGGTGACTCTCATCAGAAGAAAGACTGGCTTCTTTGCTTTGACTGAAAGGAAGGTCGAAGGACCTGTCTTTTGGGACCTGGTGGGGACTTAAGTTGAACCTGTCATTTATTGGTTCCCCAAAAATGTACAAAGGGTGTTAGCACTGGGGCAGAATGCTCTTTGGTGTATGATAATCCTGAGCAATTTCCTGGGGAGGCCTGTGATAGATGGATATAGGGTATGCTTAATTAGGGTTAAGAAAGCAGCTATTCCACTGGGAACAGAAAAAGTGCCACCTAAAGAATGTGAAGTGTTTATCTCCCCTATTCCTGAATACATTGATATACTGCAAGGTTTGTGGTTGTGGACTTCTGTGGGTGAGTTTTCTCTTGTGTGTCCATGTGGTGAAGGCAGTCGCTAGGGGTTATGTGAAGCATGCACCCCTGAGCCTTCTGACCCCTCACCAGGTTACTAATACAGAGCAGTAGGGTTTACCTGGAGAGCATCAGGAAATTGGGAAACTATTTCAGAACTTGAGAAGGTTGTCACAGTTCAGCCAATACATGGTCCTTGTAACTTCCCAGTGTAGCCAGGGAAAATGCTTGATGGCTCCTGGTGTACAATTGTAGATTACAAGGAATTGAATAAAGTTGTACCCTGCTTATAGGCAGAGGTACCTTCTGTGGCAGCCCTCATGGGCCAATTGACCCATGAACTGGGAACTTGTTACATTTTGGATTCGCTAAATGCTTTTTTTCCTATCCCTATTGCTCTGTAAAGTCAAGAACAGTGTGCCTTTTTGTGGGAGGGGTGAGAGTAGACATTTCAAGTGTTACTCCAAGGCTATGTGCATAGCCCCACTTTGTGTCATGGTCTGGTAGCTGCTGACTTGGCTTATTGGACCAAGCCAGAACTTGTGAAATTGTAGCAATATAATGTTTTATGTTAACTCTCTTGCAGACTTGGAAGCAGCTACCCCTTCCTTGGTGGTTCTCCTACATGAGAAAGGATGGGCAGTCAATCAAGGCAAGGTCCAAGGGCCTGGCTTATCTGTCAAATTCTTGAGTGTTGTGTGGTTGGTAAGATGAAGGCTACATCCTCCACAATTATTGACAATATACAAGCCTGCCCTACCCCTACAACTGTAAAGCAATTGAAGGAATTTTTAGGCTTATTAGAATATTGGAGAGTGTTCATCCCTCACTGAGCTCAGATCCTAAAGCCTCTATATGGTATGACCTGTAAAAGGGATCAGTGGGACTGGGATGAGGAGTGTACCTGAGCTTTTAGTGCTGCCAAGTTGGCCGTTAAGGCTCAGGTTTTAGGTATATTTGATCCTTCATGTGCTTGTGAATTGGATATTCATGTAACTCCAGATGGACATGGATGGGAACTTTGGCAAAAAATGGAGAGAACACAGCAACCAATAGGGTTCTGGTCAAAATTATGGAAGAGTACAAAGGTGTGGTACTCTGTGATTGAAAAACAGTTATGTGCTGTGTACCACGCCCTCCTTGCAACAGAATCTGTCACAGAAGGGGTACCGGTAACAGTGCGTACCACTTACCCTATAGCTGGACAAGAACATGATTGGACTCAAAAGCCAAGAAGTGGTATAGCATAGACCTCAACTTTGGCTAAGTGGGGTTGCTACCTACAGTAGTGAAGCTCAGTGTCCGCCAGTCTGCTGAGTTCTGAGCTCCAGGCAATTTTGGGATGTTACATATGTGTCTGATGTGGCAGAGGAGGTTATTGATTTGATGTGTTGGAAAGCCCCTATAAAGAGGGCAAGGGGCCTATATCCCCTACAGCTTGGTACACAAATGAGTCCAGCCTGGGACAACCCCCAAAGTGAAGGGTTGCAGTCTTCTACCCAGAGACTGAGGCTACATGGAGGCATGAGAAGGGCAAAGCAGTCAGTGCGTTGAGTTACAAGCTGTGTGGCTTGTGATGTCCCATGAGAAAGGCCCTTTAACCATATGTACTGACAGTTGGACTGTATTCTGTGACCTAACAATGTGATTACCCATTTGGTATCCTTCCCAATGATTAGTCATTGACCATTGTGGGGCATGAACATATGCAAGGACTTGTGGTCTGTAGGACAGCAGAAGGTGCTAACCATGTATCATTTAACTGGGCATGCTCCCCTTATGGGTGCCTCAAAGTGGTGGGAAGTGACCAGGGTACTCTCTTTTCTGGTCATGCTATAGGATCCCAGGCAAAGAACCAGGCATAGACTGGCGTTTTAATTCGGCCTACAGCCCACAAGGGACTGGCATCATAGAGCAATACAATGGGCTGCTGAAGCAAGCTCTAAAAGTGGAACAGGGAATTATAAAGGGGTGGGTCACTCCTTTATGGACTGTTATTCAAGCCCTTAATGAAAGGCCTCAGCAAGAACAGGCAACCCTACTAGATGCCCTTCTGCAGTATGTGGCTTTCCCAATATAGCTACAAGTGCAGACTAAAGACAAGTTGTGGAAACTGGGTCTCGAACAGCAAAATAGCATTCTTTTGCCAGCACCAACAGTGCTGAACCCAGGAGATACAAAGGTCTGGACATGGCCATGGATTTTCAATCAAGCTAACACTCTTTGGCTGGTTCTGCTGGTCCTTTGGGGGGCAAAACTACAAGCAGAACTTCTTTGTGTGTCATTTGTGGTGGCCATGTGACCACCAACCCTGATGGTGGTGTATCCACACACAGAGGAATATGGCGTTTGGCATGCTGTGGAGAATTCATCCATGGAACTCTACTTGGATTAACCCAGAGGAGTGAAGAGATAAGACAACCCAGCACTTGAAATCTATTATCAGGCAGCAGGTTAACTAAACTCACCCTCCCCCACTTTAGTGTGAGATGTGTTGGGATGGACCACTGCCAGTATGGTAGAACTGGTGGTCACTGCTGAAATCTGTGTAGAACACACTGACAGGTCAAATGCTATGGTAATGGGATGGATACCTACTCCCCTATGTCACACCATAAAAACTGTCAGTACTCTGAATATAACTAATCCAAAGACTGGTGGTACCAAAAAAGTACTAAAACTGGTACCCATATGCTTCCTTTGGCTAACTTGTGGGTCAGTATGGTTGGCTATATCTTCCCTTTAGTTGGATTGGTGATTGCACTTGGGGAAAGCCATATGTACTGGGTCATATTTTGAAGACATTGCAAGATAAACCTGCTAATTGGGTAATTGGGATACGTACAGGCACAGACACTGCGCCCCACATACTGAGTGGTGGTACTATCCTTTGACCCTTTTTTTTTCCCAGAAGCAGCTTCTATTGTGAGCCAAAATGAGCTAACTACTATAAAGGTGCACACTGCTAAGGGACTGAATTCTACTAATAGGGTGCTCTCATTACTTAATAATGAAGGTAGACAACTATGTACTGTAGTCTTACAAAATCGTATGGCCCTAGACCTCCTTACCACATCTCAAGGAGGAGTGTGTGCCATGCTACGTACTGAATGTTGTGTTTATATGCCTGATGCCCAACACGCTGTCTCTGTAGCTCTTAAAGAATTGCAACAGAAAACTTCTCAAATCACTGCCCTTTCTCAGGATTCTGTTGCTGAGTGATAGGCCAGTAATTCCTGGGGGTGGAAAGTCACCTTCTTGATCTTTGTAGACCTTGTGACTGCTTTGGTAGTTTGTTGCTGTATCTTCTATTGTTGCCAGATTATGGCTGCAATGTTCCAGTTTCCTGGCTCATGGACCCTGAAAGGTGTATTCTACTTAGATTGTAAGGGTCACAACCTTACAGCTCTAAATCCCAAGACCTACTCTTCTGCTTTATTCATTGACTCTTTTTTGTCAACTCCCATTGGAATAGAACTGTTTTACATGCAGGAAACACTAATACAGTCGAGGATCATTCAGAAGATCAAGGAGAGCAGGGTTAGCCCCAAATGGTAGAAGCAAAAAGGACATTAAAGGATAGACACCTTTTTTTGCTCTAGATGTGTCATAGGTGTAAAAAATTCCCTCTACTGATGTAAATCAGCATCCACTCAACAACTAATAGAAAGTTTTCTGAAATACTGATAAGTTAAACAACCTTCCCAAAGTCAACACAGCTAATATGTGTAAGAGGTAGGATTGAAACCAGGTATTTCTCACTCCAAGACTGATTCTCTATCCACTATCCCATACTGTCAAACACCACTTTATACAAATCAAATTAGGAAATAGGCCTTTTTTAAAATATAGTACTTTGTTTTTCCTCAATTATATATAAAGATAATCTTTAACATTCATTTTTTTTATTTTGAGTTCCAAATTTTCTCTTTCTATCACCTCCCCCCACAAAAAGGGTATGCAATTGAATATAGACTATATATGTGAAATCATGTAAAGCATATTCCCATATTAGTCCTATTGTAAAAGAAAAAATGGACCAAAAGAAAAAAACCATGAAAAAAATAAAGTGAAAAATAGTATGTTTCAATCTGCATTCAGACTCCATCAGTTCTTTCTCTGGATGTGCACATTTTTCATTGTGAGACTTTTGGAATTATCTTGGATCAGTACATTGCTGAGAATTGCCAAGTCTTTTATAGCTAATCAAAATTGCTGTTACCGTATACAGTGTTCTCCTAGTTCTGCTCATTTCACTTTGCATCAGTTCATGTATGTCCAGGTTTTACTGAAATCTGACTGCTCATCATTTCTTAGAGCATAACACTATTCCCTTACATTACTACCACTTGTTTAGTCATTTCCCAATTAATGGGCATCCCCTCAATTTCCAATTCTTTGCACCACAAAAAGAGTTGCTATAAATATTTTTTACAAATATGTCCTCCCCCACCTTTTCAAAAAATTTCTTTGGGATATAGACCTAGTAGTGGTATTACTGGATCAAAGGGTAGGCATAGTTTGATTGCACTTTGGGCATAGTTCCAAATTGTTCTCCAGAATGGTTGGAACTGTTCACAACTCCACCAACAATACATTAGTGTCCCAATTTTCCCACATCCCCTCTAATATTTATCATTTTCCTTTTCTGTCATATTAGCCAATCTGACAGGTATGAGGTAGTACCTCAAAGTTATTTTAATTTTCCTTTCTCTAATCAATAATCATTTAGAGCAGAAAATGCATCGTCTACATAAACTCAAACTACTATGAATACTTAGTTTCTGGGACTTTTACTTGACCTCTTAGACCAGGTTAGTTCCTTAATCTTTTTTTATGTCATGGACCTCTTTGGTATTTGAAGTCTATGAACCCTTCTCAGAATAATATTTTTAAATAATTCAAAGAAATAGTAAATTTCAGATAGAAGTTAGTAAAAAAAAAATATGTAAATTTTTCCATCCAAGGTTTCATCCTCTGAAATCTACCTACAGACCTTCTTTTTGGGGGGTGGGGGTGGGGGTAGTGTCCTGGACCTCTGATTAAGGACCCTTGCCTTGGACCATACTCGATTGCTTCTTCCTATCGATCTTTATCTTACTAAGTTGTGTTTCTGCATCCTGCCTCTGGCACCAACCTCACTAGTTACCTTAAAATAAATGGACCCTTATGCCTAGATTTGCATGTACTAGTTAACTTGTAAGAAGAGATCCCGTTGTTTTGAATGACCCCATCACATGTGCTTCTAATGTCTGATTACCAAAATCTTTATAGCTACTACTGCAGAAAAAAAAAATCTGCCTTAAAGGATAGAAACTTGGTACCATCTCATTTAAGTACTCTTCCCAGGGAAAAGTGAAAGAGGAACTTAAGGAGTAAACAATCTGAACCCAGAAAAGAAGATCATCCATGTAGTAATCTTCCCCACAAAAAGTAAATTGCTCATAGAAGACACGATTAAAGGTCTTCATGTATATTTGTCTGAAATTTCTATTTACTAAGCACTAGAAACACTTTCCCATTTGGATCTGATGCGATGCCCAGATCTAGGGTGGGTAGCTCAGCTGCCCAGATGATCCCTGCCATGAGCAGATTATTTTGGAAATAGTAATCCAATGAGTTATTAAGGATTATCCAATTTTTCCTCCTGTTTGAGCTATCTTGTCCTCTACCCCTAGGGCCTGCCAAAACCAACTTTCCATTCCATCTTCTCTATCTAAACTCCACTCACATGAAGGAGACTTTAAATAAACAGCTGATTCCAAATCAACACTTACTAATTACCTCCCCTAGGAGAGAAAATATACTAGATCCTAGGGACACAAGGACAAAATTTAAAACAGCTCTAGTTCTGAAAGATCTTACATTCTATTGGGAGAGGGAAGGAGCGACAGGGTGTAAGATAAATATCACATTCTCAAACAAATTTACAAATAATGGACTTAAGTGAAACCTCATGGAAGGAAAACACTAACAAAGCAGAGGATGAGGATAGGCTTTGATTTTGGACGAATATAAAGGTATTAATATGATTCTAATCAATGCAGTTGTTAAAAGAGATCCCGGGTTTGCAAGGATTAATCCAAATTCTTTGTCCATGACACCAAAATAGATCTACCTGACAATTTCCTCACTTCTTAACCATCAATGTGCAAAAACTTATTATGAGCAGTGTTCACTCTACATCCATTTTTTACACCACTGACTTTTGCTTTCACTTCTATTCTCCTATTGGAAAATACTATATAATCATCAGCATGGATTTCTCTGCATTAGAAGTCAATGTGAGCTGATTCCCTTTTCCAAAATGACATCATTAAAGAAAAAGCCTGAAGCATCAGCTAAAAGCTTTGGTGATATTCTGTCACCTTGTCTCATTTCTTGCAGATACTGGTGCAACCTGATCTACGAATTACGTAATCCCGTCACATGGTTCCTCTTGACCTCCATCAATAGACTGATCTAAGCTCCACTGATTTCAAAAGCATTCTTAAAACTGTCTTAAAAGCAATTTTAAAGCTGAGTCATTTATCATTGACAAATGCTCAACTGTGAGAACTTGATTTTCTGTTTTTTGTTAAACTATCAGCTGTAGGATGTCAACTGTTAAGAATCTAAATGCTATCTGGTTTGTTTTCCACTAATGACCATCTTAGAGTCATTTCTTTTTCTTTTTTCCTTCTTTCCTTCCTTTCTTTCCTCCTTTATTCTTTCCTTCCTTCTCTCTCTCTCTCTCTCTCTCTCTCTCTCTCTCTCTCTCTCTCTCTCTCCAACAAGATCTATGATTTCATTGGTACAGTGAATGTTCAGTGAGGAAACTCCCTGAGAATAAACTCTGACTGTAAATGTAAATCAGTAGAAGCCAGTCTTAATATGCTCAAATAAAACAGTGCTGCTGTGTTCTGTGAGGACGACACAAGAATAATCAGACCCCAGAGCAGCAAATTTGTCTCAGAGTTTATTAAGTTCATAAGCAAGGGAGCCCCACTCTCCCAAGGAACAGAAGCACAGAGCTCATACAGACAGTTCTCAATTTACATAAATTCACATTACACAAATTCAATTTTATGTAAAGAATTCTGAAAGAAATCCGAATTCAAAGAAAGCTCAATGTTAATTTTACTATAAAGATCTGTGCTCTCCATTCCTGCCTCTCTGCGAAGCTTAGCACACCAGTGCCTCCACTGTCCCCCACCCAAAAAAAACCCTAAAAAAAAGAAAACGTTAAAAAAAAGTCAAATGGGGCCTGAAGAGAAACTACTACCATTGCCACTGCCCGATGTGGGGCTTGACTTGAGACATCCGGCAATGAGAGAGGATTCCTTCACCTACTCCACTCATGTGCCAGAATGGCTGGCTCCTGCATAACTATCTTCCTTTCAAGATCAGGTGTCGCTTGTATTCTCCTGCCAATATATTCCTCTTCCCGCTCTCATTTCTCTGTCTCTGGCCCCCATGTGTCCTTGAACCCTGTGCAAGTCTCCCTCCACATGCACATGATCCCCTTCCTGCCTCCCTCCCTTCCCCACATCTGGTCTGGGGGAACAGTCCATAAAGCAAGCATTGTCTGTATATGAGTCAACCATAAAGGAGGGGGAAATCTTCAAGCAGAAGGAGATTGAGAAATGTTGCAAGAGCTGGCTGATTAGATATAGTACAAGTGATTCCTGAAATCAGGGAAACTTTGGAGTCTTCCTGAACAGATTTAACACACAGGATGCTTTTGAGAAGGAGTCATTGAGGTAAGGAGCATGGCAAGGATGTGTTTTAGGTGGTGAGTCAATGCTTTACACAAGATAGAGGGAGTTCTGTTCAGTTTGTGATCCACTTCTTTTACGACAGGACCATAGCTTGAGTACTGTGTTCAGTTCTAGATACTACATTTTAGAAGCATATCTTAAGCTAGAGAACATCTAAAGGAAATTAATTAGGATTACAGATGGCTTCAAACTCATTTCATTCTCAATTCATCAGACATTTATAGATATTTTTCTATGCATGCAGTTGAAACAAAGACAAAAAAAGAATGTTTCTGCCCTCAATGGGCTTATGTTAATGTAAACATCAGTGGAAGGAACCGGGGGTACTTAGCTTAAAGAAGACTAGGGGACACAACAGGTATATTCAAATACTTGAAGTGCTGCAACATGGAGAAGAGATGGAAGGGTTCTTAACCTTGAATCTAAGACTTGGTTTTATTTTAATATCATATATATAGTTATACTGCATTTTAATATAATTGGCTTATAATCGTATGTATTTTATTTTATGTATTTTAAAACGTTATTCTGATCAATGACATAGAAAATGGTTAAGAACCCCTGAGTGCTCCTTCTCTATTTTTATACATTGATCATCATCCATGTCCTATCTCTTACCTGGGGGTGCACCATAAAACAATGCCCTGGGCCCTCTCTTCTCCCTCTTAACACTCTCTGTCTAGAAGATCTCAACACATCCCAATCATTCAATTATTACCTCTAAGCAGACAACTTTCAAATCTATACACCTAGCCCTGGTCTCTCCTCTGAGCTCTAGTCCCACGTCACTACTTCCTATTAGACATTGACTTGCATGTCCCATAGACACCTCAAACTCAACACGTTCAAAATAGCACTTATTTTCCCCCTCTAAATAAAGCACTACTTTCCTAACATCTATATTTCTGTCCAACGTACCACCATCTTTCCAATAATCCAAGTTTAAAACCTCAGAGTCATCCTTGATTCCTCATCTCATATCTCCAGTCAGTTGTTAAGCTTTATTAAATCTGTTTTCATCTCCCTCATACCCAACACTTTATCTACATTTAGACAACCTCCACCTTAGTTCAAGGGCAGCTAGGTGGCACAGTAGGCAGAGCGCCAGGTCTAAAGTCAAAAAGATTCATCTTCCTGAGTTCAAATCTGACCTCAGAGATTTACTAGGTGTGTGTGTGTGTGTGTGTGACCCAGGGCAAGTCATTAAACCTTATTTGCCTCTGTTTCCTTATCTCTAAAGTGAGTTGGAGAAGGAAATGGCAAACTATTGCAGTATTTTTGCCAAGAAAGCCCCAGATGGGGTCACAGAGAGTCAGACATGATTGAAACAACCAAACAACACCCTAATTCAAGACTTCATCACCTCTCAATTAGACTAGTAAAAGACTTTCCTGCCTCAAGTTTTTCCCACACCCAATCCATCATCCTCTCAGCTTTTAATATGATTTCGCTAAGGTATAGGTCGAATCATATTACTCCTGTGCTCAGTAAATTCTGGTGGCTCCCTATTGCCTCTAAAGCCAAATACAAACTCCTCTGTTGGCATTTAGAACCATTCACAATTGTACCTTTCTATGGTTATTATACATTACTGTCTTCACATTCTACCACTGGAGGACATTATAGCCACTACACTGAAAAGATTGGACTTCAGCCCTGCACTATCAATCAGCTGCACAGCTGGACAGCTGGACCCAGACACCTCATATATCACTCACTATAACATTTCCCAAATATGACTCCAGTTCTCTCAAAACTTGCTCTTGTTTCTAACTTCCCCATTACAGCTCACAGTCAATCAATCAACACTTATCAAGCACCTACTATGTACCAGGCACTGTGCTGGTGTTCTGGGCCATCTCCAGTTGTCCTGATCTATATCTGGCCACTGGACCTACATGGCTCCAGAGGAGAAAATGAGGCTGATGACTTTGCACAACCCTCCTTCACTTAAATCCAATTCACTGCAAATCATGGCATCATCTCCCTGAAGTCATGGTCCTCTTCAAGAGCAAAGTACAAACCCTACAACACAACCTGGCCCAGCAAACTGGTCTTCTTATCATTTATCATATACAACATTTCATCTTGCATATCCTTGCCTTTGGACTAGTTCTTTCTGTCCTTGAATATATCTCCCAAAAGGATATAAGCTCCTTGAAACCAAGGATTACTTTACTTTTGTATCTGTATAATTCTAATACCTAATATAGTTCCTAGCACGTAAAAGGAACTTAATACATTTTGGTTGTTTATTGATTGATTAGGCTTGATATAAGGAAAAACTTTCTAATAACTGGAGCTATCCAAAAAAGAAATAAGCTGGCTCAGAAGGTACCAGGTTCCTTGCTCCCCCAGAGAAAGGTGGGGAACCGGCAAATTCAAGGCCACATGTGGCCCTCTAGGTCGTCAAGTGTGGCCCTCTGACTGAATCCTTCAGCCCTAAGAAGGCCACATGTGGCCTCAAGGCTACAAGTTCCCCACTCCGGCTGGACCTAGGAACTCTTCAAGCAAAATTCAGATGGTCCTTTGTTAGATATGTTGTAGAAGAGATTCTTATATAGGGATGTGTTGGACTAAAGGACAACTTAGGTCCCTTCCATCTAAGCTTCTGTGATTCTGTGCATGCCAGTCAGATGGTACTCAGACAGAGAGAGAAGGGAGAGCAGGCAAGCATCTTATTAAGACACTTTGCTTCTCTTCATAGAGCACGGAAGTGTTGGAATTCCAACTGATGGCCTTTTGTAGTATTGGGAAATGATGAAATTGAAGTGAACAAAGCTAGACATGTTATAAAAGCTTTTTTAAAATGATCTTCTGAAAAAGTTCAAACTCATATTTCTTGCTTTGCTAATGTATTTACCATCTATTGTAACATTCCTCAGGAGTATTAGGCAAAAGGAAAAAAAATCCATTAATTATGCATGTTGGGAAATGTTTGTGAACCTATGTGCAAAATTAGGCAATGGAAGATTCAGAAAACAGTATCCAAGGTTTATCCTCACTGTCCTCACAATCAAACAAGGGAAATAAGACAAATATACAATTATGCCACAAGGTATACCACAAGGTCCTTCATTAAAGGATACAAATAGAGCACCAAGAGAGTTCAGCATAGCAGGATCAGATACAGCTTCATGGAAGAGATGACATTTGATCTAGGCATTGAAAAATGGGTAGGATTTCAACAGGCAGAAAATAAGAGGAAAGACATTCATTAACAAAGCTCCCTATCTCAATTTATACTCTAATATTAAACATCATAAAAGTGAACGATTTTTGAAAGACTTAAGAACTCTAATCAATCAGTGATCAATAACAATTCCAGAAAAACAATGATGAAGTATCCCAGCTAGTTCTTGACAGAAAGGTGCAGAAAGAGACACATATTTGGACATCAGTGATCTGTGAATGTGTTTTGCTTGATTGTGCTTATTTATTATAAGGATTTTGTTTTTAATTTTTGCCCTGGCAAATGGGGAGATAGGAAGAAAAAAATAAATACTTGACAATTGGAAAGAATCTTTCTTCACTGTGGGAACACAATTGATTCAGTGCTATCCATGCTTGGACAACCAAAGCAAATATATCAAGAGAATGATAGGAAACTGAAAAAGGTGTGGGGTTTTACAAAATGATAGTTTTTTTTTCAATTATCAAGCATTTATTTTTCTCCCTTGCATTGAAAAAACAAATATAAGAGTGGTGGCCTTATACAGCAACACAGATATGATTTAAACAGATCTTATGGGCCTTTAGTATACCGATCATAAATTGATCAAACTAGAAATACTTTGGTTCATAGCTTACATTCATGGATTCATTAATCAGTGCGGTAGCTTCTCTCCAATATGACCCCAAAGAAACTGTCTACTCTTACCAGACTTCATCTATAACATCACTGATAATATTTATTGAGGATATTTACAATAAGTGACATTTCTGATGGCTGAAAAAGGAGGTAGGTGAGTCACATCCCCTTCATTTAAAGAGTTCTCAAAGATTTCATGATCCAATCATGTCATACCAAGTTATACCCTTTGGATTCAATCTCAACTCCCAAGGAAACTCATCATCTCAGACATTGCATCAGCTTTGGTACTTGTTCCTGATTAGTACCCTCAGCAGCCTGTGTTTTTCTAATTGGAGGACAATCACAGCCCAATCATTACCCAGAAGTGTACTCCTTGGATTCACTATCATCATGACCCCTGTCCCAACCCCAGAAGTCCAAGACTTCTCAACTTCTTTCTGTGCTATATTCCCCTATTATATGTTAAGTTCCTTGAGGGAAGGGCTTGTCTTTCTTTGCCTTTATTTGTAGCCCCTGCACTAACTGGAACATAATAGGTGCTTGATAAATATGAATTTAATTGAATTGATTCAACTATGTTACACAAAGGATAAAGGGCCATAGGACCGAGGATCAGGAAAAACTCAGTCTTCCTGAGTTCAAATCCAGTCTTGTACATTTACTAGTTGTGTGACCCTGGGTAAGTCTCTTGATCCTGTTTGATTTAGTTTCCTCATTTAGAAGATAAACTAGAGAGAGAAATGGCAAGCTACTCCTCTCTCTATGCCAAAGAAAAAATAGTGTCACAAAAAGTGACATGACTGAAACAACATAGCAACAATAATAGTGAGCTAAAAGGTGAAAAGCCTAAGTAACAACTTGGTAATGCCTAGATATGGAAATCGAAATAAAGGTCTCTAGAGTAATGAGCATCTCAACACAAGGTTTATGGCAGGAAAAATGTGCAAATGTTTGTAGTACCTCTGTGAGTACTCCCTCCGTGAGATCACAAAAATTATAAACCAGAAACTAATGAATAAAGATGTGCTAGAGAAACCTCATGAATCACAAGGATTACATTTGGACTGAAAATGCATAGAAAGAAAATAAATTTCTGACAAAACTAGGGGAATTTCTTCAATGATTCCTTATTCAGTTTACATATCTAGATACAAATGCAGGGTTTTCTTTTTTATGTTGAATGACCTCAGCTTATGGTGAAATCACCATGTTCTAGCACTGCTTTCCATCTTAAATACTTTTTCCTATTAAGTGGGAAATGAGGGGAAAATGTTTAAACCCCTATTGTGTTGTTTTCATGTCCTACCATCAATGCAGGAAAATTCTATTTCAAAAATGATAGTTTTATTAACTAAGTTTAACTATTTTGTTAGAAATAGACTATAAAAATTTTCCCAAAAAAAGGAGAAATACTTATAAACTCAAGGGCAGGGACCATATAGTTTATTAATATTTTTTACTTTATATAACATTTATTTCCCACCCACCCCTAAAGATTCAACCCTTCCTTGAAATAAAGGTAAAAAGATAAGCAACAATATCTACAGAGATTTTATCTAAGAATGTATACTTATATTGACAAACTAAAACTGTCCAAAGGAGGATGGCCATGACGGTCGGAGCACTGGGGATAATACCATATATTTAATCAGTAGAAAGAACTACAGATAGAAGAAGCATTTATTTGCTAAAGTGAAAACTCAAATAATTACTGTGTACTTGTACTCAGAGGGCTATCCAGTAGAGTACACTTTGCCTGGTCCCAGAGGATTGAAACAATGGGTTGGTTTCAGTTTAATATAAAAAAAAAAACAACACCAGCTACTTTTCAGAGTAAAATGAGTTGACTTGGGAAGATAAAGGGAGAGACTGAATGACTAGACTAGATTGAGGGTCTTATAGAAATAGAAGCACAGTGTAATGGAAATTGCATTTGACCCCAATTGATAAAAGGGAATGAAGAGGTAGTTATTAGAGAAAGAAGTTCAAGCTATTAGTCATATGAAAGAAAGGTTCTAAATTGCTAATAACGAGAGAAATGCACATTACAAACAACTCTGAGATTCTACCTCACACCCACCAAATTATCAAAGTTGACAAAAAAGGAAAATAACAAATGTGAGAAGGATTTTGGAAAAGTCTGTCTGGCTGTGCCCATCCTTCATTTTCAAAGAAGATCATGACATCAGAGAAATAATGACATGACTTGCACTTGACTTTGTTTTGAGTGAAGGAGAGCTGTGCAAGGTCACCAGCCTCACTTTCTCCTCCTGAGTCATCTGGATCCAGTGACCATATTTATCAGGATGGCTGGAGATGACCCAGAATGCAATGGGAGACCTTGGCCTGTTCAGGTACTCAGAGTGAGGTAACACCATTCGGTGAATAGGCTTCTTTAAGAAGTAATCAGGGAATAGCCCCTTTAATAGACAAAAGAAAAACAATAAGGAAATCCAGCTGGGAGGGAAAGAACAACAGTTACTATTGATAATCACTCAGAAGTAAGAAGGTTCAGAAAACATCCATTAAGTGGAGCTTGCAGAGACCTATTGTGCAATGTATGGGCTCCAGAGTATACAGAGTTTGAGGTTTCGGGAAAGAAAGAGAGAAAGAGAAGGAGAGAAGGAAGGAAGGAAGGGGAGGGAGGGAGGAAATACATAAAGAAAGAAAGAAATCTGGACTAACCCAGCTAGGTGGGTAACTCAGCTCCTTTCTGTCCCACTGGATGGCCAGAGGATGCCCAGCTGAGAAAGAAGACATTGTTGGTGGGGCTATGCATCAATCCAGCCAATCTGGAAGCAATTTGGAATGAAATTGTGTATAATTATTTAACCTTTGACCCAGTGGTACTGCTACTAGGTCTATAACACAAAAAAGAAAATAACCAATAGGGTCAAAAATATTTATAGCAGTTCTTTTCATAGTGGGAAAGAACTGAAAACTTGAGGGGATACACATACATTCAGAAGCGACTAAACAAAAATTATGGTATGTGCATGTGCTACGAGAAATTATGAAGGAGATTGTTTCAAAGAAACGTGGGAAGACTTTATGAACTGATGGAGAGTGAAGTGACTAGAACCAGGAGAACAATTTGTACAGTACAACCATGTTGTGAAAACAACTTACTTGGAAACTCTGATCAACTCACTGACACTGTTCCAACGCTCTCATAATAAAACATGCTTCCCCCTTCCAGACAGAGAGGTAAAGAATTCAAAGGGCAGACTAAGACATTTATTTGCACATGAACAATGTGACAATTTGTTTTGTTTGTTCATATTTGTTACAAGAGTTTTTGCTTTTCTTTTCTTAAAATGGTGAGAGAGAAATGTCCATTTTTATTGGAAAAAATAAAATTTCTTTTTAAAAAAAAGGAGGAAAAAATTCAAAATGTAAATATCCAGACTTGAGGGTAAACTTGTGAATCTGAGAAATCTGGAAGTTTCATTAGGCCAGAGCTAAATGGTGCAAGGGAGAAGTCCTTGGTAACTATTCCAATGCACATGTAGGAGATAGCCACCAAGAGGATTGGGCAGCGTCTGACCATTTTACAAACAGATAAAATGCAAAGTATCCAATTATCACTTCTGCAGACTGCTCTATATTCTGATGAGTTTTAAAGACAGGCCTCCTAGCAGATTGAAATGGTAGTTATAAATTGTTACTAAATCCACTTTAAGTTTATTTTGGTCAAATTGTGAATTTCATGTGTTTAGTGCTTCTTCTGAGTGTAGGAATAAATTACTTGTCCTAATTCACATTATGCTTTGAGTATCTTTTTATTTTCCCCTTTAGGGAGAAAATCTAAACATGACCCACAAATTAAGATGTAAATACAATTGTCTCCAGAGTCCTAGAGAAGGGGATTTAATGAAAATAGAGAGTTCAGTCCTCTCTTATTAGAGGTCAAGGTCTTCAACAGTGAACCTGATCCAAGCCACATGCTTCGATACAAAAACAGAAAATGAGTGCAATACCCCAGCCTCAAAGAGACACAGATAGATAAACAGATAGACAGACAGATAGATAGATAGAGAGAGAGATTTGTGTTTGTCTATTGACTCACTAATGCTAAGACCAGTACTTTTTCTATTAGTCTCTGTGCCTCTAGAATTTTAGCCATGGTACCTTTTTTCCTTACTGAGATGTGAAAATTTAAATATATCTTTTATTAACCATAGGAAGAACTCATGATTCATTAATACAGGGAGTTCATATTATGGATACCCATGCAGACGAGAAATTTCTCTATGACTTTTAGTTTCAGAGAGTTGCCTGTGATACTAAGGTTATGTAATTCATCCATGGTCAAATCACCACTCACTACGTGTCATAGGAAGAACTTAAAACTTCCCCACTATGAACCCTTCCCACTTCTTAACAGATAAATGACGGAAGAGAAGTGAAAAAAGAAAATTAAAGGGAAGGGGAAGAAAAGGGAATGAGAAGTAAGGGAAAGAAGGAAGGAGAGAAAGAGACAAACAAACCAGGTCTTCATAACTCAGGGGTCAGTCCTTTCTATGCTACCCCATGTTGCCTTAAGTATAGCATTGTACACATCTTCCCCTTTAATTCCATTGCCATGCCTCATCATGGTGGGGTAATACCAGCAGAGTATAACCTCTTGCAAGTTGTACCAAAGTTAGAAAGATTTAAAATGTGAATCTAATGATGAGCAATATGTCCATAATCTAAGAACTAGTCAAGCTTAAGTTGGAGAGCCATAAGTAGGACAGCCTTAGGGCAATGCATTTTCAGCTATCACTACTCATAAAACATCAAAATAGGAAGAGTTTGTATCCTTTTTTAGCTGGGCAGGGTAGAATATCCCTCTAGTCCCTTCTCCTTAGGAGGATGAGGCTGGGAGTTCTGAACTTTAGTATGGCCATAATCAATTGGGTAACTGCACTAAGTCTAGCACCAATAGCATAATCTCCTGGTAGCAGAATGCCACCAGGCTCCCCATGAAGGGGTAAACTGATCCAGATTGGGGGGAAGGGGTAAGAGTAAGTTAAAAGTCCCATGCTGATCAATACTGGGGTCAGGCCCAGGAGTAGCTACTGCACTTCCAGCCTAAGTGAGATAGGGAGACCTAGTCTCAAAAATTAAAAAGGAAGAAATTTTGTGGGTCCTGAACCCCTTTAGCCACTCAGTGAAGCCTATGGACCACTTCTCAAAATAATGTATAAATGCATAAAACGAAATATGCAGACTTACAAAGAAAACCAATTATACTAATATAGTTATAAAGAAAAATTTTTTTATAAACTCTACAGGTAAGATGGCGGAGTAGAAAGACTCACATTTGCTAGCTCTGAACCCACAGCCCATGGATTTCCTGTAAAAAGAACTCCTGACAAATTCTGGAACAGTGGAAGCCGTGCAGAAACACAGCGAAGGAGATTTCTGTTGCAGAGAGCCCTGAAAAACCGACTCCAGGGGTCCAACGAGCCCCAGATGGGAGCGGAGCCCTTCCCTCCCCCTGCCCTGGCCACACTGCACTGAGAGGAGCGAGCAGACCCAAGCAGGCTTCCGGGACCAGAATCTCCGGCGGCCGCGAAGGTCCCACCACCCACAGACTCACAGGTCAGTGAGAGAGATGGGCTGAGAGGGGAGCGGGGTATCTCCGGGACTCGGACCCCCTGGGAAGCGGCCGCTGCGGCAGAGGCAGCTCAGCCAGAGCCTCCCAGAGCAGGCAGGAGCTCAGCAGCAGCTCCATTACAAAAGGTCTCCACATAAACCCCCTGAGGGAACTGAGCCTGGGAGGAGGCCCTGCCCCCACCTGAGCACCAGCAGATAAGCTCCCATTGAATAGCAGTCAGGTCTGCCGCCAAAAGCC
>CM053770.1:342002642-342108526 GCA_028658325.1 Potorous gilbertii | reverse complement strand
TCAGAGGGTTTATGCAGAGACCTTCTGTAATGGAGCTACTGCTGAGCTCCTGCCTGCTCCGGGAGCCTCTGGCTGCCTGCTGCCTCTGCTGCTGCCTCCCAAGGGGGCCTGAGTCCCAGAGACACCCCGCTCCCCTCTCAGCCCATCCAGACGTCTCTCCCACTGACCTGTGTGTCTGTGGGTGGAGGGACCTTCACAGCAGCTGGAGATTCCATCCCTGAAGCCTGCTCGCATCTGCTCGCTCCTCTCAGTGCTGTGCGGCCAGGGCAGGGCTGCGCTCCGCTCCCGTCCAGTGTGCCATGGACCTTTGGAGTCAGTTTTTCAGGGCTCTCTGGAAGGGAAATCTCCTTCACTGTGTTGCGCGGCTTCCACTGTTGTGGAATTTGTTGGGAGTTCTTTTTAGAGGAAATCCACGGGCTGTGGGTTTGGAGCTAGCGTAGGTGAGTCTTTCTACTCCACCATCTTGGCTCCGCCCATAATAATATTAAATCATTATTTGCCTATTAAAATATTCACCCCTTTTCCAACTAAGAATCTGTTTGAGGCAAGGTTTTCTTCATAGACTTCAACCAAAACAACATAATACATATGGAAGACAAAAGCCAATAGGAGATTTCAGGAAATATGTAAAACAATACCACTTTTTTCACTAAAATTTTTTTTATTGGAAAAGATAACTAATGTTAATAACATTTATATTAACATGTAATTGAATTTATTATTTAAATTAATTCACACATTTTAAATTATCACAATTTTAATGTTCAATATGAGATGATGTATGAGGTGATAATATGAGATATCAATAGATATCTGGAGGTGTGCTGGCTTAACAGCTAGATCTCTGGGGGGAAAAAAGTGCTCAGGATACACTTGGAAGTTTGACATAACAAATCAAGTCCTGATTTGTAGTATCTGTGCATTTCTGTGATATAAATATTTACACTGGATATTTAATAATGGGACAGAGCTGAAGATCTGACTCTAGCACATCCCTGGGGCATGTATAACCTACTTAAACAAAAGCTCTTTGGGGGCCTGAGCCCCAAAAGTTTAAGAACCTCTGCTCTAGGCAACTCTCTAAGACTGTCAATAGTAGAGAAGGTGTCCACCTGCACTAGTAGAAGGAGGGAGTTCCCTGTATCAGTGAAATTGTAAGTTTAGCCCTAATCTAATCTTTAGTTGAATAACCAAGATGTCCTGTACCATTATGGATTCTGGGAAGTTCTTTGGAGTCCCTTCAGTCTACAGCCCTTCAAACCTTTTATGAACTGCTCAGCTTGTTGAGATTATAGCCATGAATATCAGTCTCATATGCTATTGCTAAGTTTGTGCCTGCTGCCAAGGATATCTGGCATCCTGCTGGTTTCTGCCTGCAGTGCTCTCTCCTGTTGGCTGCAGTCTAGAATACCCGCCCATCTACTAGACAAAATTCAAACCAAAGCTTGGTTTGGGACAAAGAATTAGAGAGAACGCCCTCACAAATGTTAATATCCATGACATCCGTCTGGGGAGGTTTTAAAAATTATAGGTTATTTATCTCAAAAACAAGTGGAAAAATGCTTGATTTCCTTCCGGGACTTCCTTGACTTGGGTGTGGCTCTATTTCTTGAATTATCTTTTAGAAGAATTTTTTTTTCAGTTGAAAGGACCAATCAGTTCCTTCTCAGGACACACAGGCTGTGTTCTAGTGGAAAGAGTCCTATATTTTTAATCTTATTACTGTTACTTACTCCCCAGCAGACCTTGGGTGAATTGCTTTCCTCTGTGGGACTTACTTGTTAAGTGAAGGGGTGGGATTAGATGACCTCTAAGGCCCCTTGCTGCTTAAACCATTTGATCCTGAGAGCAGGGAGCTATCCACAAAGTACAATCCCGGTGAGAGAAGGATACAGAGAGCAAGCCATCAGTGAGACATTACCCCTCACTGTACAAGAAAATATCCTTTGATAATTCTCTCCTTTCTAGTTATCACTTATTTTTGTCTCTACTCTGGTGATTCAAAATACTGTTTTAAAAAGAGATCTTCACTGCCATCTAGAGTCTTTTGATTTCTTCTTTGTCAAGATGTAGTCTGTTAGTCACACTATCTGCTGCTTTAGCAAAGGTGAAAGGGCTTGGGTTTATGT
This sequence comes from Potorous gilbertii, assembly GCA_028658325.1. Taxonomy (NCBI): domain Eukaryota; kingdom Metazoa; phylum Chordata; class Mammalia; order Diprotodontia; family Potoroidae; genus Potorous; species Potorous gilbertii. Next base: position 342,106,397 of record CM053770.1, on the reverse strand, counting down.
CTGTGGAGGCTCTGCAGTGATCTCTGAAAGGTCCTAGGAGGCTTTCTAAACCTGTGTGTGTGTGTGTGTGTGTGTGTGTGATAGATCCCTTTGGCGGTGTGGGGAGGCCTCTACATCTCTTCTCAAAATAATCTTTTTAAAAAATTCATAAAGAAAGGAGTCAGTAGTTAGTGAAAATAAAGATGTAATTGTTTCCCCATCTAAGTTAATGGGCTCCCTCAAATTTATTTATACTTTATGGACTCAGATTAAGAATACTTACCTGCCTTATTGTACCTGAAGTTTGGGAATACTGTAATCACCAATTAATCTAAACATATTTATTTAGTGGCTTATGGTATTTTGGAGTCAGAGGATCTGGATTAAAATCTTGTTCTGATGAGTTCTACCTATGTGACCTTGGCAAAGTCACTTACCTTCTGTAGGACTTGGCTTTCTCATCTGTACAATAAGGGGGTGAGATCTGAGGGATTCTCAGGTCCCTTCTGGTTTTAGATACAAGGCATAAATACAAGAGGAGAAAGAATAAATACAAATTCACAGTCTACTCGTTCGTTTCATTATTCTCTAGTTGGGACGGTATGGCATATATGGTATTGTAGAGGTAACTAACTGGGAGGTAGTCAATGGTCCTCAAATCCGTCCTCAAATCCATCTGTGAGTTAGGGGGTGGTGTCTACCACAAACTTGTGAAGACTTCCCCTGGCAGAATGGGTAGATGAGAACACTTTGTTCCAGTGGCCATGAAGGTGACAGACATCAAAATTGCCAAGGTCATCCACCGTATCCTGGGTCATCGCCAGTTGTCTTGACTTTTGTCTTGGTACTGAGCTTGAGGAGCTTATAGTCAGTTCAATAATAGGAAATTATATTGGGAATCAAATAAGAGGAATACAACACAAAGTACAGAGAGGTGCAAAGTATTATCAAAAATGTGTCAAATGCTATAGGAGCTCAAGAGAGGAAGGTCATTTTCATTTGGGATGCCAGAAAAAGCTTGGCAGAGTACATCCAGTCTGAGCTGGGCCTCGAAAAATGCACATGTTTAGGATAATCAGAACAAAAGCATGCATGAAACTGTAGGAACTATGTGAGCAATGGTTCAGAGGTAGGGAAAACGTGAGGGTGTGTTTGGAGGGACACGGAACAGAATTGTTTGGCTGTAGCAGCTTTCATGATTAAGTGCTTTGCCAACTTTCAAGAGCTATATAAATGTTAGCTGGTGTTATGAGAAATGAGGTTGACTGGGTCAGATCATTTAACCTTGAAACCAGGTTAAAGAGTTTGATATCTATTCTATAGGCAATAGACAGCCATTGAATGTTTTTGAGCAGGGGAGTGGCATGATGAAAACAGTGTATTAAGAATATTAGCCTAGATGCTGCGTTCAAAGATGCTCGGTTGGAGAAAGACTGGAAGGAGTGAGCTGGATGTCATGATTACTCACTTGCTTTGGGGAAGAGATTTCAGGAATGCCTGTTTTGCTCCTTCCACTCTTCTTGATTTTGCCTCTGCTAGTTCTGTTGGAGACAGAAGGAACTTTCAGGGGGTAGCCTGTGGTCATCCCAATAATAACTGTTCTTGTCACAAATCAGCATTACTATTGCTTCTATGAGGGTATGTCAGTATATTGCCTCATACCTCTACTCACATTTTTCTGGTTACTAGTTTACTATCTGTATTATCTTTCCCTAAGTAAGCTTTTTGAGTGCGAGGACTGTCTCTCTATTGTAATTAGACTCCCTTTTCCTTTGTACCACTTCAGTCCCTGAGGAGGAGAAAGACATTAGTTCGCATCGATTTCTGTGGAACACAGTCACTTCCAAGTCCCCAAACTCCCCTCTGGACTCAAGTCCCAGACACTCTGGCTTCTCAAGGCTTCTCTTCCAGGCTGTTGGGTTGCACCATTCTGCCTGCAAACCTGGCTCCAAGGTTGTCGTGGTTCAAACTCCTAGGTCCCATGAAGCTCACCTCTGGCATACACTGAGGAAGAGGAACAATATGGAACAGAATTGTGCTGCCACCCCTTACCCCCCTGTACCCCATCCCCGCTCCTGCCAAGGTCCATTTTAAAATTTTAAAAATTTTCTTTTTTTCCCGTTTTAATTAATTTATTTTCAGTTTTCAACATTCACTTCTACAAAATTTTGAATTTCAAATTTTCTCCCCATCTCTCCCCTGCCCCCACCCCAGGACAGCATGTATTCTGATTATTCTTTCCTTCAATCCCCGCTCCCTTCTATTACCTTACCTCCTTCTTATCCTCTTCCTTTCTATTTCCCTGTAGGGTAAAATGGATTTTTATATCCCATTGCAAGGCCCATTTTTCGAGTTGGAGCCAGGGCAAAAGAGAGGTAGGAGGGAAGAAAACTTCTTGCCTCCTCACTGGTTTAGTTCATAAAGCCCATGATTTAAATAAACCCTATTTTTTATTCTCTGGATGCAGTAGATAGAAGTGACTGAAAGAGTTGGAAAAAATATATCCCCATCTCTTAGCACAGTACCTGGTAAAAAGTAAATATTTAGCCTTGCACATCCATCCATCCATCCATCCATCCATCCATCCATCCATCCATCTGTCCATTCACTGTCTTATGGAGTGAACAGTTATTACCAATAATTTCCCAATTTTTAGTCTAGGTGTGATCTTATGCAGATTGATGTCTCATGGTTCTGTACTGGATTGTGTTAGGTCCAGTTAGTGTATAACCTATGAGAGTGTAACCTATGAGAGTCTTTTTTGTGCAGTTAAGACAACATATGAAAAAGCCTTGCCTAGGCTTTATTTTGCTTAATTGTAAAATGAAGCAGGGGGTTGTCCCTTCCAGCCTTAAATATATGATCTTATGGCATCACATAGGACCTTAAGACACTATATTAATGTGAGCTATTGTTATTGTTTTATTTTATGTACAGTTAGTGTACACAAGCAAAGTCAAAATAAAAAAGTGACAGGATACATTTGGAGTTGGAAAAGCACTGAAGTGGAAACTTTGAAACAAAATAAAAATGAGTCATCTGTGGTGACTCAGCATTTCTAGTAGCAAAGTTGGTGCCCAAGATGTGAATGGTTTATCTGATAATGGCTCATCTTAGAAAGAGTAAAAGGATGTTGGTAAAAAGGAGGAAGCATCAGAAGATCCAACAGTGTATTTTCAGCTCTCTTATGGTTTGTATATCCTCGTAATGAAGAGGCTATGGGTTGCAAAGAACTCATTATAACTGGTCTCTTTGTTCTTTGAGTATTCAGTTGGGTTATCAGGAAATTCATAATTTATACTTGAGATGCACTCCCTGACATTTATAATGGATGTGGCCTATTATAAACTCAATAAATAATAAGCACATGGATAATTGAATCCCTTCGGAGAGTTAAATATTCAAGTCAGCTAATACTTTTTGTTGTCCAGTGGTTTTTAGTCATGTCCAATTCTTCATAACCCCATTTGAGGTTTTCTTGGCAAAGATACTGGAATGATTTGACACTTACTTCTCCTGATCATTTTATAGATGAAGACAATGAGGCAAACAGAGTTATGTGACTTGCCCAAGGTCACAAAGCCAGTAAAGGTCTGAGGTCAGATTTGAACTCAGGAAGATGAGTCTCCCTACCTCAAGAATTCACACTCTATTTACTGTGTTACCCAGCTACCCTAAATACTTTTTGAGCCTTTACTTTGTGCAAAGTACAAATTATAGGTATTTTGGTGTACATACCAAATAGATAGAAATGCTATCCCTGCCGACAGGGATCTTATAATCCAGCAGGGGATGACCCACATACAAAGAGATATGTCATCAGGAATAATGTGAGATCTGCTATAAGAAAAATACCAAGTGTCATGGACACCCAGAGGAAGGAGGTACAAGTTGCTTTTGTCAGGTGGAGATCACTTTGGAAGAGGAGACATTTAAGTGGGGCCTTGAATAATAGGTAAGACTTGATCTAGGGGGGAAATGGAAGAAGGATATTCCAGGCAAAGGGAAGATTATGTGAGAGAAGTAATGGAGGCAAAAAGGAAGACACAGGGTTTGTTCAAGGAATGGCATATTGTCTAGGTTGGTTAGAGCATAAGTAAAGGAAATAAAAATGTTTCCTTTAATGGTTCTCTACCATGCATATAAGAGAATACCAAATTTCAGTCTGGTATTCAAGGTAACCTGAGACTAGACAATGAAGGTCATCTACTCCCATGCTAAAGATTTGGGACTTAATTCTGTTGGCGGTATAGAGTCACTGAAAGTATCTGAGCAGAAGAATGACATGGTCAAGCTGTACCTTAGGATCCAAAAAACTGAGCAGTTATAAAGGATTCACTAAATGCTGTATCGATCTAGGCTTCACTCTGGAGGCAGGTAGAGGAGCAGGGGAGAGAGCTCTTGACTTGGAAGGAAGGAAGACCTGAATTCAAATCTGGCCTGAGATACTAATAGCTGTGTGACTCTGGGCAAGTCTGCCTCAGTTTCTGTAATTGTGAAACAGAGACAATGATAACATTGTGAGGATAAAATAAGAAAATATCTGTAAAATGCTTGGCACAGTGCCTGGTACATTTTTGTTGTCCAGTCATTTCAATTGTGTCTGACTCTTCATGATCCCATTTGGGGTTTCCTTGGTAAAAAATATTGGATGGTTTGCTAGTTCCTTCACTAACTTGTTTTACAGATGAGGAACTGGGGTCAACAGGGTTAGTGACTTCCTCCAGCTTGCACAGCTAGTAAGTATCTGAGGCTAGATTTCAACTCATGAAGATGGGTCTTCCTGACTCTAGGCCTGGCACTCTCTCCACTGTGCCACCTAGCTGCCCCTGACAGGTACATAGTAGGTGCTTAATAAATATGTGTCTAAAATTTTAAAAAAGCCTTTTATCCTGCCCCAATATAATTCATATAAAAGTGGTATGTAGTCTATGATCAGTGATTTTTACCCACTAATGTCTATGCTTATATAATTTTCTTTTTCAAGAAATCTCATTTTAATGAGTATAGCCCATATTTGAAGATAACCTATATTTATACTTACATGATATGTGCTAAGCCTCAAATCAGTGACTCAATTAACAAGCATATATTAAGTGCTTCCTATAAGACAGACACTGTCCTAAGTATTAGGGATGAAAAGAAAGTTTCTATATTAGCCATGTTGCAAAAAAAAAGCAAGAAAAATAAAATAAAGCAATTATGCTTCAGTTTATGCACAGAGTTCTTTCTCTGGAGGTGGATAGCATCTTTCATCGTGAGTCCTTAGGTATCATCTTGGATCATTGTATCAATCAGAGTAGCTGCACAGTTGGCCAGCATTAAAATATTACTGCTTTTGTATACAATGTTTTCCTGGTTCTGTTCACTTTACTTTGTATCAATCCATATTGATATCAACTTTCCCAGGTTTTCAGAAACTATTGTACTCATCATTTCTTATATTACAATAATATTCCATCATAATCATATACTACAACTTGTTCAGTTATTCTCTAATGAATAGTTATCCCCTCAATTTCCAATTATCTGACTCCACAAAAAGAGCTTCTATAAATATTTCAGTTCTTATAGATCCTTTTCCTTTGATCTCTTTGGGATGCAGACCTAAGGTGTTGCTGAGTTAAAGGATATGAACAGTTTGATAGCCCAGTGAGTGTAGTTGTTTTAAGAGCTTACATTCTAATGGGAGAGACTGCATTCAAATATCTACATGCATACAAGATCTATACAAAGTAGATAGAAGATCATCTCAGAGGAAAGAAGAAGCTAGTTAGCTAGTGTGTGTGTGTGTGTGTGTGTGTGTGTGTGTGTGTGTGTTTGTACCTAGAAAAGTCTCCTACAGAAGATGGATTTTAAGCTGAGTCTTGAAGGAAACAGAGAAGAAAAGAGAAAGTATCCCAGATATAGGAATAACCATTGAATAAATATAGAGTCCGGAGATGATGTTCCTATTCAAGGAATGTCAAGAATGCTGATGTTGCTGGACCATAAAGTATGTGGGGGGAAGTAAGGTACAAGAAGACTGGGAAGATAAGGATCATCCCTATTATATATTGAAATTGATTAAAACCTTACTTCTTTAGTGCTTAAAAAGATATGCTTTTATTTCTTTCAGTATTCCCTCAGCCATTACAATTCATAGCTTCTCCATACATTAGCAGACAGTTAAGAAAAAGTTGTATTGATGCCTTTTCTAAAATATCACAATCATTTCCTGATATACTCTTCCCCTAAAATGAACTTTCCATTCTGACAAAGAAAAACGGAAAAGTGAAAACAATTTCTATAATTTCCTGACAGTTTAAAAGTTTTCTCTTTCATACACCTTTTTTTGTAGACAGTTTCATGAGCTTCTGTGGCCAAAAAAACCCCAAAACAAAAAACCCCAAACCCTTAGGATCTGGGGCTCACCTTTCTAGCTTGGTCCTTAGTAGAGCATACTATCTTGATACTTGAAGTGCTGGTGTGATCTATCAGATTTTGAACTTCACTGACATAGCTGCTGAGAAACCAGTTTGGGCCATTTTCACATGCCAAAGGGTATCAGATAGGTACTACAGTGGTTTTCAAAACTTTGGAGCTAAAGATAAAAAATGATCCCTAGGTACCTATCTGATGCCAGTGTTTTTCCTTTATGTATCTCTTTAAAGTAAAATGACTGAAAAAGCTTTTTCAATGGATGGAAAGAAGGGGGAGGTGAGAGGGAAAGAGTGGCTTTAGGAGGGAACAACATGCACACTCAATTTGGTATGCAAATCTGTTTTACACTACAGGAAAGTAGCGGGGAAGATATAAAAATATAAACAGGATTGGATGATAGAAAGGAGGACAAATAGGAGGGGAGTAATTAGACGTAAACACTTTAGAGGATGGATAGGGTCAAAAGAGAATAGAATAAATGGGGAGGGGCAGGGGAGGATGGAGGGAAATATAGTTACTCTTTTACAATATGATTGCTATGGAAGTGTTTTGCACAACCACACATGTATAACCTATATTGAATTGCTTGCCTTCTCAATGGGGATGGGTGAGGAGGGAGGAAGGGAGAGAAGTTGGAACTCAAAGTTTTAAAAACGAATGTTAAAAATTGTTTTTACATGCAACTGGGAAATAAGAAATACAGGTAATGGGGTATGGAAATCTGTCTTGCCTTCCAAGAAAATAGAGGGGATGGGGATAAGAGAAGAGAGAGGTGTGATAGAAGGGAGAGCAGATTGGGGGAAGTGGTAATCAGAATGCATGCTGCCTTGGGATGGGCCTGGGGTAGAGAAGGGGAGAAAATTTGGAACTCGAAATCTTGTGAAAGTATCTATTGCAAACTAAAATAAAATTTTAAAATAAAGTAAAATGCCTGGACTTCAGAGTTTTTAAAATACTTGTTATTAACACTTTTAAAAATACTTATTAAAATAACTTGTTAAAATACTTGTTAACTGACTTCCAAATGATGAATCTGAAGACATAAATTCTGGTTTCAGCTTTCTGCTTATTTAACCTGCCCCAGCTCATTCAGAACCGCTTTGAATCTCAGTTTCTCTGTAAAACATGGTTATTATGAGGACAGATGAGTGCCTTAAAGCTCTTCAGGAGAAAGTTACATTTAAATCTAATGTACCAAATTTCTTCAGGAGTTACTAAAATCCACAGATGATCTTCAAACCTCATTTTAGCCATCATCTTTAATCTTTGTCATCATAATTTAGCAGATGTAAGGGGTATGATTTTTTTCCTGTCCTTGGACGCCCTCTGCTGGACATACTGATGAATAGTAAAATAACTTGAAGGTTGGCTGCAGTAGAGGAGAGAACCAACATTTTTGCTTTTGTTGTTAAGTGTTTTCAATCACGCCCAACTCTCCGTGACCCATTTGGGGTTTTCTTGGGAAAGATATTGAAGTGGTTTGTCATTTTCTTCTTCAGCTCATTTTACAGATGAAAATCTGAGGCAATAAGGTTAAGTGACTTGCCCAGAGTCACACAGCTAGTAAGTGCCTGAGGTCATATTTGAACTTAGAACTGCCCTGCTTCTCTATCCACTGTGCCACCTCAGTGCCAGCATTTTTATATCATCTCTGAATAATTAAATATTGAATATACATATGTAAAATCACAGACATATATACTACATATATATGTACACATACATATGTGTACATATATACACATACACATATACCTATCTCTTTATCAGACCTATCATTTCATCAGTTTAAGGAGCTCCAAGGAGGAACTCCTTGCACCAATGCAAATCAGCACCTACTCTGCAACTTATAGTGTTAGAGCATGTTACCTGGGACCCCAAGGGGTTAAGTGACTTGCTTGGCATCACACAGCTTGCGTCAGAGGCAGAACTGGAACCTAGATCCTACTGTCTCTAAAGTCAGCTATCTACCTCTTATTTCAGACTGCCTTTCATAATGTTATTGTTATGTTTTCCTTCCTTCCTGCGATATTTAGGGCAACAAATTTAAAACATTATGCCCATACAGGCATTTATTGTTTGTCACTAGGAGACCTGGAAAACATGGCTCAGAGACCCTTTGGAGGGTGCCTCTATACAGGTGTTGTGGCAAAGTGACTTAGCTTTATGGGCTGAAACAATTTCCTATTTTCCCCATTGTAAAAGTAAGCACCCCGACATACACAGGAGGGCCTGCTGTCACAGGTTCTTAGATCTACCTGCATTTCTAAAAGTAAAGCAACTTTGGAGGGGTCAATAATCACTTTAATCAAGCTCATGTATCATTCACTTAGTTCAGGGGAAAATTTCAGTGCCCTCAACTTCAGAGAAAATACAGAGAAATCAAAATCAACAGGCAGGGCTTCTAGCTGCCTGACATAAACAATATAGATCAACCATAGATCGACAGACAGATTGAACATCCATACATAGCTACCAGAGAGAAGCACCAACATCTGGGTTTTAAAAGCAAGGGGAGAGGGGGCTCCTTAGTAGCTGCCTAGAGACCTGTCTGGCCAAACAAACACTTCCAATTAGTAAGTCCCAAAGTAAAACCTCACCAACCAGTGCCTCATTAACAAAAGGTGTGGACCTTCCTACAAATCTTCCCAGGACCATTAATGCATGGTGAAGATCTTCCCATTATGAAGCAAAATTAAATTAACAATAAACAAAAATGCATCATCAGTACACCCATAAATAAATGTACTGGAGGTGTCTCTATGTGTTTTCTGTTTCAGCTCCTCCAAAGACTTAGCCCTTGAAAGCTAGGGAAACCAGGGACATAGATTGAGTATGGCTGACATCCACAGGTGACACTGTTAATTGAGTATAATTTGACCCGTGTCAAGTGCTCATATTTGCCTTTAATGACCCCAGGCCCTAAGACCATGAATCATTGATTTTCTAAGATGTCATGGTAAAAGAATATGGAGAGGTTAGGGTAATAAATAACTCAAATAAAATTTGTTTGTGCTGGAAGTGCAGGCCCTAAATAATTTTATTCCTAAATTGACCTTTGATTCATTGGTAATATCCATGAAACTCTCATCCAGTGAATGGGAAGTACTGAGCACTCTCACCATAAAAGACTGTTAATTTATAGATTGTTTGAGAACTATGCCTAATGGATTTTACTGAGACTTGAGTATAAGGCACTACATGAAAGGGCAATAAATACTTCAGCTTTTTGCAAGTCACTAGAAAGTTAACCAGAGATAGTCCAATAAGGAAACTTTCTCTGTCACTGTAGAATAACACAGTGTTCTGCACCTTATGGGCAGCTGGATGGTATAGTGGCTCAATCACTCTGCTTGGAATCAGGAAGACATCTTCCTGAGTTCAAATCCAGCTTCAGATATGTAAGCCTGAGCAAATAGTTAACCCTAAAGCCTCAGTTCCTCCTCTGTAAAACAACCTGGAGAAAGAAATGACAAGTCACTCTAGTATCTTTGCTAAGGAAAACTCCAAATGGAGTCACCGAGAACTGGACATGACTGAAACAACGTCAACTTTTACTTCAACTTAGTCTTAGAAAGTAGCTTTGTATTGAAAGTTTAAGTGACTTACCCACAGTCACATATCCAGTATGTAAGATAGTTAGGTTAGTCTTCCTGACTCAAAAGGAAGTCAATTCCTGATTTCCTCACCATTATTCAATTCACTGGATAGCTCAGTGGTGCAGTAGATAGCATGCCAGACGTAGATTCAGAAAGACTTGAGATCAAATCAGGCTGAAGACACTTATTGGCTGTGCGAGCTGGGCAAGTCTGTTGAAACTGTTTGCCTCAGTTTCCTCATCTGTAAAATGGGATGGAGAAGGAAATGACAAGAAGATTGCCAAGAAGACCCCAAAGGGTCACAGAGTCTGACATAACTAAAACCACTAAGCCACACCATCCCTCAGGGACCAACTTGTGAGTTTATATGTTTATTTGTAAACTAGTTGTTCAGAACTTGGAATTAATATGGCTATGGAAACTTTATTATCAATGGTGGCTCCCAGGCCAATCCCAGGCATCTCTTTAACGTAAAACATGGGTTTTTAAACTTTTTTTATGTCATGACTCCCTTTGGAAGTCTGGTAAAGCCTGTGGACCTTTTTTTCAGAATAATATTTTTAAATGCATAAAATGAAATGAATAGGATTAGAAAGGAAAGCATTTCTATTAAAAAGAACATAATTTATTCTCATCTAAGTTTAGAGATCCCCTGAAATCTACCCATAAATCCCAGGTTAAGATACCTCTGACCTAGAATGTACCAGAAGCATCTACATTGAACTATTATTGATGACTTTGTTTCTATGGGGAAATAAATACATTATGAGTTCTGACTTCAGCATTTCAAGGACAAGCCTCTAGCCTCCTTGGCAGCAGAGTCTCTGGCAGGCATCCAGCACAGGAACTGAGTACACAGTCAACTAAAAGCCTTAGTTTCTTTCACAGTAATTACTTTTAAGCAGCCCTCTCTTTTGAGGTTTTTGAGCTGATTGCTGAAATTGAGCAGTTAAGGGCTCATAACAAATGTTGGCCCAGTCTGGACTGAGACTAGCAATCTCTATACTCTACAGCTGAGATCACACAGATTTATCCTGGTAGGTAGGTAGGCCCTGGTAGGTCTTGTGATGTGCTAAATTAAGTATTGCCTGGATGATACAGTCCCTCCCTTTGCATAACCTGTATCTTGGTCACTTTATTAGTCATATGGTAGCTGGAGAAGTTACTGACTCCTTATGTTACTTCCATGTAAAATTGATTACTAAACCTCATTCCTTGGGCCCAGGGGCCAGACAACAGGCTTCGCATAAACCCTCAGTAAAGGAACCCCTTGGGTTTTGCGGGATGGGCTTTGTGTTCCTTCTGTAGGAACAGAATGGATCTCCTGGGACCGTGCTAATGGAGCACTTGTGCTCATGCCTCTCAGGAGCACATGCACAAATGTCCAAGGCAAAGCTTTGGCCAGAGTCCTGTATCATTATCGTTGTGTCAGTGTGGACAGAAGCACCACTTAGGGTCCAAGGGCTTGGGTTAATTTCTGGTACTATTCCTTGGGACCTTCTTTGGGGCATCATTTTAACCTAAGATCATGTTTTAGAGCTGAAAGGAAATTAACTGGTCTTTTATTCCAATGCTCCTATTTTATAGATGAAGATACCAAAGTCTAGAATGGTGAAGTGATTTATTCAAGGCCACAGAACACATTTTTTCCTCATCTGTCAAACTAGAAGATCATACTAACTTTTCTCTAAGGCCCCTCCTAATCTCAAATCCTTTTTTTCTGTCTCACAAAGGAGAATCTAGGAAGGGAGTCAGGGGAGGGTTTCTTGCACAGCATAGCTCATGAATGTACATTATACTTTGGGCCAAGGCTGTTCCTGGCATGAGGGTAAACTGGGCTTTGCCCAGGCTACTGACATCCTGGGGGGGAGGGTGGCACACTTCCTCTTTAGGGGATGTAGTTTCTCCTCACAGTGAAAACCATCCCTTGTACTTTGACTCTGGTCCTTTGAAGTCCTGTATCACCATATGGCCATATGGCATAGCTGCCACTGCTATCCACTGGGATATACCATTCCTGGGGCTGTCTTTCTGCCAGTATCTTCCTTCCTGGGAGAGAGCAGGACTGTACCCTCATTCAGACTCTCCTTGGTACCACTGCCACCCCTCCCCTCCAACTATTTTTTCCAGGTGAAAAAATCCACAGCTCTACTGTGTGCATAAGAGAACCCAGCAGGATGAAGCTTCTGTCCTCCCCTTCCCTTCCGTGCCCTCTTCCCTACTCCAGGCCTTCCTTTTCACCTCAGGAACGCTTCTTTCCCATCTTTGGTTTTTATTTCCGAGTCTCAGAGACCTTGTGCTTAGCTCTGTTCTAGCTAAAATTAGTATCTGGCCCCAAGGAGTTTCATATTGTCGATTATTTTCCTTTTCTTTCCACTAAGATGCCTTTAGATGGGAGTTTGCTGGAGTTTAGGGAAGTCTAGGAAACACACCCTTAAAATCATGGCTGGGTGTTTTTCTTTGCCTTTCCTGCTTATTTAATTAAGGACTCTTCCCTCCCCCTTTCCTTTTCAAGTATGTAAGAACAGATCATTTAGTAGACCTCTTCTATTTGAATAACCCCAGCAAACTTCCTGTCTTGAAAGTGGTTTTGGATTTACTGTGAAACTGTATAACTTTTATTGAATTAAATGGTGAATGTAGATTTGAGGGGGGAGGGGAGGAAGCATTTTTCTTTCCCCCTCAGAGCTGTGAAGCACTAACTAAAAGGAGAAAGGGATTTGGGACATTGGTATGTACACACTGGTTTAGGAGTCAGAGAACTAGTGTTCAAGACTCAGAAATTTACCATTTGTGTGACTTTTGGGCAGCAGTTTCCTCACCTTTAAATGAGGGGTTTCCGTCTAGAGGGCTGTTAACATTCTTCCTGCTCTAATTTTTGTGGTTGTTCGGTCTTTTCACACTCTTTGTGACCTATTGGATTTTTCTTGGCAAAGACACTGGAGTGGTTTGCCATTTCCTTCTCTAGCTCATTTTACAGATGAGGAAACTGAGGCCAACAGGGTTAAGTGACTTACCCAGGGCCACATAGCTAGTAAGTGTTTGAGGCCAGATTTGAGCTCATGATGATGAGTCTTCCTGACTCCAAGACCAGTAATCTATCTACTACACCACCTAGTAGCCCAAGGACAAGGATAGGGATAGGGATAGATATTGGGCCTGTGATTTCAATAATATAAAGAACTCCTGAATGAGGAAACTCCCTCTACAAATGCACATTAGCAACTTTTCTGTAAATTATAGTTTTAGAGAATCATTAGAGAACTGAACATTTAAGTGACTTGCACAGGATCATAAAATCAGTGCAAGCCTGAGGTGGGATTTGAACTCAGGTCTTCCAGGCTTTGAGGCTAACTTTCAATACATTGCTTAAGGTCAATGGAGAAAAGAGGACAACACACTGAATTGGGCCCAGGCTTTAGAACTAGGTACATATTACTATGCTTTAATTTTCAGTTGCTTTAAAAATATTTCTTCCTTTTTTCCTTTCTTCCCTTTTTTATTTTACAAGTTTACTCTCAACATGATTTCTTTGGATTTGCTATTTGTATCTGTGAACATTTTTTTGGGGGGACATCATAGCATTGAAGGATTGTTTCCCCAGAACTCATTTAGTTTATCAATTTGAAAGCACTTCCCAGAAAGACTGGAATCAATTTCTTTATTTTAAGAGGTGCTTGCTACAGGTTTCCCTTGGTGTTCTGTTAGTGTTTAACCTACCTCACTGTCTGCATCTTTCCCTTAAACTCTAGCTTATATCCTTCATGACAGTTTAAGTCCTGTCCCCCTGATTCTGTTCTGAATGGAAAGGGAAGAGCAGCTGGTGACTGGCTTCTGTTGGTGATAGGAATAACCTTTTGGGGCATGATCCAATCTGACAGCTGGAAGGAATCCTTGAGGTCATCGACTCAAACCACCCTCCCAAAGTAGGAGTCCTGACAGATGGTCACTCAACCTCTGCTTAAACATTTCCAGAGATGAGCAATTTATGATAATGTAGAACCAACTTTGGAGGTTGGGTTTATGTGCAGAAAGAAAATCTCCCTTGCTGGGCTTGTCTTATGTACGTGAAAATAGTGAAACAAGCAAGTGATCAAAACCCTAGAAACAAAGCACATAAATTACTTTAAAAGAATAATGATATTAACAACTTCATAATGACATAATGCTAGTTTCCCTGGCGTTCTCTCCCAGCCCTCCTGTTCTAGGGACATGCTCCCAGAGATGGTACTACGGTATAATATTGGGGGAACTGGATTTAGGATAGAGATGAGGGCTGGAGTAAGGCCCCATTTTAATTACTTACTAGCTGCGTGACCCTAGCCAAACCACTTGTCCTCTCTAGGCTCTAGTTTTCTTTCCATGAAATGAGAGGAAAGGAATAAATGACCCTTGCCAGTCAAGATGTATGAACCACTCATTTGTGATCCTTTGTGCCCCACACATTAGGACAAAAGTAGCTGACTCAACAGCCAGCTGCTCTATTTGTGGGACACAGGCCTCCAATATGCTGAGAAATTTGGCTTCTATTTGCCTCACTTCTCCCCAGTCTGCTCCATTACTACTATAAGAAGTACCTTTTCTCCTTTCCCGCAATCCATGGTGGATGAATGGCTCTGTGGTGAGGCATACTGGGTAGTGCCGGGGTTACTATGTATGGCAAACCCAAAGTGTATAATCAGATGTTTTTCAATTATGGAAAACTTGCAGGGAATAATAGTTCTTATGTAAAACCTAATTCTTCCTTTGTATCTCAGCTATGGCTTTTTCTCTTAATGCCAAGGTGCTTTATAGTTTTCTATCTGTAATTAGGTGGTCCAGAGGGTACAGCACTGCACTTACAGTCAGGAGGACCTGAGTTCAAATTTGATCTCAGACACTTACTAGCTGTGTGATTCTGGGCAAGTCCTAACCTCTGTTTGCCTCATCTATAATATCACCTACCACCCAGGGTGGTTGTGGGAGTCAAATGAGAAGGTAACTGTAAAGTGTTTACCCCAGTGACTGGAACATAGTCAACTCTCTAAAAATGGCAGTTATTATAATGACTGTTCAATTTCAGACACCTACTGGCTGTGTCACTCTGGGCAAGTAATTTCATTTCTATCTGCTTCAGTTTCCTCCTATGTAAAATGAAATGAGAATATTTGTAAAGCATTTAGTACCCTGGCTTTAAATAAATGCTTGTTCCAATCTCTTCATTCCTTCATGCTGAAACTGAATTCTCTCCTCACATTCTGCATCCATCCATGGCCGTTGTGGCTTCCTTTCTGACTCTCTAACATGAAGGTAGATTGGATGTTGTATCAAAGAAAAGCTGGCTATAATATGGGGTATATTATCAGTCTCATAAAAAGAAAAAGGATGGTTCCAGAAGCGGAGGAAGAGGGCAGGGAGGAAATCAGAAATGCATAAGGAACATTCCAAATCCTTCACCATTGGATAGAGGGCATCTCAGGGTTTCTAGAACAATTCAGATTATTCATGGATTACCATCCTTGAGAGATCCCCACAACCTGGATTAGTGTGGATTTCCTTGTGTTTTGCTTGATGGGACAGACTACTAGCTGGTCTGATGGGAGACAGTCTTGATCAGATGATGTAGACATAGTGTATTTTAGGATGTGTCCTATATCTGTTTTTGGTCTGAAGTTGGCACATTTCTGATTTATTGGCTCTGGAAGGGCCAAAAGACCATAGCACAGAATCTTCTCAGGATAGAATATTTCTCTTTTACTGGATCAATTGTCTTATGGCAAAGAAAAAGAAGTCTCCTTGAGGGTAAGGACTACCTTTCTTTTTGTATCCCCAGTGCCTAGCCCAGGTCCTGGCACATAGTAAATGCTTAATAAATATTTTTTTCATTCTTTGAAAAACAGAAATTTGCCCACCTGCAATGAATAGAAGGCATCAATTTTACCTTCTTTCCCAAACAGAGTTGGGGCAGTTCTGTCTTCACTTTGGTCATACAGTGTCCCATGACACTGAGATCAGTATTTACTAGAGGCACTGTGTCCATTCCTACCGTGTCACCCATACTCTACCATAGATTCCCAAAGTGGGTGATACTGTCCTCTGGTGGAGCTGTATCATGGGGGAGTGGGGTGGGTGGATGGCAGCCTCAGGTGATGCAAATTAAAAAAAAAAATTAAAAGGTTAAATAAAGTAGATTTTGGGAATGGTGACTGAGTATTTTCTTTGAAAAGGGAATGGTATGCCAAATAAGTTTGGAAACATCTGCTAGGCATTATTTAGGCATGGGGCCATCCAGGGACTAACCCTACTTATCAACATGGATAAGGAAATGTTGACAGTACCCCCTGCCCCATGCATCCCTAATCTGACCAAACCTTAGTCCATTTTGTGACCATTTGTTTCTGACCCTAGAAATTAAACTTCTAAGTCATCAAGTATTATAGATCTCAACTATGGTGGACTCAAGGAATTTTGCAGATTTTATGAATTCAGTTTTCACTCCAAGCTAGCAAATGTTGGTGTAATCCTGTGCCTCTCCAGTCATAGTGGAAACACTCATAGTTAATGGGTATTCACTCTAGTCTAGACAGGTGACCTAGGAGATACTGCCTAGTTTCAAATAGGGAGAAGCATTGTGAAGTACCCTCCCTGAACATAATTCTTTCCTCCCTCTTCCTACTGGTTCTTTGGAGTAGGAAGATTTCATTGTATAATCTAACCTGAAATTGCTTTATCTTCAGTGCATAATTCCTATTTTGGAGAGGTTGGAGAAGACATAAGGATTGGAAAAAGTCCCTAGTCCTCTATTTTGTTGATCACCTCTCACTATAGCTTCCGTATCATTTGTTAAGAAGAAGAAAATGGAGTTATACATCTGCCACACATAGAATCCAAAATAAAATCACCATCTGGTATCAATATCCTCAGCATTTGATATTCAGACCTGTTTTATCAGCTGATGAGGCAGTAATATTTTCCATGTTAGTCCATTGTGGGGTGTATCATCTGATCTAAATATGGGAAGGTAACAGATGGAAGATAGTCTTCTAGCTATGCAAAAAGCACAGTCCTGTGTTAATACTACTTCTAGTGGAGAAAATATTATAGTAATAAAACTGAAACAATGGAAGGCCATGTGAATCTATTCAAAAACTGCTATAGGCAAAGAAGTAATGGAATTGAGATGCCAGAAAAGACATACATTTTTGGACATGGCTACTGTATGGATTCATTTACCTGAGGAAGGCCATTGAAACATTTTTAGAAGATGCACCCAAGAAGGAAGCACAGACAAACAGGACAGTTTTGAAAGTAATGTATAGAATGTTTTATATACTCTTAAAAAAACAACAGTATGAAATGAAAACTCATGGTTCCATATAGAATCTTTTTTTGTTCTATATATGGGAATTTCCCCCCTTCCCCATTTAAGTTCAAAATAAAAACAAACAAAACAAAATTGTTACATTATATTATGTTATGTTATGTTTATTATATTAATTATATTACATTATGTTATATTATATCATATCATATTATTATATATTATATAATTTTCCATAAATGTTTTGTTGGCTGTGAATATGACATGGTGTCTTTGAAGATGTCTTGTAACATATTAGCTCTGGCCAAAGACTCTTTAGGAGAGACTAATAGACTTACTGTAACCCTTGCTGCTTTTCCTCCATTCCTGAGTGAAGAATTAGCACTGGACTTGATCATATGGTTCACTTGTTCATCTAGGAATTTTATTCTTATGTGAACTATGGATTTCCTCCCTATTCTTTCTCTACCTTCCTTGGTTACTTGCTACTTGGGTAAATTGGGAGCTTCCAACTTGTAATGCACCTTGTCCAGCAACACCACTGTACCTTTTGGGAGCCCTTACATAAAGGAAATCTTGTCTGGCTGTCATCTCAGAATCTGTCTACCAATAGACCTTCCCATCAAATGGCAGACATAGACCTATCCTCATCACTTAGGTGGCAATCCTAGTGACCTAGCTTTAGGACTAAATTAAGCCTCCTTTTTGACCAATCTACCTTTATTCCTTGTCAAGGGTCTACCTCAGCCCTGAATTGTGTCTTAAATTCTTCCCTTCTCTTGGTAAGGAAGCCTGATTGAAGCCTTTCCTACACTCCCAATTATTATTGCTTTTTCACTCCTCAAATTAGCATGTCGAATTATATACTTGTCAAATTATATTCTCTATCTCTTTTCCCCCTTCCCTCCCATCCCCCAGTATAGCATAAGCTCTCTCAGGGAAAGTACTATTTTTCATTTTGTTTTTGTGTCACCTATACCTAGAAAAGTATTATATATATATATATATAGTAGGTGCCTCATCAGTATTTGCGAAGCTGGTTATATTGGAAGAGTAGTTAATTAAAAAAGAGGAATAGACAGTCTAGAAAGTTCTAAGCTCCCATCATAGGTAAAACATCAGAACTAGGTATGGAGAAATATAAAGAAAGCTGCATGTAAAATTGGCAGATGTGGACTCCAGTCTTGGCTCTGCCACTTACAACCTGTGTGATCTTTGAGCCAGTCACTTAAATTTCCCGAGACTTAGTTTCCTTATCTATGACATGACAGTTGATTTAGATAACCTCTGAAATCCCAAGTACCTTTATATCTAACATTTAAAAAGCAAAAACAAAAAACCCTAAGGTTATTGAACTGTGTCGTACCCTCCCAACAAGTCAAGGTGGAATTTCTAGGAAGCATTCCAGGAGGAAAGATGACTTTTCAGCTCATGAAAATATTGCCTCCACTGTGAGGAAGGCATATAGCTTGCACACTGCCATGATGAAAAAATGTTATTTTGGGTAAGAAATGCATGTGAGAACAAATTATCATCTTGGGATTGTGTTGATTGCTCCTTTCCATGTTAGTATTTTCACCCTATGTTCTTTAGGAAACTTGACTTTTCCATCTTTCGAAT
This sequence comes from Potorous gilbertii, assembly GCA_028658325.1. Taxonomy (NCBI): domain Eukaryota; kingdom Metazoa; phylum Chordata; class Mammalia; order Diprotodontia; family Potoroidae; genus Potorous; species Potorous gilbertii. Next base: position 342,087,476 of record CM053770.1, on the reverse strand, counting down.
GAGAGTGCTAAATATAATAATGGGGAATTAATTTCCTTGCTGCCTTTTGTCTTCATAGATGAAGTGCTTCCATATGGATGCAATATTTGTGTTTGGACCTCAAATGAATTTTTCAACTCACTCTTCAGTTTTGTTCTCTGCCTCTATGTATTCTCTTAGGTTGGGATAATATAGTAGGATGGGGATTGAATCTGCAATTTCATTAATCCTAGTGTGGATACACTTTCCACCAGTGCTTTAAAAATATAATTCTGAACTTAATAAGCACTAAATAAGATAAACATTTTTATATACAAAATAGGGCAAAAATAGGATTACACATGAAATTGGGATCTCTATTACATGTAGCTTGCTTTTCCTTTCTCTCTTGGATCTCCTCTTACCTGTTTGACCACTCCTCAGTATCTTTTTCTGGCTTTTCATCCAGGTTACTCTCACAAATCCTGAATGTTCCCCAAAACTCTGTCCTGGGCCCTCTTCTTTTTTCCCCTCTATACTATCTCATTTGGTGGTTTCATCATTTTTCATAAGTTCAATTATCACCTCTGTGCTATTAATTCTCAGACATATATGGTCAGACCTAGTTTGTCTCCTGAACGCTAATCTTTTTAAAATAGTATTTTATTTTTTCCAATTATAGGTAAAGACAATTTTTAATATTCATTTTAAAAAATTTTGAGTTCCAAATTTTCTTTCTCCCTTTCCACCTCCCTAGAAAGGTAAGAATTTCATATATGTGCAATATTATATGCAATATATATAGGCAATCATTTAAAACATATTTCCGTATTAGTAATTTTGTGAAAGAAGAAACAGACCAAAAGGAAAAAAGCAACACACAAAAATAAAGTGATAATAATGTGTTTCAATCTGCATTTAGACTCTATCAGTTCTTTCTCTGCATGTTGATAGCATTTTTCATCACGAGTTCTATGGAATTGTCTTAGATCACTGTATTGATGAGAGGAGCGAAGTTATTCCTAGTTGGTCATCACATAACAGTACTTTTACTGTGTCCAATGTTCTCCGGGTTCTGCTCACTTCACTTTGCATCAGTTCATGCAAGTCTTTCCAGGTTTTTCTGAAATCCATGTATTGAGCTCCAGTTCTGCATCATTAAGTCTCTTGGACATCTTGAGCTGGATGTCCCATGTATATCTCAAACTCAGCATACCTAAAACAGAACTCATTATTCTCCCCAAATCCTCCCTTCTTCCCAATTTTCTTATTGGTGTTAAGGGCACCACCATCCATTCAATCATCTAGACTCTCCACATCAGTGTCATCCTTATATCTTTATTGACATTTTCCTCACAAATCAATTCTGTTGCAAATGTCATTTCTATGTTCACATTTCTCATACATGTCTAATTTTCTCAACTCACATGGTTGTTACCCTGGTACAGGCTCTCATCATTTTACATCTGGACTATTATAATTAATAGTTGCCTGATTGGTCTTCTTGTACCAAGTTTCTTCTCACTCCAATCCATTCTCTACTTAGCTGCCAAAGTGATTTTCCTAAAGAGTAGGTCTGCCCATGTCACCCCTGCCCTCCCTGGCAACTAAATAAATGCCAGTATCTTCCTATTATCTACAGGACCAAATATAAAATCCACTGTTTGGTTTTTAAGGATCTTCACAACCCGGCCCTTCCTACTTTCAAGCCTTCATACATTTTGCTCACTTCCACACAATCTACAATCCAGCCATACCATCCTTCTTACTGTTTGTGGACCCATCTTCTAACTCTATGCCTTTTCATTGGCCCCCTCCATGCCTGGAATGTTCTCTCTCCTTACCTCTGCTTCCTGGCTTCCCCATCTTCCTTCAAGGCTTAGTTCGGATCCCACCTCTGCAGGATGATTTTCCTAGGACCCCTTTTCCTCTTACTGCTAGTCATGTCCCTCTGAGATTACTTTCCACTTATACTCTATGTGTCTTATACACAGCTTTTGCATAGGGTCTCTTCCATTAGAGTGTGAGATCCTTGAGAGCAGGGACCATGTGTTTACCTTTCTTTGCATGTCCAGTGCTGAGCATCCTGGTACAGAGTAAGTATTTAATAAATGCTTGTTGACTTGAATTCAGCTATATACAAAATTAAAAATGTAACTTTCAAAGATGGCTTGCTTGTCTATGTTTCCTTCTACCCTTCATTTAAAAGATGTTCCAAAGACTATCTTTCTCTTTTTTTTTCTTGGCAGCCCAATGGCTACCTCCTATCGTCTTCCCATCTCCCTATTGGAAAAAAAGAAACCCAGAAAAAAACAACCTTGTGACAAATATTCATAATCAGCAAAACAGATACCCTCAGTCTTCACTAATGCGGATTAGCATATGTACTGCACTTATTGCTTTTGAAAACTTCCTGGGGGGCATTGAAATCTGACTAGGTCAGATTATTGTGTTCATCCTTCATTTTCAAAGAAGACCATGACATCAGAGAAATGGTGACATGACTTGCACTTCACTTTCTTTTGAGTGAGGGAGGGCTGTGCAGGTCACCAGCCTCACTTCTCCTCCAGAGCCATCTGAATCCAGGGACCAGATATTCATCAGGATGACTGAGATAGCCCAGGATGCAATGGGAGACCTTGACTTTTTTAGACTGGCCTTTGCAGGTACTCACTTAGAGGGAGGAAGTGCTCCCTGAGTGAATAGGCCTTTTTAAGAAGTAGTCAGAGAATAGCCCTTTTAATGAATAAAATAAAAATATAGCTAAATCAAGCGGAGATGGAAACAGAAACTGTTACAATTGATAATCACTCTAAGCCAGACATTAAGTGGAGTATGAACAGGGACATATTGTTGTCCAGCCTATGGGCTTCAGAGTGCCCTGGGTTTAAGGTTTTGGGAAGAAAAGGAAGAGGGGAGGAAGGAAGGAAGGAAGGAAGGACATCTAGCCAGTAAACCCCAAAGGAAAGGGAGAGGGAGACAGAAGGGAGAGTATAGGCTGGGTTACCCAGTTAGAAGGGTCCCCACTCAAGTAGCTTGGTCTACTCACAGGTTGTGTTCATCCTTCATTTTCAAAGAACACCATGACATCAGAGAAATGATGACATGACTTGCACTTGACTTTGTTTTGAGTAAAGGAGGACTGCAAAGTCATCAACCTCACTTTCTCCTCCTGAATTATCTATAGGTCAGATAGCCCGCACCTGTCAGAAGTAGGACTTGAACTCATAATTTCCTACCTCTTTGGCTATCTTTTAATCCATTAGGTCAAGCTGTCTTTCCCAATGTCTTATCCAAAGACATACAGTTACTAAGTGTCACAATTGAGACTTGTCACAACTTGGGAACCCAGGTTCTTTGCCCCTAAACCTAGCATTTTTACATTGTGCTGATGGAAAAGAGGAGTGGAAGTATGTCTCAAGTGTGGTCAGGTAATATGGTCTGTTATTCATATTGTGTAAATAAGATCCTGGTTTACCTGCTTGTTGAAGCAAGTTTTCCTTATATTTATTATGTATTTCCTTAAATTCCCTTATAGTAAGTTAGGCCCTTTTGGAAACTGTGGCCATTTTCTTGGAACTGCATATATGCAAATAGGGGAGATGTCATATGGCTTCACAAACCTGGACTTGCAGTGAAAGGATTTGGATTCAAATTCTGGCTCTGATACTTAGTAGCTGTGTCACTGGTCATCAACAGAAGGAGCCATGTCATATTCATTGTCAAAGGGTATGGTAAGATCCTTGGCATTAGAGATGGTAAATGCTGCCAGTTCATTGGCACTGAAGCTGCATTGGACACAGCCCAACCTTTCCAGGTTGGATGACAGCAGGACACTTAAGAATTTTTTCATGTCAAGTTAAATCACAAATGACTATAAGCAAGGTGGGCAGAGGAATAACTGAGAGACTCAGTGAAGAGCCAAGCCATTTACAGCAAGGCAGGCATTAATTGTTGGGAGTGTAAAATGACAGGATACAAGATCATTGTAGCTATAGCATTTGATGAGTCTGTAGGTTAAAAGTGCCTTACTTTAAGCATAGGAGTCATTCCTCAAGTGGAACAAAAAAGAAGGATACAGAATTACAAACAGCCAATAGAGCAAGGTTTGAATGACTATTCAGTGAACAATTATTAACATCTCCAGGAAAATGACAGTGGGTTAGTGTCAAGCTTCAATTTGATAATCATTTACTGTATCTGAGGTCCTTATAAAATCTAGATCTAGAGCCCTGTTTTCCTATTTGCCACGCATCATTCTGAGCCCTGGGGAAACAAACAAAAAGTAAATACATTCATGGGAAATAATAGCACTGACAGTGTTTTATTTAATCAAGAGTAGATCTTGGGTTCTAAAATATTGGTCTGGGTCTTAAGAATAATTAATAATCTAAATAATTTGGAATTGAAATTGGAATTGCTCTTGAATAAACAAAATTAATCTAACACAAAGCTTATTTTCTTTGATTTAAGAGAACTCTTATCTATATTCATTGTCTGTTCTTAAATTTTTTTAAAAAAAAGATTTAAATGTAAAAAAAAAGCTGTTAGTTTACAGTGCCAACATCCTGCTCTCCAAATACCAATTCTGGCTTTCCTGGGAAGGTAGCACTATATAGTGGATAGGGAATGGCATTTTGAGTCAGCAAGATATTAGTTTGAATCTTTTCTCAGAAATTTGATATTTTGTGACCTTGAGCAAATCATTCTCTTAGTCTCAGTTTCTTCTCCCTCCTCTTAAAAAAATGGGATAACAATGTCATCTAACTCAAAGGGATAGGATGAGGAACAAATGAATTAATGTATGTATAGCCCTTTAAACCAACACATAAAATGTTATCAATTAGTGTTGTTACCTTTGATCAATTCTAATTTCCTATTCATATCCAGTTCCAGGTTTAGAGAAATATTCATTGTCTGAAGATTGAGGGATTTTTCCATAGCCATATGTGATTTTTTTCTTTAAAAAATCAAAAGAGGAATTCCTTTATTTACTGAGGGCAGCCATTCTCAAAGAATGGTTTTTAGACCCCAGACCATTTCAGGGGCTTCTTGAGAAGGTCCAAACTTTTTTCATAATAATAAGTAATATGTTTGCCTATTAAAATATTCTTCCCTTTCCAACTACATATCCTTGAAAATCTGGATTTTATTCATATACCTCAACCAAAACAACATATTTCAACAGAACATAGAAGCTGTTATGAAAATCATTTGTTGTTCAGTTGTTTCCAGCTCTTTGTGACCCCATTTGGGGTCTTGGCAAAGATAATGGAGTAATTTGCCATTTCTTTTTCCAGCTGATCTTACAGATGAGGAAGCTAAGGCAAACACAGTTAAGTGACTTGTCCAGGGTCACACAGTTAGTAAGTGTCTGAGGCCAGATTTGAACTCATGAAGATGAGTCTTCCTGATTCTGGCCTGACACTCTATCTATTGTGCTACCAGCTGCCATGAGATTCCAGCTGTCTTCTATTAAGCCAGACACTAAATGCACTAAATTATTTTGTTTTTGCAGTAGTTATTTTTATAAAATGTTATTTTGTAAAATAACAATTTGTTATTATTTAAATGAATTAATAACCATTTTTAAAATTTATCAATTTTAATATCTAATAAGTTTAAAGAGTATTGATGGGGTCTTGAGAGAAAAAGTTTGAGAACTGTTGACTCGAGGTATTTGGTAATACCATAGCTATCAAGGATTCTTTAATATAATAACTTTTTTTAAGGTTATCATATTTAAGTCTGGAAGAGACTTTAGATGTAATCTGGTTGAAAGCCCTTATTTTATAGATGAGGAAACTAAGACCCAGAGAAGTAAAGTAGTTTGCCCATGGTCATATAGGTAGTGTTGGATCCAGAAATTTAATCAGAGTTCTCTGATTTCAAATTCATTGTATTTTCTATCTACACTATACCATTCATCCCATTTTCAATAACCATGTAAGGTAGGTGCTGGGCAGCTAGGTAGTTCAGTGGATAGAATGCCAGATCTGGAGTCAGGAAGACTTCATGAGTTCAAATCTGGCATCAGATATATACTGGTTGTGTGACCCTGGGAAGGTCACTTAACCCTTTTTACCTCGGTTTCCTCATCTGTACAATGAGCTGGACAAGGAAATGGCAAACCAGTCCAGTGTCTTTGCCAAGAAAACACAAAATGGGGTCATAATGAGTTGGACAGGACTGAAAAATGACTGAACAACAAAAGGTAGGTACTGCAAATATAATTATCTTCAGTTTACAAATGAGAAAACTGAGGCTTAGCGAACTTGAGTGACTTGCCCAAAGTCACCATGATATTAAGCCACAGAGCTTGGACCCAAACTCAGGTCTTTTGACTCCCAAGTTCATTCAGTGTACTTTCCACTACGTCAAGCTGCTTTTCTCTCCCTTTACTTAGATCTCTCTCTCTCTCTCTCTTTCTCTCTCTCTGTCTCTCTGTCTCTCTCTCTGTCTCTTTGTCTCCCTCTCTCTCTTTCTCTCCCCCCTCCTCCTTCTCTCTCTCACATACACATACTCTCTCTCTATACATATACATAAATATATGTATATATGATATATACATTATATAAGGAAATATATGTCCTTAATGATGTTATAATTTATATAGCACTTTAAGGTTTGCAAAGCACTTTACAAATGTTATCTCACTCATTCCTCATAGTAGCCTTGTGGAGTAGGTGGTACTGTTATCCCCATTTTAGAGATGAGGAAATTTAGGATGAGAGATTGTTACTTTCTAAGAGTCACACAATTCATAAATATCTAAGGCAGAACTTGAACTCGTCTCCCTTACTTTCAGCCCCCTATCCACTGTGCCATCTGTCTTTTAAAAAATTAATATCTGGAAGTTAATTTCTTCTTGTATTATTTTTTCCTTGTGTATGTATAGAATCTGAAATTGATTACCAAAAGAGACAAAGAAGGGCAAGATTCAGTCTGTTTGGCTGTGTCTTTCTAAAATTGTGACATAAAAGCTTACTTTTTTTTTTAGTATAGCGAAAGGCCTTTGATTCCCAATACGTTATTGTACTACAATGAACGGAATCCAATATTCTGACATTGGTCATGAAATTTTGATGACAGCTACAATAGAAGATACTGAGTTACCTGATCTTCCTGAGTTAATTAGTAATGCTGACATCATCGCAATTTTATACCTAGCTCTTCATTATGCAAGCAAGCATAGATCATCTGGTTTGTGGATTATTGTTCTCTTTTCTTTTTGCTACTTACTCTTTTACTGTCATCCTGATCTATATCTGGCTACTGGACCCATGTGGCTCCAGAGGAGAAAGTGAGGTTGGTGACTTTGCAAAACCTTCCCTCACTTAAATCCAATTTACCTGCACATCATGGCATCACCTTCCTGATGTCATGGTCCCCATTTGAGAACAAATGACAAGCAGTAACAACTACTACTACATTTTTACTTATCATTGCTAATTAGGAACACAGTCAGTTTATGTGGTTCAGTTCTCAGTATGATGCTTTAGGACAGTATGGTACTTTAGTATAGAGTACAGCCTTGCAGTTTTCTGGTCTGGGTTTGACACTTGTCTCTGCTACTTACTTATATTATCTTGAGCAATCTGTTCAGGTTTCAGTTTCCTCAACTGTAAAAGCCAGGAGTCTTTCTGAGATCCCTTCCATTACTAAATATGTGATCTGTATATCCTTTAAATGCCAACCCTACCATGAACTGGCATATGTAATTATGAATTGGTTGTAATAAAACATTTTTTTCCAAGAGTGTCAAAAGGTAAAATCTGACTTTTATATAACTGGTTTATTGTCTTTTAGAAACAATGAGGTTTTTATTGATCAATCACTGTTAATTTGTTAATATGCAAATCCTGTAAAAAAAGAATAAATGCTTTAAACATGCCAAGCACAAGTTTTGAAAATACAGTCCTTTTTCTTTGTTGAATGAATGAAAAAGCATTTATTATATACTTCCCAAGTTTCAGACACAGTACTCAGGACTAGACAGATAGTCTTGGCTCCTTGCAAGCTTGCCTATAAATTTGGTTGAGATTATACATAGAAAGAAGTGAAGAACAGCAGAGACCTCCAAATAGTCTTGGAGTTACAGGATTAGGGTCCTTTTCAGAAGCAATGCTAATGCTACTATTTATTTGATTCAATGCCTAGAGCAAGAGGAGGTGGAAAGGGGGAAGGGAGGTTATGGGATTATGTGTGCAAATGATCAGATAGCCTGAGTTGCCTACAGAAGCCAGGATGGAATGTGAAGGTGAAACATTATGTAAAGTTTAGAGCCACCTCTATCTAACGAGTCAAGTTAAGATAGTTCGAACTCAATCACCAGTTTGTCTAGGACTGGGGCAGACATTACAAAGATTAGTTATCACAAAATGGCCATTCCCTTTGAACTATGATAACATATAATTCTGTCATCTAAATACTTTAGACTCCTTCTTGTACTTCCACATTCTAAGGGGGTTAAACATTATTGAGCACTAACCCTTGTCCCAGGAATTCAAAGGGTGAGGAAGTTTGCTTTATCCTGGTAGCCAATGTGAATATATTGTGAAAAAAATAAATCTTCATTATTCAGTTTAATTCAACAAATATCTACTAAGCAACAATTATATTGAAGGCATTGTGTTAGCCAGTAGTGGAGAACCTGTGGCCATGAAGCCACATGTGGCCCTGTAGGTCCTCAAGTGCAGCTCTTTGATGGAATGGTTCCCTGTCCCTGTACCTAGGCAGTGTGGATGCAAAGACAAACAGAAGACTTCCTGATTTCCAGGATTTTACATTCAACTGAGGCATTTAACAGATATATAGTTTAGTGAATATATAGTAATTTGAAGGAGAAAATACTAAGGTGGGAGAAATATGGTATAATGGTAGATAAAGGAGATCAAGAAAACCTTAGGTAAGAGAATCATTTAGATTTCTGGAAGTTTTAAAAGCTAGGTCTTGTAAACTACATGGAATTCTGAAACATAAGAAAAGAACATATGGCTTCCAGTAGCCAATTATCAGTACTAATTTTTTCATCTTTTAAAATTTTTCATTCTTCTACCCTCTGTGAAGGATAATTGGCTGGAATTAAACAAATTAGCTTCATCCTGACTGATTATGTATGGTAAAAATGGCAGTCTGGTTTGATAAGAAGAAAAAACTGGTTCAAATATCTGAATTCATACTATTTATTTTTTATGTTATTGTGGATAAAGAGAGGTAGAGGGGATATGTATATTTGAAACTCTATAGTCCATTAATTACACTTGTTTATATTTTTTCTCAATATAAAATTTAATTGTTAGAACTGGGACTTATGTATTAGAAGTAAAAAAGGTGACTATATTAAGTGATTTAAGTGACTATTGAACCTGAGGCATAAAGGAGATTTTAAAAACACATTGTGTATTGAATTTGTTTCCTCTTCACTTTTGTCATCTTAACATAAGTAGGTCAAGTAAATGAGAGCTATTTTCTAAGCTTACTCTGCCCATCACACTCCAAAGTGATCTTTCCTGTGAAGTTTTTTAACATACTGTCTCCACCATTTATTTGACATTTGGATTGTCACTTATCTTTTCATGTCTATACACACATATTTATGTATACACACACACACACACACACACACACACACACACACACACACACACACACACACACACACACACTTTCTCCCTAATCATTCTGTAAACTCTCTAAAGGCTATAAAAATATTCAGTATTTTTTTAATCTCATCATTTATATAAATATATAGATATGTATCAATATTTATATGGATAAATACTAAAAAAAAATTGCTAATTGATTCTTCAAGATAATTATTTTCCCTGTTAAGTCTGTTAACAATAATTGGTTAACAAAACAATTGAGGTTAAAATATTGGAATCAGCAATGAGGAAAAAGGTTGGAGTAGAGAGACTGAGCCAGGGAAGTTCTGAAGAAATAAAGGAGAATGAACTGGGGGCCATTGTTGACAGTATAAAAGGATATATAGGTGAATGTACTGAACCTCAAAAGAGAAAGGTTGCTGAGTGACTGTGGCAGAAGGAAAGGCTGATAGGAGCATGGAATATTCTAATTTTTCCTCTTGGCCCAATGTGTCAGGGATATGAGTAAAGGAGGAAATAATACAGAAGACATCAATTTGGGATATAGCCAGGTTTACCTATGGACAAAAAGATAGGAATGTGAGATCTCAGATAAAGGGCAGTTGGTTAACAATAGAATGTGAATGTACATATTATCTTACACAGAAAGTTAATATATTTGCAAAGATTCCATATTTATAAGCTATTGATAATAACATTTTTATAGAATGAAAGAACTGGAACAAAGTTGGTACTTACTGTGGTAGATAAATATGATGGAATATTTCATTGATTTAAAATTACGTTAAGACATGTTACTAAATTGTTTATAGGCAAGAATTCCTAGTTATGTCTCTGAGAATAGAGAGAGGTATTAGGGAGAGATCTGATACTGCCTTCCAATCAGAGACTTGAAAAATAGAAGGTAGAAGTGTGTTAACCATAGGACAAGGGAAACTGATCAAATTATTCAGTTGATCAGACCAAGGAATAGGAGGGTTGATGTAATGGAGTTCAAATATAGAGAATTCTTGTTCAAGTATGGGTTGGACTAGATCAGTGATTCTCAAACTTTTTGGTTTCAAGACCTCTTTAAGATCTTACAAATTATTGAGGACCTTTGCTTTATGGATTATATATATCAATATTTACTATATTAGAAATGAAAACATCTTCATGTTATATGAAAACAGTTTTGATATCAAGGACCCTCTGTAAAGGTCTTGGAAACCCCTCCTTATACTTCCCCTCCACCCAGGATCTTTATTTTGAGATCTGCTGGTCTTGATTGTCTCTGAAGTCTCTTCAAATTTTGAGAATTACCACATTTTACTTTTAGGATCTATTAGTGTTCAGAGCTCATTAAAGGAGTTGAGTAACTTTTGTGATGATTTGGAAATAGTAAAGAAGGTTTATTATACAATGTCACTGTGCTACTTATCCATATGGAAGGGTATTCTTCATTTTAGCAATTAACTAATACAGATGCCTCTCAATTGTGTTGATATGTCTCTCAATTCTTACATTCAGTATAATTTCATTTGAAAGTACCATGCAGTAAAATCAACCAATTTCCTTGTCTCTTGTTCTTAATGTAGATGAGAGACTAGACTAATTCTGTTTCCTCCAGAGGCAAGATTCATGTTTATATTATTAAGAAGTATTGGAAAGTAATTGTGGTAACCATTGAATAATTCATTCATTTTCAAAACTCAAATGTAAACTAATTTTAATTTTCCGTTAGCAAATAATTCCCCCCCAAATAGGAGACAAACTTGGTTTGTATTTGTTTTTTAGATTAAACTAAACATACCTCCTCATTCAATCCATCCATCCGACATTTGGTAAGACTTTACTTAGCACAAAGTACTCTTCTAGGCATTAAGGAAAATGAATAAGGTACAAACCTAGTTCTCTGATACTTCACTGTTCAGTTTATTCTATTGATCGTACAGTAGATGATGAAAACCCCTAAAGGTAGATAGGTACTCAAAAAACATCAGCCTACCTATCCACACCAGAAAAAATGAAGTGGATGAAGAATGTTTATTGCTCAGACCCTGATAAGCATTTGGATTCACAGACATTGTGAATGGACAATAAAGGCTTAGAATTGAATAGAAAGAGGAGAGAGGAATGAATTGCCATAAGGAAGCAATGCTGTGTTTTTAAGGATCCTAAGCTATTCTCTGAAATGAAGATGTATTTTTAAACATTGCTATTAATAGTAATACCTAACACTTTTATAGTGATTTAGACTTTTCATTTTATCCTCATTACAACCCTAGATTAATCCCCTAAAATGGGTATTAATATCCCCATTTTACAGATAAGGAAACTGAAGGAGACAGAGATTAAAATATTTGCCCAGGGTCCTGCATCTGTTAAGTGTCTAAGGTGGAATTTATATAAAAATCTTCCTGACTCCAAGACCAGAACTCTATCCATTAATGCCACCTAGTATTCTTCCAGTGACATTATTTAGCTGTGAGTGGAATAACACAAGATTTTTCTCTGAAGAAGTAAACTTGAATTATGAATATGTCTGTAACATGTTACCAAAGTGTAGTCTATAATATGACACAAATGTTATTATATTGTTATAATATGTATCATATATGTTATAATATATAACAGGTGTTATTACACAGGAGAAGCAAAATATGGGATATAATTAGAGAGATGTGACTCAAAAGAAACAATCTTTATGCTTCATTTGTATCCATTCAGTATCTAGAAGAAAAATCTGAATTACTGGGATGTTTTGTGGATGATTTATGGGAGGATATGAACAAGAGTCATAGGCTCATAGGGACCTTAAAGGCCATCAAGTCCTCATTTTACAGATAAGGAAACTGAGACACAGAGAGGTAAGTATTTTGACCAAGGTCATATAGTTAGTAAAAGATTTCATCCTAGGTCTTCCTAATTGCACATGGAATGAGAACATGTCTCTAGGTTATGATCTGTGTGACTGGGAGAAGTTCCCACATTGATAGGATTGTCGATTGACTGATGTTTGAACTTAAATATGGGTAGGAGACAATCAGGCAGATCTGGGGAAAAGATATTAAAGGAACAGAGGCAATAGTTTAAGCAAAGTCATGCAGACCAGGACAGGAATCGCAAGTATACAGTCTGATTGGAGTATAGATAGCATACACGAAGGGGAATAATGCTGGATAAGGATACAGAGGAAGATTGGAATACTTATGCCATACTTATGACTTTGCTTAGGAAGTGATATGGAACTACTGACAATATTTGAGAAGAGGAGGGCTGGGATCAATGTCGGATTTCCTCTACCACATTAGTCCTATGACCCTCTGACAGAGGGATGCCTATTTAATATGGAAAGGCTTAGAAGGTATTGTCAAGGACACAACTATTGATGACCTCATAATACAGCTTCATCACGCCATGCCCTTTGGCATATTCTATGCCTATGATTTCACGCAGCTTGCAGCATGGCTTGACTTACACCAGAGATACCAGGCCAGCAGAGCCATACTGTTCCATCATGACCATTTATCACTTGATTGTATTTCTCAACCTCTTCCCAGGACACTCAGTTCTGCAACCAGAGTACAGTGGACTATTCTGAAAGCATTAGCATAGGGCAAGGTTTTTTAAACTTGTGTAGCCGTTTAAGTCTGGTGAACCCTTTTCAGAATTTTTTTTTCTTCAGAATTCATAATTGAAGGAAATGCCAAATCTCCAGTAGAGGTCAGTGAAAATAAGGATGTATTTTTTTCCTGTCCCAGTTTCTAGAACCCCTGAAATCTACCCATGGTTTCCCTGTGGCTTAGACTGTGTTTTCCTACCTGTTCTAACTTAGTAGTGAGAGGCAATCTTAGAGTAGAAGAGATACTGATTTAGTCTTCAAGGTTTGTGTCCACATCTGCTTCTGGCTGGACCCTTAGCTCAGATGTCTTGTTTTTCCTAATGTGGTAAGAGTATTTTCCCTGCAGCATTGGTATTCCTCACTTTACCTTCATGATGTAGGTGTGCTTCCACCTTTCCATATCTTCCTATGGCCGCAAAAAGTCCTCTCCATGCTCTAGTCTGCTATTGGTTTCCTTCTCCTGGGCTGGTGGTTTCCTTCTCCTGGGCTGGTGTGGTTCTGCATTAGTAAATGCCTATAAAGTATTTCTCACTACATCCCTGTCCAGCGTCCTCTGAACCTTCTCTTAGAGGGTTGGGTTGTGATAAGAGCTATTCTTGTTATTTCTTTATTCCGTACTTTGTGAATTATGCCTTCTTTATATCCCACTCCTTATCCTAGTGGTTCGCACATACTAAGTGCTTACTCAATACTTGTCAACTTGACTTGAAGAGACATGAATGGATAGTTCCTCTACTTTCTTTTCCTCTTTTTGTAGTCTCTCCACTTAAAATAGAAGTTTAAACTTAAAAGTTTTATCCCTGAGGAATTCTCCTAATCCCAGTACCCAAAGTTTTCTGTACCAAAGAACATTGGGTTTAGAGCCAAACAACTTGGGTTTGAATCACAACTATGCCCCTCTCTCCCTGAAATTCAATTCATTTCCCTTCCAGCATGATCTAGCAGTAAGGCTACTACTTTTAGAGTCAGGAACCGTGTTCACATTCCAGCCCTGCCACTACCTATGTGATTTTGGATACATCACTTACCTTTTCTGGGACTATCTCTTCAACTTTAAAATGAGAAGGTTGGATGAGATTAGCAGGTCATAGATCTTGAGCCAGAAGGAACCTCAGAGGATATCTAGTTCAAATCCTCTCATTTTACATATGAGGAAATTGAGCCCCAGGAATTAATCAGGTAGTAAGTGTCAAAATTAGAATTTGGATGTAAGTCCTCTGACATTTTCTTTATTATATTATATCACACTGCCTCTTCTAAGATCTCTACCAGTTTGAAGTCTGTAATACTACATAACCTGAATGTATCAAGCAGAAAAGGAAATCGTGTTGATTTTAGACATTAGATTGATGGCAAAATATCTATAAAGTTTAAAGTAGCAGTTGGAAGGCCCATGAGCCTTCATAGGCACCTTTATAGGATATTCCTACTGTAGCATGAACTGAGAAACCACCTCCTGTAGTTGCTAGAACTATTTGTCTGACCCATGTGTCATCTATGTCGGATAGTCTAGGATTACTGGGGGTAGAGGGCAGGGCAGGGAAGGAGTAGTAGGAAGGGAAAAGTCTTTATGATGCTACTGTTACTGTCTTGTTCCTAATTTAGCACCTGATAGTACTGTAACCTCCCTAGCCATGGAACAGACACATGCCAGTGATTATGACAAACATAAGGTTTGGGGTATTTCCCTCCTGGGGAAAGAGTGAAAGGGTCCAGATAAGGATCCAAGAGAGTAACAATCCAAAGATCAGGATAGGTTGGGACCAGTGCCTTTTCTGAAACATTGTGAAACACTCAAAATCTAATGGGCTGGAAAGGAAGTGGAAAGCTACATGCGGAAATGGTGATTTAAAATCCAGGGGGTCAACATCAGATCAGGAAACAAGATATAAGGAGTTTGGGCAGGTTGATTGTGTCTGATTCAGTACTCCTTTAATAAGTTCTGCCTTTGTTTCATAGTGTTATGATGCATTCTCTGTCCCCACCTCGCTTTATATACAGGCTTATGTTTGTATTGGCACACAGGGCAGGCCCTTGTTTGGTTATATTGGAAGATCTATAAGCTTGGATACCATCCTTTAACAGTCTTGGTAAAATGCTGTCTTCTTGAAACTGGACTATAGAGCCAGATAGATTTTAGCAATGTCACCTTAAAATTATTTAAAAAAAATTTTTTTAATACTTTATTGAAATGTCTTTTAGTTATACAGGATTCATTTTTTTTCATTTGTACAGAATGTTTTAAATAGTTTTAATTTTTTAAAGTATGTTTAATCTATTTTCAAAAACATTCTTTTCTTTTTAAACCTTGAATTTCAAATTCTCCCTCCTTTCCACCTTCCCCTACCCACTGAGAATGCAAGCAACATGATAGCAATTATACTTGTGACATCATGCAAAATATATTTCCATATTAGCCATATTTCAGAACAAAACCAAGAAAAGTAGAGGAAATAAGAAAATTATATTTCAATTTGCACTCAGAGTTCATCAGTTCTCTCTGTGGAGGTGGAGAGCATTTCTTCATCGTGAATTTAGAATTGTCTTGGATCATTGTGTTGATCAGAGTAGCCAAGTCTTTCACAGATGATCTTTGCGACATTTCTGTTACTGTGCACAGTAATCTCCTGGTTCTTTTCACTTCACTTTGCCTCAGTTCATAAAGCTCTTGCCATGTTTTTCTGAAACTATCCCCACTAGTCATTTCCCATAGCACATTAATACTCCATCACAATCATATGCCATAACTTGTTCAGTCATTCCCCAATTGATGAGTATCCCTTCAATTTCCAGTTCTTTGCCATCACAAAAAGGGCTGCTATAAATATTTTTATACATATAAGTCCTTTTTCTTTTTCCTTTAATCTCTGTGGGATACAAACCTAGTAGTGGCATTGCTGGGTCAAAGGGTATGTACAGTATCATAGCCCTTTGAGCCTAGTTCCAAATTTTCTTCAGAATGATTGGCTAGTCCATATGCTCAACCAACAGTACATTAGTGGCCCTATTTTTCCCTCCTTTCTTCAGTATGGGGAACTCCCTTTAGCAATGCATGTTAGCAACTCATCTGCAATTCTTAGAGAATTTGTTCAGGACACTTAGGGGTTAAGTGCCTTGCCTGTCACGTTTCTAGTACCTGTCAAAAGTGAGACTTGAACACAAGTCTCTGTGACTCCTGTGACTTCAATGTTGGCCTTGGTCATTATGTCTGGGCTGCCTCTCTTACTATGTACACACACACACACACACACACACTCACCACAAATTCAAAAAGTGTTTAAATGGAACCATAAGACTTCTTGGCACTCTGATTAAGCCTATCGATCCCCTCTCAGGAAAAAGCTTTTTTTTTTTTTAAATCATAATTGAAGGAAATATTAAATTTAGTTAGATGTTAGTGAAAATAAAAAAAATGTATTTTTAAAATCCATGTTCAGAGATACCCTGAAATTTTTCCATGGACCTCAAATTAAAAACTCCTTCTAGAGCATTCTGGAGTTGTTTAGAGCAGAGAATTTTCAAGGTTATTTTCTGAAACGTGACATCCCCATAACTTCAAATACTTTCCTATGTTTGTTGGAGAGGAATCAGGAAGTCTGAGACCTCGGTTTTCAGGATCCTAGGGAAGTAAAAAAATAGCTTCTCCTCAAACTTAGGAAGGCTGTTCTTCATGGAGAAATGACAGTCATTGTTTCCTGTTTTTCAATCTTAATAAGAGCAGTTTGGAATTTTATCAAAACATATGTATAATTTAAACATTGCGTGGGACTGAATACTAAATATTGAGGAAATCATATGGGTGAAGTTTCCAGTGTCCTTAAATTAGAGAGGCCACAGAAAGGGCCAAAATTGTTCCAAAATGCCCACTGCTCTGAATTCCCTATCACAGGGCAATCCTTTCTGAGGGCCATACTATCCTGTTATGTTTCTCTCTTAACTCCTAATCTAAGTAATCTTAGAGTCCCAGTTGATTAATAGGTGCTCACATCAGCTTTACAGTCAACACCATGCTTGCAGACATGACAGACAACATTAACAGGAAAAATCAAGCCTGCCCTACATAAAACTGGGATCTGGATTTGGTTTTCATCTATGGTCCACATGATTTCCTGTCCCATTTTCATAATAGGAATATTTCATATAAAATAAAAAAAAATCTTGGTAGCTTTGAGCCAAATACTGCTTCTCTGGACATCTTTCCGAGCCTGTTTAAAAATAAAAGGTACAATTGAGATGATCTCTAAGACCCTTTTCAGCTCTGCTATTCACAGAATCACAGGATCTTGGAAGATATTTCAGAGGCTATTTGATTCAAACGAGAACAAGAATCCCCTATATATCTCACCTGACATGTAGCCATCGATACCTTGCTTTAAGACCTGCAGTGAGGGGGAATCTACATGTCCTGAGGCAGGCCAACACACTTTGAAATGGTTCTAATTATTAAGATTTTTTACATCAGGTCCAACTTTGGCTCTTTGAAACCTTCACACATTGCTCCAAGTTCTGCTGTCTGTGAATACATGTAGGTCTTTTCTTTCTCTAGGGTCCTTAGGCTCTGGAACACCTCTTTTTCCTGTTAGAGAGAATTAATTTAATGTCAGCCCCCTAAGATTATTTTAATTTTTAAAAAGATCACAGGGACAAAAGAATTATCAAGAAGGAATATCTAATAGTGGGATTTAGGAAACCAAAATGTGAGTTGAAAATTAAACATTTTTTTGAGGGGGGAGCTATTGGATTTTTGGTGTCCTCTGACTCTCAGGGACTCAGCTACTTCCTCACTGTTCCTCATTCCTCTCCTGGGAGCCCCTTCTCTTACTTGTGAGTTCTTCCCAGAACCTTCATTTTGGGGAAGGACACGTACTAGCCATTCCTCATTCTGTGGATCTACCCACTATGTCCCTCCTCTCCCTTCTTCCAGTTTCCCTTTTATGTGTTATTTTCCCTAATTAGAATGTAAACCTCTTGAAGGAAGGAACTATCCTTTTTTTTTAAACACCATATCTCTTAGCACAATACTTTACTTATAGAAAGGGCTTAATGCTTGTTGATAGTTTGCCTGAGTCCACATAAAATGATAAACAAACCATCAGATGCAGAGTGTAAAGATTATACTAACCCTAAGGTAACTATAACTAGAAGGTAGGTGAGACAAAAAATATTTTTATTTCCATTGTTTTTCAGTGAGGAAAGTGACTAGAAACTTCTCTTGCTATTAAAAAGAGGGAAAATTGCTAAATTAATATTCAAAGTATGTTCTCCAGAAAGTGTGAATTACTGGGTAGTCCTTAATTCTAACCTGAATTTATGGTCAGGTTGTTTTTCAGTTGCTCCTACTGAGTTCATTTGGGTATTGAGGATGATCAGAACATTGTTATTAAAGTTAAAACAACCAGGAAAATTTAATAATTTTTATAAAAACACTTCTTAAGTTTTAGACTTTTATTTTGACATTCCTAAAGGATGGATTATCACGTTTTATCCTAGGTAATGTTATAATTTGTAAATAGGCAGTTTGTCTTCCTGCACCTATAGGTATAGTGGATAGAGTGATGGGCCTGAGGTCAAATATGACACTTACCAGCTGTGTTACCCTGGGCAAGTCACTTAACCTCATTTGCCTCCATTTTCTCATTTGTAAAATGAGCTGGAGAATGAAATGGCAAACCACTCCATTATCTCTGCCAAGAAAACCCCAAATGGGGTCACGAAGAGTTGGACATGACTGAGCAACAACCACTCTAAGATTCTCTTCTTCTCTTCAATAACTGCTTTGAAGAAAATTTATTCACACTAAAGTATAAATGCTTTGGATTTTAATAGAAGGCAAAATATTTTTTCCTTAATAGTTCTTTTTCCAATTACACATAAATATAGTTTTCAACATTTATTCTTGGAAGCTTTTGAGTTCCAAATTTTTCTCCCTCCCTCCTTTCCTTCCCCCCTTCCCCAAGACAACAAGTAATCTGATATAGGTTATATATGTATAACCATGTTAAACATATTTCCATTTTAGTTGTGTTATGAAAGAAAAATTGGAACAAAAGGAAAAAACCACAAGAAAGAAAAAAACAAACAAAAAAAGTGAAAATAGTATGCTTTGATTTGGATTTAGACTCCATAGTTCTTTATCTGGCTATAGTTAGCCTTTTTCATCATGAATCTTTTGGAAGTGTCTTGGATCATTGTATTGCTGACAAGAGTTAAATCTATCATAATTGATCATCACATGATGTTGCTGTTACTATGTACAACATTCTCCTGGTTTGTAGGCAAAATATTTAAAACAAGGGAATTAATTTCTAGTTGTTAAAATTCAGAGATCATTAAGTCAATTTTTATGGGGAGCTTGGTGCTCCTGAATCACATATTTGTGTAGCTTTAACTTTAATTTTTGTAGGCATTTTCCATACGGAGCCTCATTTTATCTTCATAACACATATAAAAATATACTTTAAAAGTATAATTATTCCATGTGAAGAATGTTTAAATGATGGGTCCCCGTGTGGGTAAAGATCTTATAGATCTTTACTTTTTTGTACCTCAAGAGCCAGCAGTGTATTTGGCATATAGTAGTTGCTCAGTAAGTTTCCTGAAATCTTGAAAACGTAACCAGAAAGGCTTTAAACTGAGAAGGGAGGATAGAGAAAATAGCTTATGTATATCCATCAATCTAGATGCAATTCTGGAGAATTACTACAGTGTAGGAAAGAATAATGAGAGACACTGAGTGATTCAAAAGAGATAGAACCCAAGTGAAGAAATAGCAATAGAACACATAGATTTAAATTTCCACGTACATATGCATAAAATGTGGATAGCAAGCAAGGTGAATGAAAAATCCTAACATGGAGGCAAATTCAATTTCATAGATATCACTGAGACTTGATGGGGTGGGACCTATGACTAGAATATGACTTTGAAAGGATATACATTATTCAGAAGGAACAGAATAGATAAAGGGGAGGAGATGGTGGTAAAGTTAGGTTGTATATTAAGATAATATGTGAAGAAATTCAGGAATCATAGATGGGAATTCAGTCTGGTGCATTTTTTAGATCTATGAGAAGAATTTATATAGGGAAACTCACTGTACTGCTTCCTACATCTCGGCCATCTGCACTCACCTGTGTTTTTTTTTTTAAAGAACCAAAATGACTTTTTTTTTTTTTTAAAAAAAATCAGTGATAAATGATAGCACAGATGGTATCTTTATAAAATGTATAAGATGAAGCCGAGGGGGAAAGTTAACATGCTGGGTCACAGAATCATGGTCTAAAAGGAGCTGTATAGTTGGACCAAATCCAATAAGATGAAATTTATTAGGAATGAATGTAAAGTCCTACAGTTGACTTTCTCCTCCAAATCAAATTCACAAATAAAAGGGTCAAAGTATAGCTAGATGTCTGTTTGTGTGAGAATGATTTGGAAGTTACAATTAATTGAATGCAAGTTGTGAGATGTAGCAGCCAAGAAGTTTATGATAATAGACTTTCTTAAGATACATAGTGTTAAGAACCAGGATGGTTATAGTTCACCCTGGCATGCCCTGTTCAGATCACATTGTACTAAATGACCTTTGAGATACTTTCCAACTCAGAGATTCTGGGAAAACCTTGTGTATTGACTGAAACTGAGTAATAAGATGTTAAGTAACTGAGTAATATTTAAGTAGTCACATAATGTAGGTTATAGAGCTTAGAGTACAAGTAAGGAAACTGAATCCCAGAGAGATTAAAATGAATTTCTCATTTAAAGTGCTTGCCTTTCCTAACTCATGTGGGATCAAATGGAAGTAATGAACTTGAAAGTATTTTGAAATTTGTGAATACTATTCAATAAACCTTTTATTGGTTCTGTGAGCTCATTGGTGTGGACACACCTCATCCATGTTGTTTCTTGCTTCCATAAATAGTCCAGGCAGTTTTCCCTGATTTACTAGAGGCCTTCCTTTTAGTATTTCATGGATGCCAATGCAACACTGAGATTGTCTCTCTTGCTCTCTGTCTTTTTAAATACATGTCCAAGAAAATTGGAATTGGAGGCTTTCTTTTATCTGAGTAACTTTCCTTGTAGCAAGCAAAAACATTTAAAACTATTTCATTGAATATTTTTTTCCTTTAAAAATTCATTGTCACAACTAAACACTTGAAGGACTTAAGTTGGGAAGTTTTTGAAAGTCTATTGACTTTGAGTCTCTGTTTAAGATTATTATTGGTGCTGTTTTCCTTCTTCCCTCCTTGTCATTTGCTAATTTTTAAGATCCATCTCTTAAAAAACAACATGCAGGGGGAATCGTGAAAAAAATCACAAAAGGAACATTCTGAGGTGAACCTATGGAAAGGAGGAAGGATAGGTGATTCTATTCCTTTGCCTTACAGACTACAGATGTTTATAGGATATCTGCATGGAGATCAGGCTTTTTAATATACAACTTGGCAGAGCTAGGCCTCCTTTAATCTGTTAACTCCCAGAGTCCACAAGCAGAAATCAGTGACTCTGGATGGAAGGTTGAGAAATGAAATAAGGGTGCTAATTAGGCAAGGTTGAATGAACATAGCAATGACAGGCAAAGAACCATGCTGTGTGTACTTAGAGAAAAGTGTAAGGTAAATATCAATATAAAAATCATTTAAGTTTCCTCCTTGTGAGCATTCTTTAATGAAGGGTTGAACATTTTGTAAGTCATATGGCTGCCCAATGGAGATCATCAGCTTCCTTTATCAGTGATTTCCTGACAGGTCCTGGGAGAAGCCAGTACCAAATAGGAATTTTCCAGGAAAACAGAGCACAGAAGCATATTTATCATTGCAATCTCTGAATTGATGACTTCAGTAAGGAGCTGGAATTAGGCCATTTTTGCTGTTTTCTCCTTACTGCTTATTCTATTCAGGCAAGCATTTGCGTCCAAGAGACACTCTATGATTATAAGATTTAGGGTTTGAAGTAGTTCCAGATCTGAGGTACCCACACCCCCACAGGATATGAGAAGCTTGTCAAGGAGGTACAGAGCATATTTGGTGAATGTTATCCTATTGAACTACTTCAAAAGTAGTATTCATGAAAAAAATTGTGGTTCAAGGAGAGGATGATGAAGAGGTGAGGATAGAGAGAGAGCAAGTGAGGGAGACAGAGCAAGAGTATGAGAGAGAGAGATGGGGGAGGGGAAAAACATTAAATGTAATTGAAAAAACTTACATACCAGAAGAAATAATTCCTGACCAAAACCAAATAAATAAGATTTGACTCAATTTATTTCCATCCAACAATGTTACAAATTTTTTTGGTGTACTTTTGAAGAAGTGTCTCCCATTCTTACCAAATACATAAGGTTTTAATGAAGATTATAACTACTTATCTCATAAATCAAGCTTCTCAGTTTTATTTCTTATCATATCTGAAGCAAGATACAAATATATACAGACATCTTCAAAAGGCATACTGCAGGTAAAACTGTTGATTGACAAGCAGCAGAACTATAGAGTCTTACTCATTTATTTGATGAGGTTTTGATAAATATTGAACAACTTTATGATAATAAAATGTTTTTATGTACCAAATAAAATTTTCTTTATGAAAAATAATGGACATATATGCCATATATATGATAAACTCTAGAATTTATTTCTTTTATATGAATAAGAGTCATACGGAGGTTTCCTGAAAATCAAGGAGTAGAGAGACTAAAAAAATACTGAGAGCCTCTAATTTGGTCCCATCCCTTCATTGAAAATTTATTTATTTATTTTACTTTATGGAATGAAATAAGCATTTCTATAACATCGTACAATAAAAAAGATGATTGTACATGAGACTGCAAATGTACTATGTATGACATACTATTCTTTTTAAAAACACAACAAAGTTATCACATAAATTGCTTTCCCCCCTTTTTTCTCTCCCTCCCACCTCAGACACAGCTACCATTAGATACAAATAGGTATGTCTGTGTGTAAAATTATTCTATACACTCTTCTATTTATCACTTTTTCCCCCTCTGGATGCAGATCTAGTTCCAGCCCCTCATTTTACAGAGGAGAAAACTAAGGATTAGGGACTTATATAAATTTCCTCACTCATACAAAGTAAGCATCAGGGTAGGGATTTAAAGTGTAGTCCTGACTCCAAGTCAATGCTTTTTCCTTATATACTTATATGCATGTATATAGACACATGCATATATGTATCTCTTTCTCTATAATGCATATAGAGAAATATAAATGTATAGAAATACACATTTTTCTAACCAATCCTTTATCTCCATTTGTTTTTCTTCTTCCCAGACACTTGCTGTCTATAGGCATTCTCCCAAAGTACCATCTTATGTTCCCTTTCCTTCCTTGCCCTTTCTCTTGCTCTCACTATACATGGTTATTCTTATTCACTCCCATGACTTCAGCTATCACTTTTTTTGTAGATGACAGCTCTAAATCTGGCTTTGATTTCTTTTATGAGACCCTTCAACTGTGTCTGCTCTCTTCTACTCTGTCCAAATAGATGTGTGGTTTCACCTGGGTTCCCTCAGAGTTGTGGCCATGGTGGTCTGGCTAGGATCTATAGCTGAGAATACTCCATGCTACAGTACTGAAGTAAAAAGTCATAAATAGTAAGACTGCAGTTCATGAGGGGCCAGATTTAAGAGGCAGGCTGTCTGGAACCAGATGGTCATTTATAGGAATAGAACTCAAAAAATAGAAAGCAAGTTGCTACCTAAAACAGATAACGTATCTGGAACTAGAAGAATTGTTTGGCAATAAGGTAAACATAACTGCCCACTTTTGAGGGTATGTGATAGTCTAACTTTGCCCTACTTATTCCTCTTGAGGGCTACCACCACTCATCTGGGTTCACATTTCCAGGAGATTGAGATGTTAAGGCCTACTTGGTGTTTTGTGCACATACACTCCATTTTCAATCTCATGCTTTTGCCACCAACTGGCCTCTGTTCCTGGAGTGTTCTTTCTCCTCACTTCTGCCTCTTAGAATCTCCAACTTCCCTCAAGTCTCAGGTCAAACACCACATTCAGCAGCAGGCCTCTTTTGGTGCTCCATTGCTGGGAAAACCTTTCCTCTAATGCTACCTTCTACTCACTCTCTCTATATCTTGTATATGCCTATTTATATACATGCTTTATCACCCATTATAATGTCAACTCTTTGCGGGGAGGGACTGTTTTTTACCTGTCTTTATATCCCTTATATGTATCCCTTATGTAACACTTAGCATAGTACCTAGTACATAGTAAGCAGCAAATAAAAGCTTGTTAATGCAGAAAGATCCCCAATGCAGTTTTCACTTCTGTAGAAGGAGGGAAATTATTAATTGCAATTCCATGAGGGTGGTTGGGTTAGGAACTAATTAGGGGAATTAGAAATAGGTAGATTGTTGTTGTATAGACAAAGATGGTAAATGTGAGATCACCCTTCCTACAGAGGATATTAGCATCAATAGGAGGGTCAGTGATCATGGTAACCTATGTGTTACTTAGCTTGAGCATATTTAGGAGGGAGCAGGATGGAGAAGTTTTCATGGACTTTTTTCCTTGATAGTATTCACTGTGGTGTGCTAATAGGTATTTATCTCAATTTAATTCAGTTCAATAATCATTTCTTAAGCACCAGTCACTAAAAATATGAATACAAAGATAAAAGAATACCTCTCTTCAATGAGCTTATATTCTACTCGGTTCAGCTTT
The DNA here is from genome assembly GCA_028658325.1 of Potorous gilbertii. Classification (NCBI taxonomy): domain Eukaryota; kingdom Metazoa; phylum Chordata; class Mammalia; order Diprotodontia; family Potoroidae; genus Potorous; species Potorous gilbertii. Next base: position 342,062,607 of record CM053770.1, on the reverse strand, counting down.
GTGACTTAATTTGTTCTAGTTCTCCCATATAAGATGTGCTAGTGTAGAGCAAGCAGGCCTGAGAAATGGAAGATCATTTTATATCCACCATGTTTTATTATATTATAGCTTAACTTGTGTCCACTTCTCATTCCCAAAGAAGAGTGTGTGGTAGAGCCACTAACAACCTTACCCCTTTTGGCACTTTGGTACTACGGTGGATTCCTTTGTCCTTCATCTGTCTTATCCAATCAGTTGTAAAATATGTTTTCAATTCTAATTCTAATTCTGCCACATGTCTTGTCATCTGAGGTCATACTTATGCTCTCCTGGCATAGGTTCTCATTATCATCTTTCTAAATAAGTGCATGCAGCCTTTTTTCAAGTTTTCTTGTCTCTTTCTAACCATCCTTCACATGGAAGAGTTATATCACTCCTCTGCTTAAAACCCTTCAAAAAATCCCTCCATTACTTTACTGCATAAATTTCAAATTGCTTAGGAAAGCTTTTCCCAATGTAACCCAACTTTGCCTTTTTCATCTTATTTATATCTATTTTACTTGACACATACCACTTCATATATCACACATGTATACAGCATTTTCCTGGCCCTTGCCTTTGCTACTGCTGTCCCTATCCCTGGAGTGCCCTCCTTTTCTTTGTGTCTCCTCAAATCCTACCAGTTCTTTAAAGTGTTTTAAATCTCAAATGTAACCTCCCTTATTTTTTCTGATTTCCCATGAGTATCTAATCTTTTCTGCACCAAGTTCTTTTCTCTTTAGTCCCTTTCTTCCTCCCTCCCTCCTCCTCCTTCTCCTCCTTCTTCTCCTTCTCCTCCTCCTCCTCCTTTTCCTCCTTCTCCTTGTTCTCCTCCCCCTCCTCCTCCTCCTTCTTCTCCTCCTCCTCCTCCTCCTTTTCCTTCTCCTTTTCCTCCTCCTCCTCTTCCTTCTCCTCCTCTTCCTCCTCCTTCTCTCTGTCAGTTTCTAAGGGTTCATTCTCTAGGCAAATGATGCTCATTTCTATTTATTCAGCTCTAGTTCCTCTTGTAAGCTCCAGTCCCTGCATCATCAACTGCCTGTTAGATATTTTGTACTGACCATCCCATAGGCATCTCAATCTCAACATGTTCAGATAAGAAATAATTATCCTTTCTAAAACTACACTTCCTCTGAAATTCTCCATTCTAATTACCTGGATTTGCAACTGTAGAATCATCCTTGTTTCCCACATTCTCCTTTTTACACATATCCAATAAATTTCCAGGTCTTGTTGATTCTTTCTCCACAACATCTCTCCCCTTCTCCATTCAGTCTCCTATTTCAAGTTCTCATCACCTCTAGCTTAGATCCCTGTAGTAGCCTTCTTATTGGTTTCCTACCATTACATCTCTTCCCTCTCTAATCCATCTTCCTCATAATGCCAATGCAATGATCTTACAATAGAAGTCTGACACTCTCCTGCTCATTAATTTCCAGTGGCTCCCTATTACCTTAAGGATTAAATATAAATTCCTCTGATATTTAAAGCTCTTTACAATTTAGCTCTCATCTATACTTCCGGCCGTATTACATGTTGCTTCCCTTCACTCTGTAGTTTGGCCAAACTGGCCTTGTTGCTGTTTGTCAAACATGACACTCTACTTCCTGTCTCATACCATTGTAGAAGCTGTCTCCAATGCCTGGAATACTTTCGCTCCTGACTTCCAACTCTTAAAATCCCTCAACTCCCTCAGATCTCAGTTTAAACGTCACCTTCTTCATGAGTTTATTTTTGTTTTCTTCCCTTCTCCAGCCTCAACACCAGTTATAGTAGCTCCCACCAATTATCTTTTCTTTACTTTGTATATTTTTTGTATTGATATTTGTACATTTTCCTAAGAAAATCCTTGAGGCAGAGATTTTCATTCTGACTTTGTAGTCCCAGCATCTAGCATAGTAGTTGGTACATAGTAATATAAAATGATTGTTGATCAACTATTTACATGATTATTAGTTGCTTGTTGATGAACTGATTTCCTTCTGCTCAAATTCTGAGTCACTTTACACAGTCATATTCTTTTATATGATTCTTGTATTATAGTTACCTGTGTGTCTGTCATTTCCCTATAAAACAGAAGTTCTAGGACAGCAGGGAATGTTTTTTTATTTTTTAATAAAGCCTCTTTCAGTTCCCAGTACAGTGATGTGGACAGAGTATTTTACTTGACTTTAAGCATGCCCTTGACCTTCATCAGTGATGTAGAAGGGAGAGGTAGCATTGTGTAGTAGTTAGAAGACTGGCCTTCAAATCAGGCATTCAGATGTCTACTTCTGACACTGTGTGACTGAGAGTCACTTAATCTCAATGTGCCTGAGATGGCTCACTAGGCTTTATTCACTGTTTTTGACAAGGTGTATGTAGTGGGCTTTGGCAGAGAGAAAGATTACATACTAGGAGTTCTCCAAGACACCAAGAGATGTATGATCTCCAAACTCTGGGCATTCTCTCCTGTGATAAAGATCATAATCCTATGGGTCTCTTGCCAGTACCCTCCCATAAATTCACCACATGTAGGACAACCAAAATCTGGGACATTCCTCACAATCTCTTAATATTATGTGGCTATCAATGGAGCGCACAATCTGTCAATCAGTTATCCTCACTCTGGCTAGATGACAAATCCATTTTTTTCTGGTTATATGTTTCTGTAATGGCATTGTTCACATTATTTTTCCCTTATATTTTCTTGTTTGTAATGTGTTATACCCAAATGTCTACTATATAGTTTCCATCAGCCAAATAAATGATCCTTTAACTTTGGTTCTTTGGAGACTTGGTATTTCATGTCTTTTAATCATACAGCAGTAGGGAAAGAATGCTAGTGTTCAAAAGATGTGGCTTCCTTGCAGACTGTAGTTTGATGTCATCAAAGGCTTCTGTAAGGTCTGTAAGGGAACTAAGCACCTACTATGTGACCGGCACCATGCCCAGCCTTTTACAAATATCTCATTTAATCCTCACAATAACTCTGGGAAGTAGAGGCTATTATACTCATTTTACAAGTAAGAAAATTATGACTCAGAGAGGTTAAATGACTTGCCCAGGGTCACAGAGTTATTGCCTTAGGCAGGATTTGAATTTAGGTCTTCCTGACTCCAGGTTCAGTGCCCTATCCACTGTACTGCCTAACTGCTTCTATAAGTCTTTGGCAACTCTCATTCCTTATTTCTGGACTATATTTTCCAACCTATTTTTCATATTCTTTATCTATGCCGATCTTTTCATTGAGGTCACTGAGTATCAATGCTGTTTTATTTTGGGAGGTCTTACCAGATTCTTGGTGGTTTTTCTAACTCAATATAGTCTGTGACAGATATTGGTGCATAAAGTACAATTATTTTCATTGTGATCTTTTTGTAACTACTTATCATGAACACTGAACATTAGATGAACAAATACTCTATTAAACCATATTTCTCATTGCTTTGGAGGCAGAATAAACCAACTCCTCCAGTTCCTTTATATTTCTCTCCAAGGAGAACTTATGAGTAATTCTTCATTTAGTTGCTACTTTTTTCTGTGTTCTGGATCAGTTCAAAGTGAAAATGTCAAGACTGATATAGCTTAGCAAATAAATGTTAATGATTAATATGATTCAGTTCCTCTAGTAGTATGTGCACTTATTGGTCTCTGGATAGGGAGTTCTTATTTAGAGGGCTAACAGCTAAGTTAATATTTATAGACAGTTCAGAAGCTTAGATTCTTATCATCCTCTATCTAATTTTCCACTACTCTGCCACAACTGTAGGAGTGGAACAAAACCCACACAGGACTGAGGATCATTTTGTATTTTTCTTTATTTTGGGGATTATCATGCGCAAAAATTTCCTCACTTAAGTATCCAGCCTATTTGTGATGAGTGTGCTTAGCTAGACAGTTGCTAATTCCTCTCTCCACCCTGAAATTACCCTCTATTTACTTTGTGTGTACTTCATATTTAGTTTTATTAATACATGTTATTATTATACTGGACAAGTCATTTAACCTCTCCTTGAGGGCAGGGCTATATTTTTTTTTGGTCTTTGTATTCTCAGCATAATGCCTCATTAATTATAGGTATTTAATAAATGCTTAATAGGTTTTTGGAGGAGGCAATCAGGGTTAGGTGACTTGTCCAAGGTCACACAGCTAATACGTGTCTAAGGCTAAATTTGAACTCAGGTCTCAGGACTGGTGCTCTATCCACTGTGCCACCCACCTGCCCCTGTTGATGGATTAATTCACTCTTCCTTGGAAGGCAGAAGAGTCTCTTGCTTGGTCCATATTTAAAACCATTCCATCGTGGCAGAACAAGTTTGTGCTTTGGGGACATAGCTTCTAGAACCCAGGGTTCTTGTTATGACATAATAAAGCATCTTAGTAGGATTTGGGGAAGAAAAAAATATTTTCTCTATCTTTCCTAAATTCTGAAGTAACATATTAAAGTGGATATTAAGAAAATTTTAAATTTTGTAATACTGAATTGTATTTTTCTATGTGTTCAAGTGAACATGCATTACCTTTACGTACAGGAGAAGGGAATACATATCCCTTCAAGGAATTTTGCTTAGATCTAGGGTAGGATCACTTAGTATTGTATGGTGAGAAAGATATGTAAGCCTTTGAGTTTGATACTTCCTACTTGGGCTGAATCTATCCCCCTTGTTTTACAGATGAAACATATCAGGTCCAGAGAGGTTAGGTAAATTGCCAGGATTACAGTCAATGACAGAGCTTGACTTAGAACTCAGTCAGTCTCTTTTTCACTGCAGTAAGTTTCTTTGGGTATTAACAAACACATAGGGAAATGCCCTGATGGTTGGGGTGGTTATACAGATGCTGAAATGAATGGTAGGCTTCACTCCGTAAGGATGGGGATGGATTCTCTCCTACAGAATACAACTGAAAAAAGAAATAAAACAAGCTTGTCGCTATGGGTTTATGTCAGTCCATCCTCCAATCTCGAGATTGGATAATTAGATTTTCTAAGGTCTGGATATTTGACAAACACTAAGAGTTCTTTCTTATCTGTGTTATTGTTTCTCATTTTCTTTTATAGAATGCCTATGGTCAAAGCCAATTTCCTGGCACCTTTAGAAAGATTAGGGTGCTAATGCTGGTCAAATTCCAATTTAGGCAGTTCTATTGTACTTATCCCAAATTCCCCACAGGGGTTTCAATTAGAGAAGTTATTGTTCACTTCCTTTTCTAAAAGAATTGCATGATGTAATGACCTCAGCATAGAAAGATCCCTACTGTTTTTATATAATGTGACTGAATTGCCTCTTAGTTCAATGCTTTTAGCCATTTTTGAGACCAACCAGCCATGGCTTATACTTATTTTTGCTATAGTGACCCAACTTCAATCTAGATATTGAAGACTTATGCCATTACTAGAGTTGTAAAATGTAAAAAAAAAGTTTTGTGGGTACAGTTATCTTCGTAGGCCTCATCTATAGTCACGCTTCTTTTCCTCATATAGGAAGAGACTGGTCATCTAGAATCTAAGGTCTCTTCTAAATTGAAATCTGTGATCCTTTGACCCCTGATAAAAGTCTGATATGTAAGATATATAGAAAATTAAAGCAAATTTGAAAAATTTAGAAAAATCTGTGAAGTATGGAGAAATTGTCTTTATGGATAAATTGCTTCTCTTGTCTTCTATAAATGTTTTCATTCAACCTCTCTCACTCTCTTCCACTCTGCTATTCTATATTCCCAAATGTTTTTTTTGGCTCATCCTCCCCTTTTGTAGTAAAGGTTTATTGATATTTTAAAATTTTACATCACAATAATATCTGGATATCTCCACCCTACACTCCTCATTCCACTCTCACAAATCTCTCCCTTGTCTTAAATAAAAATAAGTAGCAAAATCACCTGACAGTGATCATGTGTGACAGTCTATGCGATATTTTGTACCCAATAGTGTTCCCCACAACACTAACAAATGCAGGGAGGTGCATTCCATTCTTTTTATCCAGGTCCCAAATGGACATTTTTGGTTACTCAGATCTTGTTTGGCTTCCTTTTCATGTTCTTTTTCCTTATTTTATTATCATCACTGTGCCTGGCACATAGTGGGTGCTTAATAAATGTTTATTGGTTATGTTGTTTCCTTACTTCTGCTTACTTTTACTCTGAAAATTCAAATAATTTTCCATATTTCATGAAATTTTTCATATTTGCCATTTCTCACTATGCAATAATCTTCTATTCTATTCCATTCCAGAATATATTCAATCACTCCTTCATCTAAGGGAATATAATATTGTTCCATATTTTTTTCTTTTTGGCACAGAAGGTATTTTATTATATTTGGAACTTTTTGTCTTTGTCCTTCTTGGATTCTTTCCCTAGTAATGAGATCATTTGGAAAAATGCCATGACATGTTAGTTATATTTCTTGTGTCAGTCAGCTAGCATTTATTAAGCTCCTACTTTGTGCTAGGCATCATGCTAAGCCAGGGATACAAAGAATGGCAAAAACAAAACAAAACAAAAAAACAGGCTCTGCCTGCTCTCAAGGAGCTCTTGGTCTAATGGAGGAAATAAAATGAAGACAACCACATGTAAACAAGATACATACAAAATAAATTCAAGGTAATCTCAGAGAGAAAGCACAAAGACTGAGGTGAAATGGAAAGGGCTTCTTGTACAGGATAGGATTTTAGCTCAGACTTGAAGGAAGCTAGGAAAACTATGAGGATGGTTACATGATTTGCTATTCACAGATCCACCAATAACACATTAGATTTCCTCAGCCCCTTTAGTTTTTTACTGCTTCTGTTTTTTTTCTTCTTTGCAAGAGTGATGCGTGTGAAGTAAAATTTCAGTGTTGTTTTAGTTTTTATTTTTTTTCTTTTCTTTATTTGGAGCATTTTTTCATATGGCTGTGGATATTTTGTAGTTGTTTTGAAAACTTTCCTATGTTTCAACCATTTTATTTATTAGGGAACAGTTTTTGGTCCTTTTACAAATTTGTTTCAATTTCCTTTATATTTTGTATTACAGACTTTTATCAGAGGTCAACGGATCATAGGTTTCAGTTTAGAAGAGACCTTAGATTGGAGAGCAGTGGTATCAAACTCAAATAGAATGGGGCCACTAATCCATACATAGTTACATATGTATGCAAGGTTGCATATTGATTTACTTTTAAAATTTAATGTTATTTATGTTCTATTGTATTTTTACTTATTTTGTAAATATTTCCCAACTATATTTTAATCTGATTCCACTAGATGGGAGCATTCTGTTGACACCTGTGGTCTAGAAGCTAGTCCAATAACTTCATTTTACACATGAAGAAGAAGCAGGGTCATAAAGAGGTTACCCAATCTACTTCACAGGATACTCTAAGATTCAAATGAAATCTTGTTCTTGGAAACATTTTGTAAAGTATCAAGGTCTATGCAGATGTAAGATATTGTTGCCCTTGCTACTAAACTATACTTGGGGCATTGTCTGTTAAGAAGCTATGATGAACCCTTTTGTAAAGTTTTTTTTTTTAAACCACTCACAATTTATAGCCCCTAGACTTAGATTTTGATCTGTTAATAAGATTCTCTCTTTAAAAAAAGGTGAGTTGCTCAGGACCCCAAAGGTAGTAAATGGCATAGTTGGAATTTGATCTAAATTTCTATAATGTGTGTTTCAACACCTCAAGTTTAGTTCTCTTTTTATTGCATCAGAATTTTTTTCCACTTGACAATTTCTCTTTTTGTGCTACTTGCATTGATTTTGTTTATATAAAAACCTTTTTATTTTGTCTAATGGAGATTGTCTATTAAATAACCCTTTGGTAACTTGATTGCTATAAAACTCTTTGTAAGTTCATTTAAATATTATCATTTTTATTATATTGGTACGGACCAATCATCAGCAACAAATATCTCTTCAATAATTAAATTACTTCCTTTTTTCTACAAAGGGTGTTTAGTCATTATATTTATGTATATGTGTAAAAGTAGCCATCTCATGAAAAATGTGGCATTGGCGAGGGTCCTGACCACTTCTAGTGACATATGAATTCTGGAAAGACTCCTTTTTCCGAGAAAAATTACTTAAAACAGGTTTGACTCATATCTGGATCTCTTTTCAAAAGGGAGAAAATGTAGACTAGGTATAGGCCAGCTATTTATTTCCTCTCCACAAAAGAAATGATTTAAAAAGCCTATAGAAAAAAGAACTCATACTCATTGACAAAAACTTAAACTTGGAGCAATAATCTATAACTACTATTTGTTTCACAGATAACACAAAGGAGGCATTGGAGTTTTCAGACTCCAGCCTCTTAGCAGGTTCACTCTTGATCTAGTCACACAGGAAGAACAGGAAGCAGCTTCAGAGGGTTTCATAATCTTACTTTATTCTAGTCTAGTCTTTTCAAAGGGTTGCTAATCACGGGAGCACCAACTCCTACAGCATTCCCTAATTCACCCTTCTTATAGGGACCGACGGGAAGGAGGGGCAACCACCCTTATAGTTCAGTGGGGTCAATTGAGACAGGCACAGCTTGCACACTCCCCTAAATTCCCTTGGGCCTCAATAAGGGCTAGCTGAGGCAAATACATGCATTTCTCTATGCATTACCCAAATCCCAAATGGGTTACTTCATGGATTCTCCTATGGCTTCCCTCTGGTTTCTCCACTTACTGACCAGTGCTCACTTGCTTTATATAGCAAGACAAAGAAGGCATTTTGCCAACAATACCCTCACAGGTTAGCAATATCATCATTCTGTGCAGACATAGTAAATATCACATTATGTCACCCCTTATCTCATGGTGCAGCCTCAATAAGACTGCCTATAACTATGATTCTAGGAATTACTATGTAGGATCCTCGGGGCTATTCTGGGAGTTATTATCTAACACCTGGAAACTAGACATTGTCATAGCCATGGATCCTGAGAAACCGAGCTCTAAAAAAGATAATAAAATCCTCCTTACTTACATTGTTATATTCTCTTGGAAGGTTTATATTAAAAAAAATCAAAACATGAGGCATTTTGTGGGACTGCTGAATTGGCATTTCATGTTTGTTTAGAAATTACACTGTTCATTTTGAGAACCATCTCATTTGCTAAAAGCAAGGCAGGTCAGGGGTTGGGCTCCTCTTGTGGTGATCGTTTTCTCCTCCAAGAAGAGATGTAGTGACTGTAGAGAGTAATTCTCATAGTACTTCCTAAAGGATTCAGAAGGTCCTGGCATTTTGAACTTACAGGGTTACCTCCAAGACTGGAAATATCCATCTCAGAATCACTATTTGTTTACCTGTGCTTGCGGGAAGAAACACCAAGTAGAAGAAGCAGGGCCAGGTTGAAGCTTACTTGGCTGATTCCCTACTTTGGCTGTCATGTACTATTAGCTTGATGCTATTTCTGCTGGGGTAGAGAGGAAGTTTTCTCTCCCCATTGCTCATGATAAATCCCAAAGAAAAACCTGTAGGGTGTATGTTCTGAAGAGAGAGATGAAAGATAAAAGGGATTTTTAAATCTGTATGTGAAGCTCTTCTAGGTTCAGTGACCAGTCCTTTGGTTCAGCTTTGGTACAACTGTGAGGAGTCTCCTCCATCATAGATACTAAGATAAAGGGATGATTCAGCTAGTACTGAACAATACCGAAGTGCCAAGTTCTTCAGCATGGAGCATGTGTCCCCAGAATTGACCAGGGTGTGGGTCAAATGACCAAGTCTATGCCTGTGTGTTCACCATATATGTGTTCACATAGAGTTATTGAGGGTCTCTTGGTAGTTTGGCTCCCACATATTTTATTCATTTTGTAGTTATTTTGAATAGATCTTCCCTTCACACTGTTTCTTCTTTTTTTGTTACTACTATATAGAAATGCGCATGACTTTTGTGGGCTGAGTTTGTGTTCTGCTATTTTACTAACGTTTGGTTATTTTATTATCTTTTATCTTAGTTAATTTCTTTGCTATTTCTCTGGAGTTTTCTAAGCAAATTATTGTTTTGCCTGCAAATACACATAATTTTATATCTTTGTTTTTGTTTATGCCTTAATCTTTTCGTCTCATGTCTAATGGTAACATTTCTAGAAGTCTCTCAAACAATAATATTTATTGAGAAATCTTCCACTATGTTATTTTTCCATGACTGTGCCTTTTATTATTTTCTTTTGAATAAATAAATATAATATATTTATCAAAGGCCTTTTCTGCATCTGTTGATATGATCATGTGATTTTGGTTGTTTATGTTTTTAATATGATTAATTATGCTAGTTGATTCCCTGATGTTGAACCATTTTTGTAGCCTTGGTATAAATTCGACTTGGTTACAGTGAGTGCTTTTTGTACATGTTGCTGTAGTCCTTTGGCTATGATTTTATTAAAAATTTTGCACTTTTTTTTGGTGAAATTTATACAATTATTTTTCTTTGCTTTGTTCTTTCTTTTTGAGGTTATTGGAAAATATTTGTCTCATAACAGCAGTTGAGTAGAGTGTTTTCTTTCTCTATAATTGGAAATAATTTTATAATACAGTTATCAATTTTTATTTAAAATTTAATAGTATTCACTTGTAAATCTTTCTACCCCAGGGTTTTTTCCCATGAGTAGTTCATTTTAAAAATGATTCATTGATTCCTCATTTGTTAATTTGAATATTTTGTATTTTCTGTTGGTGTCCCTCTTATTTCCTTTAAAATTTTAGTTTTGCTGGCACAAAATTTTGTACAATAGTTTCTAAAAATAATTACTTTTTGTTGGGAATTTGCCTTGATGATTTCTGATTTAGATAATTTGAATTTCTTGTCTCTTTTAAAAAAGGTTAGCTAAAGTTTTATCAGTATTTTCATCATAATATCATAGTTTTTGTTTCCATTTTATTAATTTTTAATGTTTCTTCTTTCACATTTATTCTTGCTTGGTTAATTTATTTTCTAACAAAAAACTATGCTCAGTTCATTAATCTTCTTTGCTTTTGTTAATAAATGTTTTCAGAGATATATATTTTTCTCTGAGTAATACTTTGCTTAGTCACTGAAATTTGTTATATTGTCTCTTTGTTATTGTTCTATTTTACTTAGTTATTGTTTCTGTGGTTTGTTATTTGACCTGCTAATTCAGGATGTCCTTAGTCTTTCTTTGAGTCTGAATATTTTGCCTGTGTTTCCTCTTTTAATTTCTGTTTTTTATTGTATCATAATCTCTATAAGTTGTGTTTAATATTTCTGCCCCTTTTATACTTATGTTTCTTTGTGCCTTAGCAATACCCCCTTTTTGTAAGGGTACTGTATGATGCTTTGAGTATGTATATCTTTTCAGAACACATCCAAAATTTTTCAAATATAGTATATCTTTATAATCTTTTTAGCTTTATTGTTTTAAAATATTATTTATATGTTAGATTAAGTTAGCTCTGAGAGAAAAATAAAGTCCCCGACAGTTATTGTTACTATCTATGTCTTTAAAAAAATTAGTCATCTTTTCCTTTGTCAATTTGGTACATGCATAATCTTTTGGCATAATGTAGTATTTTCTGTTTATCTCTTTCCATATTGTGACATTTTCATTGTTGCCTTAATCAATAATGTGATGGCAATTCCCCTTTTGGGAGGAATCATTTGATAAGTGGTACATTTTGTTCCAGCCACTTATTTTAATTTTGTGTATTCCTTTATTTTTAAAATATATCTCTTTAATGCAGCAAATTGTTGGGTTTCATTCTCTTAGCTATTCCACTGTTCTTTTGTTTGTTGGGGGGTTTAATCCATTCACATTTTAAATTACAGCTCTTATGTCTTCTATTTAATTATTTTTTAAAATTGATTTTCCTTTTTTAAGCTAGTACTTAAAGGCCCTGGGAATAGTTTTATTTATACTAATTTGAACTCAGACATCTTCCACAGGCTCACTCCTCCTTTCTTATATCTCAAGTGCCATGGAAACAATTTTATCGTATAATGGAAAAAGTTCTAGGATTTGGGTTTGAGTCCTCGCCTTACTACTTAAAATACATTTAACTGTTTGCAAGTTATTTGATCTCTTTTAGTTTCATTTTTAACATATTAAAAAGGAGGGTGATTGGACTAGATGACCTTGAAAGTCCCCTCTAACTTTTAATATATGATTGTATCTTTTGAATGGATTTGGAGTCAGAGGGACTGTTTAGAGTCTTGTTCTACCACTTTATACCTCTGTGTCTTTGGATAAGTCACTTAACTTTTCTGGGTTTCAGTTTCTTTAACTGTAAAATGAGGGGGTTGGACTAAATAGCATTGAAGGTCCCTTCTATCTCTCTATCTATAATCCTGTGATACGTTCTGTAAAATTTTAGTATCTCTTAATTTATTCTGCTTCCCTCCCCACTTTACACTACATTTCCTCACAGATGACTATAATTCTAAATTTTCTTCTCCTAGCACCACCCAGCTCTTCATATGGTGATTATTCATTTTTGCACTCTTTTCTAGAAGTATTAATTTACTTCATCTTCCTCCTTACTTCTTCTTCTGTCTAGGTTATTCTCAATTCTAGTCTTGCATTCATTTTTTTTTACTTATATGTTCTTTCTTTATTTTCTCTATATTCCTCATCCAAGACAGGGATTCTTTTTTGAAAGACAAAAGTTCTTTTCCCTCCTATTAGTCTATTTGCAGATCTTACCTAATCCTTTTGTCTTCTCTCTCTTTCTTATTTATTTCTTTTAGTTTTTTTTGAAAGGCCTTCTGTCAAGAAAATGTCAATAGAAATAGCAATTCATGAAGGAGGTGGTGGTGGGAGTAAGGCCTAATCCTGCACTCTGCTCTTACCATATTGCTCACCTCCTCTAGGGCCAGTATATATAATCTTTGAATGCATCTCCCTCTCTACCTTGAAAGGTGGCTAACCCCTGGGGGCTGTTACATAGTTTTTTCTGGGTTGAGATGGTGTTCTGGGTATTCTGAGTATTCCCTGAGAGAATTTAGTCTCCTAAGATATTAGCAACCCACTTTAGGTAACATTATGACATTTGCAAAAGAGGGAGGGAGGAAGGGAGGGAGGGGGAGAGAGAGAGAGAGAGAGATTGATTGATAGGTTGTTTGGTGGTATGTGCTCTGTGTGTATAAATGGTACCAGTTAGGCTTACTTTTGGTGTTCTAGACCTAGAGGGCATCTCTGAGAACACTAGGAAGAGGTAACACTGGAGTATTTTTTTTAAATGAGGATCAACCACTCAAGCTAAACGAAAGAGGAAGCTCCAACAGTAGAATTCCTGGTATTTGAGGGTTTGGGGGTGGTTTTGTGAAGACTCCTGTATTCAATAGGGTAAATGTTTAACAACCAACTCTCTGGGGAAAAAGAGTTCTTACAACATACTTTTAAGTTTCATCTGTATTTCAGACATTTTCTACCTTACTTTCTTAAGTCTAGATAATCAACAAAACAATAAATAAAGCTCAGATTTGTAGCATTTCTTAATTTCTAATGCGAAAACGCTCACATTGAAAATTTAACAATTGTAGCCCCTGTCTTTATCCACAATTATTAAAATAGGTGATTTCTTCCCGCCCCCCACCCCAGCCCCCAGTAGTTATGATCAGTTCCAGAGAAGTGATATAGTAAAGTGACAAGAGAACTGGCCATTAAGTCTGGAGGACATGAATTCAAGTTTCCCTTCTGATGTACACTGTTTGTAAGACCTTGGAAGAATCACTTAACCTCTCCCGACCTCAAGTACTGGTGACTATAAGTTACAAAGCAGGTGACATTTTGTATTGGTAGAGAAAATTCCTCACCTAGAGGTCCCTTCACTGATGAAATCACAGGCTCAGTCCAAAAAGTGATGGGCTTTATCAAAAAATTCTTCCTTGGTCTTCCCAGTTATCAATATTATGCGTTTTAGAGAGCCTACAAATGAATAGAGATTGTAATAGTTTCACTCAGTCTTAGAGTCATCTCTTTTAAAGTCTTGCATCAGTCTAGAGGCATATAATGTGTGGTTTTAAATGGTCTATTCTCTATGACTCTACTGATAGAATGTTTTAAATAAGCATCTTCAAAAGTTTATATGTATATATGTGTTTATGCGTGTATACATACATACATGCAAAAATGTACATACACACATTCAAAAGTCTCTAGTGATTTCCTTCTGGGAATTTTTTTTTTTGGCTTTTGTGTTTTATTTTCTTTCCTTCTCTTATCTGTGTATCATTGACGTGATTAGGTCCACTCTGGCTGGCACTCCTGGGTCCAGTGGTAGTAATTCTGTAACCATCTGGTTGCATGTGATTAATGTTCACATAAAAGCATAATGGGAATTCCATTGTTCACCCAGTTGTGACAACAGCTTGTTTTCTTTTTCATTTAGTTAAAGAGAAGAGTGGTAATAAATGTTTCAGAAAAGAATTACTTTTTGCTACTAATTCCCCCATCTATATCTATCTACAAATATGCCCAGTCAAATTGCTCTGCTTACAAAAATAGTTCATGCAACAATAAGAAATATAATCTCACAGATAAAATGTGTCCTTAAGTAAGGGCAGGTACGAAGTCATTTTAAGGAAGGAGAAAAAGGCTCTCAAAAGAAATCCAATACCCTTTTAAGAGTCCCTAAGAATGTCACCCCTCTCCAGTGATTCAACAAACAACTGAACCTTAGGGAGCTCAAGATGATTTTTAGAAAAGCAGAAAAAAAAATTAGATTGATAATAGCATACTGTGACTAATTTGCAGCTCTTTGTGGGCTGTGATTATGTGTTACAGAAAATCGATATAATCTATTTAAAATATGATGGAAAATGCATACAATAAAATTCATTTTACTTAGGTGACAGTTACTATGAAATGAAATATGCAGAAAACTACTTTGTAGGAGATAAACTTCTAGAGATAAACCTTAAATTCCATGTAACGCAATATATTGTACATATTTTAAATTATGAGTTTGATCTTGTTTCTTTGCATGTGTGCATATGGGATCTGATAGCTTGGTTGTTATTCAGCTTTCCTATTCCTGCTGAGTTTCTGTCACCTGTGTTTGGGGCAGGTGGTTTTGGACAGAGCTCTCAGAGCCCATTGTTTGCTGCTTGAGCAACTCTCTCTACTTGGTGGGCAGCATGATGTTTTTGCTCAGATTGGAGCCTGCCTCATTGATTCCTTGATGCTAACTGCTTCCTAAAAACTGATGACCCGAAGGTTTCTTTGCATGACTTCAGGTTTTTTCAGTCTTGCCTTCTTACTCTCTGCTTCACTACAGTGGGGATCTCGATGCAGGGATGAAGACTGTCCTCCCACTGACCCTCCCACTGACCATTGTTTCATTTATAGTCCAGCTGGGGACTGAAGATTGTGGTCATTGTCTGGGGTATGGTGGTTTGCACTAGTAAATATAATATAACCTGGTCAATAAATTTTGTTCTGCAAAACAGGAAGAAATAAGTAACATCATATGTCATTTTCCTGTTTGCCTAGTGTCTATAACCCTTTGTACAAGGACTGACTTTGAAGACTTGCGCATAATAGATGAATAGACCACCAACCTTTCATCTGAAAGGCTCTTGTAAAAGCATCACATTTCCCATTTCACTGTGTAATGATCAGCAGCTCAGAAATGGCTCTATTTCCTGTCAATGTCTGCATCACTCTTATTTGCATTATTGGATTTGGCTACTTTGCTGAAAGTGTAAAGTATCTCAAGGACTCCAGACTTGGTTCAGACGTTTGTTTATGGGAGCTGCTTTGGCAAAGGACTTATGAAAATGGCCTTTTGTGCTCTTTCTGTCTTGAGAAGGGCTGTTCTGAGAAGCAGCCCATCCTCCCTCCTTGCTGTGCCTTCCAGATACTTTTCCTGATAACCTGTTCTGGAGAAAATTCAAGGGAAAAAAAGGGAGGTGATTAGAGGACGCATTTTTAGAAAGGTTTCCGTTGGTTTGACTTCACTAATCATGAAGGAATCAGGAAGGAAGATCCTGCATTTGTGTTTTGTTTTTTAAACTTAGACACAGTTGCATTAATGAATTAACCAGCAGTCTAGTGCCGGAAAAATGTTTCCTTTGTCCTGGTGGGGGAGCCAAATACTACAGATTTGTATTCGGGAAGGCTGTTGATCTGGCTTCATTGTTGGGCCAGTCATTTGTGAGCTGGTTTGCCTGACCACAGGCCACACACTTCTTCTGTGTGAATCTCTCATGTATTTCTACAGTCGGGATTATTGTTGTCATCTGAGAGCTACCTGAGGGGGGAAATGGTGAGCCCTGTATTTGCTTTGATTGGAGTTATCCCCCCTAGCCCAAGGAGGAGGATGCAGAGCACCAGAGCTGCCTCGGTGTGCTGAAATGGAAGGACATCTGTGTGTGTGAGTGTAGTTGCTAATGCTCTCTGTGTCATTCTCCTCAGAGCTCTGGGAACGCTTCCTATCGCTGCTCTATGTCTTCCTCTGCGGATTTTTCTGATGAAGATGACTTCAGCCAGAAATCAGGCTCTGCCTCTCCAGCTCCAGGGGACACTTTACCCTGGAACCTCCCTAAGCACGAGAGATCTAAAAGAAAGATTCAAGGTGGTTCGGTGCTGGACCCTGCGGAGAGAGCCGTGCTGAGGATAGCAGGTGAGGGAAGCCCGGAGAGAAACGGGGAGGGGTGCTGGGGGGGGTGGGGTGAGTGTCATGGAGATTCATCAATTTGTTTTCTCCAGGGGAGGTTAAATGATCGAGAGAATGCACATTGCAGAGATTTTGTGCCAAAAATGGGGGAGGGTGCCAGCGGTGAAATGATTTTGTTTACCTTCCTTATCGAGGGAACAGTCTTCCATGCCTTGAGTAGTGACTAAGCTATTTGGTTCTGTTTTCTGGTTGGATGAATCAATGCATCTTAAATGAAAGGAAATATGGATAGGCATCTGCATTAAACTTTCATATCTAAACGCATTAGACAGTGTGACAATTTAAAAGTATTAACTCTGGTGATTTCTCAGTGTGTATGCTTGCTGGCCATGTAAGTCAGAGAAAAGGAGAGCATCCCAAATTGGCATCTGCCTCTAGATAGAGGCACAGGTCTGGATTTGTCTATCTGCCTGGATGAAAGACTCAGGGTCATCTGAACCATATCCCTTAACCTTTTCGGAAGCACCTCTGGCAGAACCTGTGTCTCTAGCAGCTTTTGAACATTATCCACTGTTCAGGGCTCAACAGTCCAGAGGTCCTGATTAATTAATATAAGGGAGGGACTGCTGGCCCTCAGTCGCACTTGTGTTCCCTTCCCTGGGTGGTAAAAGCTGAAGCAGGACAGAGATCTTGTTTTACAGAGCTGAAAGCTGATAAGAGTGTGTAAATTAATACTTTAACACAGTGATGAGTGTGTCTCTGTGTGTTGCTGGTTGAAGTTATTGTGCACTCACTTTATTTCCGAAGCATCGTGCTAATGTATTGAGAGTTGGATTGTGTGCCCTGGGTGGCTCCTTCCCTAAGAGGCAGGCTCTTTGATTTGGTGTTACAGCATTCAGTTTTTACCTTTTTTTTTGCTCCTCCTCTTCCCCTTTCCCAACCCCCAGCTCCAACCCCTGTGACCCCTCCCACACTCTCTTTTAAAAGCGGCTCTTGCCTTTCCACTACAATGAAAAGTTGGTACTTTGCTTTCTTGCAGGGGGGCCTACAGGGGACTAACCAAGATGCCTGTATCTAGGATCCAGGCCACGGCTGCAGCAGACAGGGAGGGAAGCACAGTCTCCCCCTTAAGTCCCCCCATGAGCATTTTCATGATTACAGGAAAAGCAAACAATCCAGAGCCAGTAGCTTCCTAGTCCAGGTTTCTGGGGCAACAGCTTTTGGCTTGTATTATGAGATGCTGGCCTGTCTCCCTTGTCTGAGAGGAAAGGGGAAGAGGGATGGGAAAGGGGAAGAGGATCAAGGGTGTTTTGGAACAAAGTGAGGATGGAAGGAAAGACTGAGAGAACCAAAAGAAAGAAAGCATCTGTACTAGTCCTAGCACGCAGACTTTCCTGAGTTTGCTAAATGTGTTTAGCCACCTAGCAATGTCATTTCCATGTTAAAAAATATCCTGCTGTAGAGGTAGGGGGGAGGAGGGAATTGTTGCTGGCACCATATGTAAATAGCGCAATAGGAAAAAAAAGAAGGAAAAAAAAGACTATGCTGATGAAAAGAGGCCCTTGGAGTCTGTACATATTAGAGAAGGGTTTGGAAAACACAGATGTGGTATTTGCTGTGAGTGTTTATTAGTGGGAGATGGTATTGGCCTAAGTGTTTAGGTAATGATGGTGGTGATGTACATTCTGCTTTTGGTGGTGATGGAACTGGTGTCATAGGAGTGTGATACAGGTAATGAGTGTGGGTGAGAGAAAAAAGAGATTACTATAGACATTGAATACAAAAAAATGGAAACTGTATTGCACAGTAGGAGGTGAGGTACAAATCCTACTGATGAATCAAACAAGCATTTAATTAGCACCTACCAAATGCCAGTCATTGTACCAGGGGATAAAGATAGAAAGACAAAAATGAAAAATTCCCTGCCTTCAAGGAGCTTATATTCTATCAGGAGCAAGAACATATGCAAATTATTTAATATAAGTTAATATAAGATAATTTTGATTTCAGGAAGGCACTAGACAGGAGTTATGATCTCCTGACTCTAGAGAGGCCTAGGAAAGGTCTCATTTGCACCACCTGTAATGAAGCTAGGGAATCCTAAAATATGGAGGGAAGGAAAGAATGCATTCTAACACTTAGCCTACATAGTAGGTGCTTAATCAATGTTTACTGATTGATTGATTCTAGGCATGAGAGACAACTCATACAAAGGAATGGGGATGTGAAATGGAATGTGTGCATGTGTATATTAAAGGCAGAAAAAGTATGAAAAATGTATTACATAACTCACTACATTAGGGAATGAAAGTCATTCTATGTATCTTGTGAAAGCTTATAGCAAAATTGATGATTCTTTTTTGTGATAGTAATAAGTGTTTATATAGTACTTTTGGTGTATATATATATATATATATATATATATGTATATATATATGAAGAGAGAGAGTCATAATTGATCAAATTGGTAGTGTTTATATGCCTTTGATCTTAGAGCACACTAACATACTTTAAAATCATACACGTAAAATATTGCAGTATTTTCAAAGAAACACTTTTAGTTTTTCATCTTACAGTTGACCTCTGTTCCAAAAGTTTACACACACCCAGAATGTCAGAGGTGGAAAGGATCTTAGAGATACTCTATTCCAACTTCCTCATTTTACAGATGAGGAAGCAGGCCCAGAGAACTCAAGTAACTTTCCTGAGATGACCAGAATCTTGACTCATTACTGTAAACCCAGTTGTTAACTTTCAAGTTGGTTGTTGGGCTTCTAGAATGCATTTTTGCCACAGAAACAATCTTATATATGGTGGTAAGTTCCTAGGCCAGCTCAGTATAACTAAATGGCAATAGTTATATTAAATCCAGCAAACATTTCTTAAATGCTTCCTATGATTAAAAACATTGTACTAGGCACAAAGGATATGAAAATAAAAAATGATTCAGTCCTTAGTCTAAAAGAAAGAGGCTTCTGGACATGGGTCAGGATAATAAGGGAATATGGTAACTGCAAGAACACTCTTTACTCTCTTGGGGGAGCCAAGAGCTGTTCAGCTGTTCAGTATGCCTAGGACATGTATAAGCAGGGTATTTGAAATAAAGGAGTGTTGGTATAGATACAAAGCCTATTTCTGAATATGTTGACTGAAAAGATAGATTTTGTAATATTAAAAAAAATCCAGATATAAACTCTTAGTTCTAGACATATGGACATTCTGGATGAATTGTTTGGTCTTTGAAGTTGTAAATAGCAACTAGCAATAGCAAACAGGAACATAATCCATTTTTTACTGGGTCAGGTATGCATAAAGCCCATAATTTTCAGTTGCATCTGACTCTTTGTGACCCTTTTGGGGGTTTTCTTGGCAAAGATATAGAGTGGTTTCCTCTTTCCTTTTACAGCTCATTTTACTGATGAAAAAACTGAAACAAAGGGTTAAGTGACTTGCCTAGGGTAACATAGCTAATTTAAGTTTCTGAAGTCAAATTTGAACTAAGATATTTCTGATTCCTGGTCCAGTACTCTATACACTGTGCCACCTAGCTGAGCTTAATGTTTTGTACATCTCGCTATTTAAGGTACTATTTGTCTTAGTGTGTCTGGGTAGAGGAGGAAAATAGCACTGTGGAATTGCTGTGGAACTAGGTATGTGTGCTTTGGTTCCATTGGGAGGAATACAAGCTTTGGCCCCTTACTAAAGGACATGCCCCACCACTGACTTTTGGTACGTTTTCACTTCTTGATGATTAAGAGGTGACCACGTTTCTTTCCTCACCTAGTCAAAGTATAAATGCTCACTTCCCAGGATAGGTACTCTAGTTCAATCTCTCTGCTACACAAGTAAGGTGAAAAATTGGATCTTGATCTCAAAGACCTTATAGGCATAATGGAAACAAGATCAAATGACATACCTACAACTTCATATATTCAAACCAAGAAACATTTGTTAAGCACTTTCTGGGTGTGACAGACATTTTGCTAGGTGCTGGAAGCACGAAGATAAAATGAAAAATATTCCTTGACCTCAAGTAGCTTACATTTTAGTACATGTGGTCTAAACTGCCAATTGATGTATCGTGAGGGATGTATAATCCTTGAATTTAGAGCTGGAAGAGACCTAGAAATCATTTACACTTCCCAACCATTTTCAAAGCATTCAGTCTGCTCTCTGACCATCCTCATCATCCTCCTATCACTGGAATATGGATGCTGCCGTTGCAGCTTTGCACTCTAATAAATGAACTATTGCCTTATTTTGCCCAGGACTAGATCTCTATGCCTCTTTCTACAAATTTCTAAGCCATGTTCCCAGATCTGTCTGTCTCCTTCCCTTTCTCTCTTTCTTAATTCTCCTATATATGTTGTCTCTCTCAATTAGACTATAAGCTCCTCAATGCAGATATTGCCTTGCTTGCTTGTAGCTCTAGTGCTTAGCACAGTCCTTGGCACATAATAAATGCTTTCAAATTAATTTACTCATTCATATAGTCCACCCCCTTATTTTGCAGAGGAGAAAACTGAGGCCCAGAGAGGGGGAAGTGACTTTTCTCAGGTCACACAAATAGGGGAGCAACAGAGCTGGTATCCCAACGCAGACATTAATAATGGGCCTTTCCATTACAAGAACAATGTAAGAATAGTCCACTCGCAAGTTATCTCATAAGCATGACAGTGCAGAGAAATAAGATGTTGTCAGAGATAGAATATTCTGGCCTGGAAATGAAGAGGACTTGAATGGATTCTGGGCCTATCTCTGACATGTAATTGTTTTGTTTTGAATCTGGGGCAAGGCACTTAATCTATCAGTATTCTTATTCTCTAAGATTTACATTGTAGAGTAATTACCAGTCCACATTGGTAGAGGGAATTTCCTCACAATGGTTTCCCTATGCCAATGAAAACACAGGTCAGGTCCAAAAAAAAAAAAAAAGATGGTACATCAAATTGTGTACAAATGCATACGTAGTAATGGGTGACAAATGGGGAACTATCCTTGGAGAATAAAAGCTCTTTTTATTTTTGACATCTTTTTCAGTTATCAAATATCTATTTCCTTCCTCTCTTACTTTTCTCTCCACTATCTGGGGAAAAAAAGAAAAGAAAAACAAAAACCCTTGTATCAAATATCAGTAGTCAAACAAACAAATTTCATTGGCTATGTTCAAAACATGCCTCATTTTGCAACCTGAATCCATCATCACCTCTGTCCCCAGGTTGATAGCATGCTTCTTCCCTGGCTCTCTGGAATCATGTTTGTCATTTGCATTGATCAGTTTAAGTTTTTTAAAGTTGTTTGTTGTTACAGTATTATTGTTGTACAAATTATTCTTGTTCTGCACACTTCTTTCTATATCATTGCATACTAGTCTTTCCGGGTTTATTATGGTATAAGTGTTTCAGTCATATTCCTTAATTTGTTCAACCATTCTTTAATTGATGGGTACCTCTTTAGTTTCCAATTTTTTGCCTCTACAAAAAGAACTGCTATGAATTTTATTAGTATATATGCATCTGGTGTCTTTTTCGTTTGATTCTTTGTGGGAGGAGGTAGATAGTGATGTCTTGAAGTGGCAGCCCTGGGTCAAAGGGTATGCATGCTTTGGGAGCAGTTTCAAATTATTTCTCCTAATGGCAGGACCAATTCACAGTTCCACCAGTGCATCAGGGTGCCCGTTTTCCTGAAGCCTCCCCCTCCCACAATATTTATCATTTTCCTTTTTTTGTCAGGTTTGCCAATTTGATGAGTGTGTGTGTGTATGTGTGTTGGAACCTCAGAGTTGTTTTTAACTTTTATTTTTCTGTATATTAAGTGAGTTAGAGCACTTTTATATGAGTACTGATAGCTTGGATTTTTTCCTCTCAAAATTGCTTGTTCATATTCTTTGATCATTTATCAATTATGGAGTGGATCTAAGGGGAACCAATCTTAAAGGGCTTAGTAGGCTTTGCAGGATATTAACATGAAACCCACGTTACTGTTAGGTGGTGGTGATGACAGAAAAGGATGGAAAAGTTAGTTTAATTAGCTACAGGGAAATGGAAGCCTTTATTCAAGACTGAAGGGAAGGGTGCCTCACAGTTTTCTTTGGTTGCAAAATGACCTCGAATAATCACGAAGAAAGAAGGGGAACCGGAAGGAATCCAGGGTGGTGCTGATGCTGTAGCTGCTCGAACTGTACGTGTGAGACAAATGAGGAGCACTAGTGATTCTGAAGGCTGCGGGGTGGGGTGGGGGGGAGGAGGAGGAGGAACCTGGAAGAGCCGACGGGTCCTCAGGGGGGCGGGTACTGGGATGGGCCATCGGTAGGCAGCTGGAGCGCAGGCGCCGCTCCTGCTGTCACAGCCCTGAGCTGTGGGGCCACCTGCAGAGGCAATTCGCCCTCCTCTCCAGCTCACCCCCTGGGAGGCTGCTCAGTGCCACCCAGGCCTTGCGCTGACCACGCAGATGCTGCAGACTACCCGAAGGCAGAGACGACCCCCTTATTTCACTGGGCTGGGAAAAGATATTTCCCACCCCTTTCTCCTCCTCCTCCTCCTCCTTCTGGGAGGGCGAATGCAGCCGCCCTCGCTTGCCCCTTTGCAGGGCTGGGTTTCCAGGACACCTGTTGTGGGTCCCAAATAGCAACCTCGCCTTTTGGGTTCCGGGGCCGGCCTGCCGGTCTCCGGGAGTGGGCGTGCTCAGACGAGGTGATAAACCAGGCGGGGAAGCCTGGGCTGCAGAGGGAGGCGGGGAGAGCGGTCCGAGCCGGGGGGGCCTTGCAGCATTGCATTGAAGGGGGAGGCCGGAGCCCCGGCTGACCTTCTCGTGCTCTGCCCCCTTCCATCTCCCTTCCCTTGGACTCATCCTCCGCTGAAGCACCCACCCGGCCGCTGCCCCTGCGGCTTCCCGAAATGCCGCAGCTGAAAATCGCATCCCCAGGCAGGATCTCCCTCCTCTCGCATGAAACCCGGCGTCTTTGCGCTAGTCCTTCCGCACGGTGCGGAAGAGAAGAAGAGTGAGTGGGCGCCCTGACGACCCGTCCCCCCGCCGGCATCCTGCAGTAGGGCGCAGTGCTCACCCCGCCTTCGCTCCGCTAGCCTGGCTCCTGGAGCTCGCGTTGCCCCTGTGCGGACACTGGCCCAGCGGGTCCCTTAAGTCACCGCCCCCTGGCGCACAGTCGGGTTCCCATTGGAGGCCAGGCCCACCGCTCCGGCGGCCAGGCTGGGGAGGGGGCCTGGGCGTGTCCTTGGACCGCTCGGGGCTCACACTGGCCTCAGGCTCCGAGCCTTCTCCCGCGTCTGCAGTTTTCTTCCCCTTCCCTTTCTCTAGGTCCCGAGGCTGCTTGTGGACTCCAGCCTTGGGGGCCGGTGGGGAGGGGGCAGAGCTGAAATCTTTCAGCTTTGAAAGGAACTTGAGCCATGGCCGGTTACCTGTCCCCGGCTGCATACCTCTACGTGGAGGAGCAAGAGTATCTCCAGGCTTACGAAGATGTCCTGGAGCGATACAAAGGTATCGTAACCCTGCTGGTTCCGGACCTGCTTGGGCACTGCTCTGTATTCCTTTCCTGGGACAACTGGGTTTACTTTACATTATTAAAAAAACAAACCAGCCCCTAAACCGAGAATTTTTGGTTATAAGTAAACAGGTGTTAGCACCAGTAGTCCTAACTAGTGCTGATGGTGGGGCGGGGGTGGGTGGGTGGATATCCCTCCCCTACTTTTTGGATGTAATACCACTAGTCCGAAAGCTCAGCCAGTAGGGTGGGGGTGGAGGCTTCGGAGACGCCCTTAAATTGACCATGGTGCCTTCTTGTGGGGGCTTTATTACCAGGGAGGAGTCTGATGCTTTCCTTTTTCTAAAGGCTCTTAAGCTGCGCATAATTCTTCCGGGCGTCTCAGATACCTCAGACAGCCCAATGAGATTACCCTGAGACGCTGCAGCTCCAGCTTGGTCTGCGATGTTAGATCATAGCCTAGAAAATTAGACCTCTAGTCCTGAAATTGATTACACAAACCACCATTTCTGGAAGGGTCACTAGATCTTTCCAAATGAACATTTATTTATTTATTTTTTTATCTAGTAGAATGCTTAACGCATTCCTATGTGACATGAGAATGATTAAATAGGTTGATATATGAGGGACTTTAATCACTGACAAAATCTTAATTTACAAAATCTTAATTACAATTTTTAATTGTAATTTAAATACATCTAGTTCATTTTATATGTGTTACTTTTCGTCCTGAGCTTTATGCTTAACATACATATGTATATACAGACATACACAAATACATAAAAATACCTGGTAAACATTGATTTTCAGGATTATGTTAATATTAAATCTTAACTGTGAAGTTAAAGTGAAAATAAATCATTAGATAAGACCAAATTTCACCTCATAAAAGTGTTTTTGGCACTGGCATATACATATCACAGCATAGCTGAAACATATCACTATGGAGTTTCTTATAATAGTTGAAAAATTCAGTAGTTGGTGGCTGAAGGGTAGGCTACAGAGAATTTCAACATAGCGGTGTTTTTCTGTTTCCTGGGTAAAATTCAGACGGTTTTATATCTTCAATGTCTGCCATAGGGTTGAGCCATAGACCTGCCATACCCTGCACAGAAACCAGGTAGTTAAAATGCAACAGAACTCTTCACTCATTAATGGTTTTAATATGTAATTGTTAATGGTTTTAGACTAGGGAGAAAATTAACGGGAAAAACTGAAAAACAATATTTTCTTTTTTGGTGGTCTGGGTAAATGATAAAGTAATGCATCATTCCTTTGTGCCGAGTGCAGCTGCTGAGCAGGTGTAACAATATATTAGACTAATTTGGTAGCATTTAAAAAGTTAATATAATTAGCTGAGTCCTTCAATTTTTATATAAAGCCATATCTTTACTTTTCTCACAAAAGTAACACTGCATTACAGGCCAATACATTTGATTGGGAAAAAAAAATCAAATCTTTAAAAATTCACAACTTTCTTATTGACATTGAAAGTACCCAAATGAATCTTATTGTTCTAGAGATGTACCTGTAAAACTTAACTGAAATTCTAGCAGTGTTATTTTGTTTACCAGCCTACTTCCCTGTGTGACCCTTGGTAAATAATTGTGTGCAAGATGACTGTGGATCTTAAGCGGAAATAGTTGCAATACTGATTTAGTTATAATAAGTAGATTTTCAAAAAGCATATGCTTTATAGAGAATATTGTCCTTTTTCACATGAAATACATAATTTAACAAACCATCACATCTGATTAATTATTCACAGTTCTCAGCATTTAAATATAATATATTCTAAAATACTTTTTACAATATATGTTTAATATTTAAATTAGATACTTTCACTGAAGCTCATTGTCTTCTTTTTTGCTTCCGTATTTCTTTTGCATTAAAGGAATATAAATAGATACCTGGCTTGGTCTTTTCTATATTGTATTACTTTGGGTCATTCATTGGAAAGAAGATAGAAATATTGGCTAGTGGACAACATGAAAAATTGGAGTCCTGGAAAACACATTATTTTCCAATGTGTTTTTAAGCCAGTTATGATTTCCCATCAGTGTCCCAATAGGATGACCTCACTACAATGCTTATTCTACTGATGACTTGCTGTGGGAGCTGATCTAATCAGAAAAGAATTGTAAGCTTTGACTAGGGAGTGCCAGTTTACTAAACTTTAAAAAGTACCATTGGTGATCCTTTGAAAGCATGTGTTATAATAGCAAGCATTTTGAGCTCTCATTTGAACCCAGAAAGGCTTTAATTTCTTGATTCTCTCTCCACACATACATGTTCCCTTGTTACAGAGTAGCTTTGTGTTCACGTAGAATGTTTTTGGGTCACTAAGTTATAGTATGTGCCTCAGCTGTTGTGTGGTGTAAGAGGTAGAGTCAGCTGTAACCAATTCAAAATTTGCCTGCAACATGGAAACTTAGAAGTAACTGAAAC
The DNA here is from genome assembly GCA_028658325.1 of Potorous gilbertii. NCBI lineage: Eukaryota > Metazoa > Chordata > Mammalia > Diprotodontia > Potoroidae > Potorous > Potorous gilbertii. The sequence goes on along the minus strand of CM053770.1, from coordinate 342,036,116 downwards.
CACATGAGGAGGAATTATTTGGGAGTTGAGGCAAATCAAAGTTCTTAGATGTGGATTGTTTTCAAGGTTCTAGGACATTGTGGAAAAACAAGAATAAAGGCAAATGAGTGTTAAATGATTTGTATTGTCTGCCCACTCTTAGCTTTGTCTTGGTCCTTTAATTCTGACTGTAAATGGGCAACTGTGTGCTAAATTAGGAGAAGTACAGAACACTTGTTTGCAACACAGAACAGTGCAGGGTTCTGATTCATAGTCTACTACTGAGGCTTATAAAACTGATTCATAGCCAGAATATCCATGGTCTCTGATTTTTTTTAAAAGCAATAACATAAAATCATATTACCTCAGCCACTGCCAAAATTGGATTGAATAAAGCCAGTTATTCATGAAGAAAAAAATGCTTCTTTGTTATTATTTATTCTAGGGGTTGTCAAGGGCAATGCCTTTGTTTTGATATCTGTAATAAATTATCCAGCACATTTGCTTTATAGCATAAAATATGTTATTTTTGTTTATAACTTAGCATGGAAGACACATGGAATGATTTGCACAAATGAATAGCCAAACGTCAAATAGCTTTGTTTTACTTTGAAGAGTTAGACTAGCCTAAAGCATTGGTTACATTAATGAGATGCCATTTAAATCTACATCGGTTAGCAGCTAGACTGTGTTATGGTGAAGTTTTATGTTTTATCATCCTGTTTGTCTGATTTTTTTTTTAATGGCAGACCTGTGATTTCATAGTTTTAAGTGGCTCCTGGTGAGGAGCTTCCTATACCAATGAAGAATGGCACCTTTTAAGCAACTTAGAGTCTTTGAGAGTTGCCTGGAGACCCGTCTGGTTAAGTTACTTTTGTCACAGTAGCTGGTACTTGAACCTAGACCCTTTGGATTCCAAGATTGATTCTGCTATGTTGCCTCTCTAAGAACCTTCCTCTCTGCCCCCTTCTTGCTTTATTTCATTCATAATGACATCCACTCTAATTTTACTACTCTAAATAAGCAAAATTATATATGGTAGTATAGTTGAAAGAACCTCATTTTGAGAGATGGAAGGACATGTTCAGGTCTCTACTATGCTGTTGGTTGAATGACACTGGATAAGTTATTAATTTCTCTAGGCTTTAGTTTCTTTTTTGATAAAATTGAAGCTGGATGGGGGAAGCAGTTTGAAATGGAGGACAGGATTGATCCCTAAAGACCAACATATCTCTAATATTCTGGCTTCAGAGTCATGAAGACTTAGGTTTAAGTTCTGCCTCTGACACACATCCTGGTTGTGTGACTTTGGGCAAAACAGTCCACCCCTAAATACCTGTGGCAATTCTCTAAGATCACAGGCTACAGAGTAGTTATTGATGTGCGCTGGCAGAGAGGTTCCTCTTTAAGAGTTCCTCAGACCAGTGAAATCATAGGTCTAGTCTTCCATTTTTTTAAATCCACAAATTAGTTAATTTGGGGAATTGTCCTAACATCGATAGATTGCATAGAAAGTTGGGCCAACTGACCTTTGAGGTCCCTTCTAATGTCATTTTCTCCTAAACCTTTTAAAATATAAAAGTCATAGTATTCCAAGAGTCAAAGCAAAGTCGTAGATGATGGCAATTTCCTTCAAATTAAAGTTAATTTTCTTAAGATAACCCTTCCAAAGGTAGTTTTTGTCCTGGGTGTTTTGAATCACCTTCTTGCTCTGCAGTTTGACCAAAGCCACATCCACATGTATGGTGACAGCCTGCCTCTGAGGATTGTTCCAAGCATAATTTTCATTTAAATAGATCGCTGTAGTCTGGTTTTATCTAGACATGGTTGGCAAAGATCCAAAAATATTGGTTTTTCCCAATTATTTCTTTGTGTAAGCAGACTACTAAGATCACTCTGACTCAGATTTGTATGTCAGATATTTCACATAGCTCCTGTACAGTTTGTATGGACATAGGGCCAGTCTGTGGTTAGGCCTGAGATGTATTGTGCTATCTCCACCTTTAGTTCCTCCATTCTGCTCAGCAGAGAGACCAACATATATCAGGATGCACAACTATAGGATTGACTATGGTGATGTTATAAAAATTATTCACATATCATTGAGAGATCCAGATAATTGTTTCATCTATATCATTAATTCATACATTTAATAGGATTTGATTATAAGTCTCTCCCATTATAAGCCAGTGCAACATTTCATTTATCATGAGCAACGGACTGTGGGTAGGCACTGAGGATACAAGACAAAAACAATCCTTGCTTTATAAGAACTTTACGTTTTTCAGGGGTGAGGAATGAAAAAAGTGATTATTTTTTTCATTTTGGGGAAAATGCTTTTCTTCTTGATGGCAGTGTTAGGTACAAAAGCATATGAAAAAATCTGATGACATGAATGTATTAGTTTGTATCCGTAGCATAAGTCATAAAAGCAGAAATTTTTAAAGAAGCTACTATCTAATTTGTGCATGCCTTGGAAGGCCATGAATCCTGCCTCTTTGAGGAACTAGAATAATTTTCCAAAGGGTCATCTTGAAATGAGAGACTGTAATAAAATCTAACAGGTTTAAAGCCAAACTCTTCAGAGCTGGCTGGGAAGGAGAAGATCCTGGCAGCCATAGTCTCACCATCAGGTGACTCTTAAGAATTTGTGCCATTGACTGTTAAAAATGGAAAGGTACACAGTCATCATCATTCTGTAGAACTCCATATCTACTGATATGGAGAAGGGGAAGGGAATATTAAAAATAAGTGCTATTGTTTAGAGCACCACTCTACTTTTGTGTAGGATTTGTACAAAAATATGAGGGCCTTCCATATTTATAACATTTATGTGTTGAGATGTTTAACAGGGTATGAAATCAATTCAGCAGGTCTTTATTAAGTGTCTGATGTGTATGCTTGGGCACTGTGAATACAAAGCCAAAAATGAGAAGTTTCTACCTTCAAGAAAATTACACTCTACTGTAGAGTAACACACTTACATAGATGAGTAAAATATAACATAAAAACAAAGTAAATGCAAAATAAATTTGGTTGGGGAATCATTAACAACTAGGGAATGGTGGTAATCAGTAAAGACTTATTACAGTGTGGCATTTGATTTGAGCTTTGAACGGAACTAGGGATTCCAAGAGAGGGAGGTGAAGAGGGAGAACATTACAGACATGAGATATAGCTTTTGCAAAGATATGCAATTAGCCTGGAAAGACTGGTTGGAATTATATCGTAGGGAACTTTAAATGACAGAGGAGTGTGTATTTTATTCCTTAGGTAATAGGGAGCCAATCAGACCTCTTGAGGAAGGAAAGTGATATGATTAGACCTATGCTTTAAAAATATCATTTTGGCAGCTGTGTGGAGGATGGCTTGGAGAATTGAGATGCTGGAGTTAGGGAGTCTGATTAGGAAAGTATTGTACTACTAGTCCAGGTGAGAGAAGTGAGGAGGCCCTGAACTAGGACGGTGACCATATAAATAGAGAGAAGAGGGACAGATGTTGAATGTTGTAGAATTAGAATTGTTAAAATTTGGCTATTAATTTGATGTGGAGTGGGGATGAGATAAAATTTGATCCAGTATATAGTTTGGTTAGCCATATAACATTTTAAGTCAAGAGCAAAACCAGCTACTTCTTCCCCTCAGGATTATAGGGACATCCCTCTGGAGTTGGGAATATCTTTAATGTTATTAACTCAAGCCATCATTCTAATCTGATCCTCCAGTTGTTAGCTGCCTGTGATTAATGTTCCCATTTCATTTAACCAATTAATGTTAATTATTGTTTCAAAGGATTTTTACTTTGATTGTAACTAGGACAGAAATACCTAACATCTCTTCAATATACCTGAGGATATACTCTTCTCTACAATACCTTGGTCCCTAGGGAGAAGGGGCTCAGACTTAACACAGTTTTTATGTAACATTCATTCTACCAAGTTCACTTCCAGATGCAGCACTTCCAAATGATAAGTGTGTCCCTGTCTCATCTGACTCTTAGGCTCCAGTTTCTTAATCTGTCACTGGCTGGAAACCCAGCCTGGCCTTTAATCATGATCCTTTAGTAACTTGCTTTTTTGAACTTTCAGAACTTAGTTGGCAGCAGTCACCTCCTGTTGTCTACACTTAGAAGCTGGGGAAAAAATGGACCCAATAGAGAAAAAGCAACAGTAGAAGCTTATGCTGTCAGTTTTATGGCCAGGGCCTGAGTTCCTTTCCCTACTTGAAGGGCATCAGCCATCATTCCTTCTTTTTTACTTTTGGCAAGTTTAGAAGTAGCTTACACCAAGAAATCGGCCTTTGATAACAAGAACTTTTGGAATAAATTCCAGTTCTTCATGGATGTATAGCCAAGTGAAAGTTCCTTTCACTGAAGAGAGGGCAAACTGAAAACAGTTACATAGTTTTTGTACGTGCTCCATATATCCCTAAGATACTTCTCTTATATGTCATCGTACAATTCCCAAGCTCCTCAGCCTCTTCCAGGTGGGGGATTGTATCAGCCAAACCATCTGAGCATAACCATAAGGACTGGGCTTATTGGTCAGTCATTAAAAATTCCTGACTTCCAGTCAAGATGACTTCCTGAACTAGAGATTGATTGCTCAGTTCCCACACTCTTTCCAGCAAAACCATGAATTTCATAACGGAATAAATGATGATCAGTAAATTGAATGAGAAACTATAGTGACTGCTTTTACAATCCAGAACTATAGAAGAGTCTAACTACAAGATTTAGGGAAATAAGGAAGAAGTCCTCCACAAAGCCAATACAAGATTGCCTCTCAGGGTGACCAGAAATGGGCCAGAAAAATACATAACTTGTATGACTTAGTGTCTAGAGTCAGCTAGAGTGGAATCCCCCATATAAAACTTCATCATTGTCAGAAAGCCTCAGAGCCAGTACTTTGGAAACACTAAGGGAGCATCAGCACATCAACAAGTAGAGCAGCACAGTTCTCAGACCAGGCTCATTCTGTCTGGGATGCCAGATTGGACTCTGAGAATCCAGACATCTGTACCTCAAAGAGCTTGTGGGGATCAGTACACAGCCCCATTTCAGGAAGTAAAACTGGAGAGATGAGCAAATCAAAGAAATTATTATAACCCTAGAGATCCCCAAAAGAAGGAGTTGGAACTCAGTAATAACTACAAGCTGTGACTCAGTGAAAAGTGCATTTTTCATAAAAAGCATATAAGTATCTAGAAGAAACAAAGCAAGAAATTAAAATAAAACTTATTTAGGAAAGAATTGAAGGAAGAATAAAAATCATAGAAGAGAGAGTGGTAGACCTTACCTAAATAATAGATTCTCTGAAAACTAGATCTCTGATATACAAAAAACTTCTGGAAAACATCAAGGAGAAGTAATTTTAGAATCATGAACACCTTGAAAACTACAATAAAAAAGAAAAAAAAACTTTGGACATGATACCTCAAGAAATCACAAATGGAATTTCCCAAATCTATTGGAACCATTACCCCTTGAAAGAAACCTCAAAAGGAAAAATCTAGGAATGTCATAGCTAAAATAAAAAGCTCCCATATTAAATAAAAAGTACTGAAAGCATATAGAAAGAAGCAACTAAAGTACTAATGAAATAACAGGTCACATAAGACTTGACAGCTTCTATTCTAAATGAGAAGAGACCTTAGACTGTGTTATACCTAAAGGCAAAAGATAATGGTTTACAAATAAGGATGTAACTTGCAAAGTTGAATGTCATCTTATAAGGGAAAAATGGATCTTAATGGAGTAGAGGACTTTCAGTTATTTCTAATTAAAAGAGCTGGATAGGAACTTTTAAATACAAATGCACAAAATCTGGAAAAATCTATGAAGGGACCATTTGGAAGAAGCTGATGATGATGTAGTGCCAACATTCAAAAGGTGGAAAAGAAGCCAATGTCCATTCAGAACCTTAATGTCTTCAAAGGGTGTGGAGGGAGTTAAAAACAGAAGTCTTGGGAGGAGCACAGATTTGGTTCTTTTCTGGAGGTTTGAATAGGGAAAAGACAAGAGAGAGTAAAAGGAGCAACATACTAGTAAAGAGAGGAGGAGGAAATAGGATTTACTGTCCTCATTGGAATCTGTGAAAATATACAAATATGCAGCAAGGAGGATAGAAAATGGGTGTAACTCTAAATGAACAAAAAGAGGTTGGAACACATACAGCCACATGCAGTTGATTGTGGAAATATAGCAAACTCAGGAAAGGGGTGCAGTTAAGAGGGATGAAAAAACTGGGGAAGGAATAGCTATAAGCCAGTGCCCTGGTCCTGATGGAGTTAGGTATTAGGAGAGAAAAGAGGAAAAGCAAAGAGCTGGAATCTAAGGCCATGCCAGTCAATTGACTGAACAAATTGTGGTATTTGAATGTGATGAAATATTATTGTTCTCTAAAAATGCCTTGAGACAATTTCTGAGAATCTTGGGTAATATGAATTGATGTAGTAAACTGAGCAGAACCAGGAAAGCACTTTAAGCACAATAACATTGTAAATTAAAACAACTTTGAAAGACATGAAAACTGATCAAAGTGATGATCAGCTGTGTCTTCAGAGTATCTGTGGAGAAACATTTTTTCATACATGCATGCACATAAACATGTACACATGCAAACACAGGTGTAGAAATCCAAATAATAGAGAATTGTGATGAAGGGTAAAGAGGGAGAAAAACACAAAAGAGAAGAGTCACAATCAACATACACATCCAACATATACAAGTAAGTTCAGAAGGAAGGAAAAAGCAAATAGTATGAAAGAGCGACACATAATTCCACATAGAATCCATTTCTGCTATGTATTTGGAAATGCCCCATTTTGGGATGTTTATGTTTGGAATAAATTTTAAATATCTTTCTATGTACTTTGCTATACAAAGGAGAAAATAATGAAGTCAATAGAATCTAGATAGCCTCTTAGACAGTTGGGGAATGGTTGAACAAATTGTGGTATATGAATATAATGAATATTATTATGCGGTGAGAAATTATGAAAGAGATGATTTCAGAGACTCCTCAATAGTATGAATTGGAAACAAAAAGTGAATAGAACAAAAAAAAAGTTTCTATAAAGCCAATAACATTATAATGAATAACAGTTTCGAAAAAACATAAGAACCCTGGTCAGCGCAATGATCTTTTATTTCCAGATGACCCATGTTGAAGCTTGCTACTTATTTCCACACAGAGATTAGATGTACACAAGGTGCAAAAAAAATTACATTTTTGGATGTGACTACTGTGTAGATTCATTTTACTTGAGTATACATTTTTGTTGCAAGGATTTTTATTTTTATTTCTCTCAGTTTTAATTGGGGGCCTGGGTAAGGGAGAGTTAACAATAGTGATGTCTCCTTCCCAAAAGTGGGCCATTGAAACACTTTTTAAAAAAAAATGCATAGAATACACACTACATATGTGTAAAGTTATAGGAATAACCAAGATAACCTTAAACCAATTTGACCCCCCTCCCCATTTATGTATTGCAATTTCTGGTACTGTGATGAATTTCTAAAAAAAAAAAAAAGTAAGGGCAATTTATTTTTATAGTCGGAGTTTGAGAGTATAGACATGCTGATGTAGCAGAAATTCATTGGCAGCTTAAAGTTATTTCGCATAAATTTTCAATCCTGACTTGCACATATGAAAAATGGTTTGCATTTACATGATGCTTTAAAGTTATACAAAATACTTTTCTTAAACAGCCTACAGATCCCCTTCCCTCATCTTGTACTCAAAGAAATTGAGACTCAGAGGGATTAATGAGTAGCTTTGTGATCTTGGTAGAATAGAGATTAGAACCCAGGACTTCTTATTTCTTAGTTCTGTGCTTAAAGTCAGGTTAAAGTCCTGCCCCTGACTCCAGCTGTCATCTTAGTCAAGTTCTCCAGTCTTTTTGTATCCCAATAAACTCTTTAGGACTTACTGTTACAGTCAAGTTGCGGTCTGGATTGGATAAGGACATTTCTTAGACTGATGAAACTACAGATCTTTTGCGAATATGTGAAGAAGGTGCTTATCATTTAATTCAACTAACATTTATTGAACATTTACTACATACAAAGTGCCTTTCTTAGGGCTATGTAGATTCTAACTTAGTGGAGTGGGAGTGGCAAAGTATAATATGAAGTAGAAAAGCTCATAAGAAAGGTATAAAGGAAATGTTAGGGGGAAATTCAGAGGAGAAAGGGACAATTTCTGATTGGGACTTTAGAAAGGGCTTTGTGCATAAGGATTTCAACACTTGAAGATGTATATATCCCCTCTCTTAATACATCCTCCACACAACAGCTCACCACTTCTTTTCCAGCCTGCTCCTTAAAAGCCTTCAGTGGTTCCCTAATCAAGTTTAAACTCCAGGGGGTGGCCTTTTCAGATTTATTTTCTACTTCTCACCTTAATGTATACTTTGTTACAACCATTTGGTTGATACATTTTGGACTATTCTGGACTATTTTCCATTCTCCGTTTTTGGTCTTGACCTCTCATTTCTCTAAGATTTAGTTTACCAACCTTTAAGCATCCCGGGAACTACCTCACTCCTGTCTCCATCTCCTAAATTCTCTTTCCTTAAAGCTAGTTAGATGGAGTAGTGGATAGAGTGAAGGGTTTGGAGTCTGAGTGACCTGATTCCAAATGTGGTTTAAGTCACTAATTGGATGACCTTGGGCAAGTCACTTAACTTCTGTTTGCCTTACTTTCCTTAACTGTAAAATGAGGAAAATAATAGCCTCTAACCCCTAGGTTGTTGTGAGGATCAGATGAGATATTTGTAAAGTGCTTAGCCCATAATTACTTCTTTATAAATGTTAGCTATAATAATTATTAATTATTTTTATCCCAACTCAGATGCTCTGAAGCATCTCTAATCTCCTCTTTTGTTCAACCCCTTCTCTCCTCAACCAGGACTTTCCCTGCTCCTCACTTCTCTTGCTGTGCTTTTGCACATCTCTTGACTATTTCTTACATCATGGTTATTTATATCTTGTCTTTCCCTCCCACCACCTTCCTCAACCAATTAGACTGAAATTATTTGAGAGCAAGGCTTTGCCTTTTTATCTATATCACCAAATGCCTAGCATAATACTTTGCTTATAGAATGTATTTAATGGATTTTGAACAAGTGATATATGTGTACCGGTGGGGTGGGAAATAGATGTGTGCATAGATATGAGAAGGATATGTGAACAAAAACATGTATGACAGGGGAATATTGCAAATCTGGCTTTTCTGACAATTACATTTCTGATTAGGGTAGACATCAATATCCTTAGGGACATGCTATATAATCATCATCATTAGTATTAATTTTGTATATACCCATAATTTTATCAGTGAGGAATATTTGGTATGGAAACTATCTCTACTTGTGCAGATTTTAGAGTATCATCTGGAGGTACTACAAAGTTAATTGACTTTCCTATGGTTCTTTAGCTAGGATGCATCAGACTTGAAACTATATCTTTCTGATTATAAAACTATCCTCCTTTCAAGCCATTAAATTATTACATGGAACAAAATTAATATTGTTGAGAGATTGTATTGTGATTCTGTTAACATTTTGAATAGAATCTTTCATTGATAATTTGTTGTAGCTTAACTGAGTTGACTTGTAATAATGAGAATATGAAAGGAAAATATATTTTAATAAAGGTATTTTCAATGTGAATTTAGAGTCATAGACTCATTAATCTTTGGGCCAGCATTATATTAAGTATCTCTTATGTGACAGACACTATGACTTAGGTGCTAGATTTAGAATTTTAAAGCTTAAAAAGACCTTTTGATCGTCTACTTCAAGGTGCCGCCTTCTCATTTACAGATGAGGAAACTGAGGCTTGTGAGAGTTCAAAGCAAGCTTTATAAATGTCAGCTATGAATGTGGTTGTCTTACTGCATGCTTGAAATGTTTCTTGAAAAGAATTGACAAAGGATACAGAGTTGACAAAGCCTTGCTTTTTCTCTAGTGGGTGAAAATATTTCACAGTGAATGCTGGTAGTCAACAGAATATTTAAACAAAAGTCTTACTGACTTAAAACATTACCCTATAGCCAGTCTTACTGTGAAGCTAAGTATGTCTTCATGTGAATTTATATTATAACCTTCATATTCCAATTTAGATTGGAAGCTTTAGAAATATTACTCATTTAAACAGTTATGGGCTGACTTTTATGTACACGTTTAAAAGTGCAATATAAATATGTTATTGTTTTGGCAGTGGTTAAAAATAGGTCATTTAAATAATGTAAAGTTTGTTTTAGAGTTTATATGAATGAAGATATTTCATCTATTGAGTATGGTTGCTTAAGGATTCACAAAACTTGCCCCCCGCCCCAATCCTATGTTTAATTGGAGAATATCAAAGCTGCTTCAGTACACTTTTTAGCTACTGAGTCTGAGACTCAGGTGTCCAGTTGTTTGTTAACTCTGACATTTTACACCACTTGAGGCTAAAATTAGTTGAGCTGTTCTATTTTAAGAATAGACAGAAATTAGTCCATGTCCTGCAATTACACGTGAAAGTCAGGCTCTTGAAGCACTTTATGTACAATGTTTATTGAATTGAATTGTTGAATTAAATTTGCTACTTCTCCCCCCCCCCAAAAAAAAGCAATTAAGGGTAATTGGACAGAAAATAGCATAAAACCAGTCAATATGTTTCTTTCATTTTGCTGGACATCCATTATTTTAGGGATTTGTTCACAGAAGTCTAGAGTTGGAGAGACATGAACTATCCTAGTCAAACCCATGCATGAAAGAAATCCATACTGTAACATACTCAACAAATGTTCATTTAGCTTCTCCTTGATAGCCTCCACTTAGGGGAAACCTGACTTCTTCAGCAGTACTTTCTACTTTTGGATGGCTTTTAATTGTTTGGGGTTTCCCCAACATCAAGCCTAAATTTGTCTTCTCCATGTTAATTTCTGGTGTCAAACAGAAAAAATAAAATCTCTCTGGAGCCAAACAGGACACTTTTTCACTGTCAGCCCTTTAAATACTTGAAGACTGCTAAACTATTTTGTTAATCTTGAGTCTACTTGTCTATTGACCAGACATCTCCAGTTGACTCGTATGACATAAACTCAAGGTCTTTTATCATCCTAGTTGTTGTCCCCGGATGTTCCATGCTTTTAAACTATTATAGAACAGAAAACAATATGCCAGATGTTTTCTGCCCGAGGTAAGGTATACAGGGATTATCATTTCCTTATTATTGGAAACTATGTATCTCTTAATGAAGCCCAAGGTCATGCTAGCTTTTTTTGGACATATCATATATCCAAACTGCTGACTTATATTGATTTTGCAGTCCACTAAAACCTCTAGTTCCTTTTAAAGAAATCTGTTGCTATCCAGCTAAGCTCCCATCCAGTTTTTGTAGGTTGCATCTTCCATTAGGGATGATATTTTCTTAGTAGAATCTCAATAGTATGACTACTCTGAATGCCAGTGCTTTTTGATGTATAATTGTTGTTTATTTCGTAGTTATTAAAATAACTTTACATACTGAGGACTAGAGAACACTTTAATCATTTAGTAAATAAATATTTGCCTCATTGGAGTCTGATCTGTGTGAATTCAATAAAGTGCTGGAATATAATAGGATCCTACAGCCTCATCCACTGCACCAATAACATGTTAGTTTGGTTCAATTTTGGGATAAAATGAGACTGCTGTCACTGAGCAGTTAACAGAAGGATGTTTACTTCACCACAAACAGCAAAGACATAGAACAGGGATACGTTGGTACCTGGCTTCTCTGGACAAAGCTCCCCTCATCTCCATTTGGAAATAAATCAGGTGGTCAAGATTAGGTATGTTGGTTTGCTATAGTTTTCAGAAATTCACCAAATTTGAGGGGCCCTAACTCCCCATAAGCAGGGACTTATGAGTTTGGATGACCAGAAAACTCTGTCAAGGGAGGCAGGAGCCAATCAGGTCTCTGTTGCCTTTTAAAGAACAGCAATCCCTGCTTTGGTGAAATAGGGAACCCTGCCCCTATGGCAACCATGTTAGTTTATGAATATAGATAATTTTTAACAATAGCACTAATAATAGCTAGCAGTGATATAATACATTAAGATTAGAAAAACATTTTATATTTATGACCTCATTAGAATATTTTCATCAGATTCAATATATTCAATTTGTTTAAGTACCTTCATGTGCCAGACATTATGCTAGTGCCTGAGGATACACAGATTTAAAATGACAGTGACCCTGCTTATAAGGAGGTTATATATTCCAGGAGGGTACATGATGTATAAGTGAATAAGTATAGAACAAGATAGAGCGTTATAAGGTCAAAAGAGAGACCCAGACAAAGTGCTCTATGAAAATATAAGAAAAAATATAAGTAACTGCCCAACTTCAATATTGATGTTGTGAAAATCAGACTATCACCACAGGTTCTTTCTCCAGTTTTTATTTCAAAAGACTCTGTGATTTAAAATTCTTCTTTCTCATCGACTTTCACCTCTGGGAAATTTGTATTTCTTTGTTCAAGTTTTGGTAGCATCTAGAAGAGTCTTCTGCTTTCCACATTATTTTATATTACAGATTAATCTCATGTACTCTAAAGTGATACAAGAAGCTCCAGTATTTTATAATTCTTTCTTGGTGATTTATGTCATTTTTATTTAAAATTTTTTAATTTATTTTTTTTTTATCTTACATGCATTTCCAATATCCCCTCTCTTTCTCTCTCCCTACCAGAGAGCTATTCCTTATAACAAGCAAAAAAGAGAGGAGAAAGAAGTTAGACAAAACTAACTCACACATCAACCAAGTATGACATTATATATTTTCTTCACAGCCATAGCCTCCCACCTCTACAGAAGGGAGCAAGCTTGTTCTCAAATCTTTCTTTGAAACCAAATTTGGATATTATTATTTCACAGCCTTCATGTTGTATTATTTTTATTGTTACTACTTTCATTTACATTGTTGTAGTCGTTATATACATTGTTTTCCTAATTCTACTTACTTTGTAAAAATTCATTTGACTCTTCCAGTGGTTCTGCTATTAAATTTTGGTGTATATAAGATCTCTTTATTTTTATGATTGACTTCCTTGGGATATATACATGTCATTGTCATCTCTGGGTTGAAGGGTATGAACAATTAAATCATTTTGTGTAAGTTTATTTTACAAGAAGACTTTTGTATAAATTAATGGAAAATTCTGAATCGTAGATGTCAGAATTTAAATGATATTTTTGTTTTTGGTAAGAAAAATTTTCAGTTCTTGGTTTCATGATATCTACTCACATTTAATAATTTTCTATGACCCAATAAATCCTATTTTCATATCTTATGTGGAGGGACTTAAGCTGGATTTTGAAAGTTAAGTAATTGGAAACTCTAGTAGGTTCAATTAAACAGAAATATTTTGAACATGAGTCTTGTGACTATTTTTACCAGAAATAGGCTAGCTTACATTTGGAGAGATTTGTCATTAGAAGACTGGCAATGAAAAATAGGTTTTATTGGGTCATCAAGTTAATCTTTCTAAAGTGTAGAACTAACATTTCACCTCCTATTCAGTAAATTCTAGTAACTCCCTATCACTTCCAGAATCAATTGTAGAAGTCTCTATTTGGTGTTTAAAGTTCTTAATAACCTGCCCTTCCCCTTCTATCTTATGCCCCCTTCCCCCAACCATGCATGTGTTGTGCATCTTTTGATATTGACCTCTTTGATGTTCTTTCCACATAACATTCCATTTTCAAACTCTGGGCATTTTACTTTTTTTTTCTTATTTTTTATATTTAATAGCTTTCAATTACATGTAAAGATAGTTTTCATCATTCGTTTTTATAAGATTATGAGTTCCAAATTTTTTTCTTTCTGTCCTTTCTCTCCCCCCTCCCCAAGACAGTAATCAATCTGATATAAGTTATACATGTACAATCATGTTAAATATATTTCCATATTAGTCATGTTGTGAAAGAAGAATCAGAACAAGAAAGAAAAACCAAGACAAAGAAAAAACAACAAAAAAAGTGAAAATAAAAATGCTTCCATTTGCATTCAAACTTCATAGCTCTTTTTTTGACTGTGGATAGCATTTTTTCATAAGGAATCTTTTGGAATTGTCTTGGATCATTGAATTGCTGAGAAGAACTTGGTCTGTCATAGTTTATCATCATACAATGTTGCTGTTACTTTGTACGATGTTCTCGTTTTGTTCACTTTATTTGCATCAAGTCATGTAACGCTTTCCACTTGGGCGTTTTTAACTCACTATTTCCTGTCTAATGTTTTCCCTTTTCATCTCCATTTCCTGTTTTCCTAAATTCCTTCAAGCCCCAACTAAAATCCTAAAAGTCTTTCCTGCTGTCTTTTAACTCACTATTTCCTGTCTAATGTTTTCCCTTTTCATCTCCATTTCCTGTTTTCCTAAGTTCCTTCAAGCCCCAACTAAAATCCTAAAAGTCTTTCCTGCTGTCTTAATGGCAATGCCTTCCTTCTGTTGATTGTTTCCAATTTATTTTATCTTGTTTGGACACAGTTGTTTTCATGTTATCTCCCTGATTCAATTGTGAGCACCTTGAGAGCAGGGTTGGTCTTTTGGCTTCCTTTATATCTCCAGAGTAACATAGTGCCTGGAACATCAGAGAAGCTTAATAAATGCTTATTGACTGACTGACCTTAGCAACTCTATTAAAATATAGAAGGATTCTTTCTTATGTCAGTGAAGGGAATAATTCGAACAAAATCAAAGATCTTTTGAGATGTTGAAGTACAAATTTATATTTGCTCTATGGGAATTTTGTTGATTTGGTACTATTGTCATTAATAGAGCCTTTTATCTTCTGTCCACAATTTTATAATTTTTGAGGCATATATATACATTATCTCATTTGATCCTCGCTAGAGCCCTCTGAGGAAGTGTTACTCTAACCATTTTATGCGAAAGGTAACAAGGCAAGAAAGTTAGGGTATTCCTGTGTTAAAATTAGTGGTAGAGCTGGGACTTGAACCCAGACCTAGTTAATGACGGTTAACCCAGTATTCTTTCCACTACAGGTCTTGATCATCTTCTTTAAATTTATTTAAACTTACTGAAAGTTATATTGATATCTCTTCTGTTCACACATTTTAGTTGCCCCTGATGGATTAAAAGTCTACCAAGGGTTATGGTGAGCAAAAAGGTTGTGTGAATACCTTTTCAGCTATTTGTAAACATCTGCTTTTCCAAGGAGACAGGTATATATTTTACTTCGATTTTTATTTTGTATTAACAATGTATCATGAAGGCCTTCAACTTTTGTGGTTTTCTTGTAGTGAATTTCAAAGGTGAGTGAGAATTACATAGAATGAGAAGGCATGACTTTTTGAGTTGCAACTGTATCATTGGAGGAATCACTTATATTGCTACATTTGCAAAACTATCAATATATTACCACTTTTCAAATCTTTAATGCTAACCTTGGTGTCAGTGTAATATATGAAATTGACCTTGGACAAGAGAACAGGTTTGAGTCTTCATTTGGTGTTTACTAAGTTAGCTTATAACAGATCACCAAACTGCAGAGCCTGTTCTTTATGCTTAAAATTAAAGAAATAATTTTTGTACTTCTTACTTCATGGGACTGTTGAGAGGATCAGATTAGAAAATGTATGAAGTACTTTACAAACTCTAACACTTTGCATTAATGTGAGCTGTTACGCTGATTTTTGGGGAAATTTCCAGCATAATTGGTTAGAGTACGTTTAGCTGTCACAGAAAAGCTCCTCTGTTTTATTTCCTCTGGTAATTGAAACAACTATTAAATTACAATGTTGTACGTTAAGATTATGATGATGAGAAATCTAATGAGAAAGAAATAATCTGGCTACGAAAAATCTAATTTATATAGGTTTTTTAATGAAAAAGTTTTTCATGTAAGTGCCTGAGGCGTATTAGAAGGATGCTTTTCAAACTACATTCTTTTTGTATGACTTTTTAAAAAGCAGCTTTTTATTAAGAACCTTCCCCCCACATTTAGGAACATGAGAAATACAGTAATGATATACTATAATGAGTCAGGGGGTCACCATTCTTTATCTTCTGGTTTGTAGAAAAGTTATGAAATAAAAATGCACAGTTTACGTGGATTTTATGTGGGAAAACTCCTTTATTTATATTTTCCAGAGGCAGTTAGTTCATGCTAACAGATCTTCATACATTTTATATGTTCTCTTTTTATTAATTTCTTGCAGTCATCAAACAGATGAGGAGATAGAAGGAAGTCAAATGATTTATTTGACTCTTTTAGCAATTCATTAAAAAAAAAAAGCAAAAAACAAAACTGAGGTTAAAAGCATACATTGGCAGTTTCAGTCTACCAGACTTTTCTCATCATTTAGTCTTTTAACATTTAAAGTTAAACAATGGTGCAAATTGTAATATGGGTTTAGATCATGCAGTAACTTGGGTTATGTCTTTTTTGGTGGTTCAAGGGGAAAAGGCTAAGAAATGCATCGCTGGTTAATGGGTGGGAGTATTTTATCTCTGCCAATAAAGCCTTGGTTGGTTTTGTATACATCTGCCATTTTGCCTATGATTCTCTGATTAAGTGCAGTTGCAAATGAAATATAAATTTTTATTATTAAATTGTTTCCTCTAACTTTGGAAGTCCAGATTTCTCATTTAAAGTAATTTAGCCTCTTAAAAATTATTTTAAGTATTAGGAATTTAGAAAACATAAACAAATATGAAAGTTTCTATTAAAAATAACAGAAAAAAATATTTGTTTATGAAGCCATGAATGTCTACCATGTATAGCAAGGATTTCAAAGTATATGTTAAATTTAATAAAGTGTGTATGAAACTTAATACGATAATACTAATGCTGTTCTGCTTGTATGTATTGCATTCTACACTTTCTTCTCTCTTTTGTGTGTTTTTAAAATGTGAGATATTTTTTATCACTATTCCTACCCTGCTCCCTCTTACAACTCTCATATTCCCCAAACAAAAGCTCCCTTTTATAATAAATATTTATACTTATATATTTGTATAACTATATTATGTGTCATAAATTGGTCTGATTTGTCTTACTTTGCACCCACAATTTAACTCTTCTCTGCTCAGAAGTAGGACGCACACTTCATCATTTGCCTTCTTAATTGCTGATTAGTACATTGATCATAGTTCCCAAATCTTTCAAAGTTGTTTTTATGTATGTTGTGTATATTTTTCCTACTATACATTTTTCTTCCTCATTCTGCTCACTTCAGTTTGTATCAGTTCACAAAGGCTTTCCCAGATTTCTTTTGATCTGTTTCTTTTATCATTCTTATGGCACAATAATATGCCATAATTTTTCAAATATCCTCCAATTGAAAGGTACCCATTTTGTAGTTCTTTGTTACAGCAAAAAATACTGCTAAAATACTCCTTTTTTAATCACCTGGGTTCTTTCCACTAGGTATATACCTGGTAAATGGCATTACTAAATAAACTAGATATTGTTAAGTGGAAAGCTCACATGAGTTTGCTAACAATTTTCATTGTTTGATTTGTCTCAGCTGGGAACTACTGATACTTGCATGTAGGGGACACTAATAAATGTTTGTCAAATTGAGTTGATTTTTTGAAATATACATAATTCAGATTCTAGAGAAAGCATTAGGGCACAGCAATCACATAAAGAACTAAAGGATGCAGACCAAAGGAACATTATCCATTATGGCAAGTAACTGAAAAATGAAATAGCTCCTTCCTCTTACCATCACCAAAATGAAGCATAAAAGCATATATGCACATACACAGGAATTTAAAATAACAGTAAATTGATATAATCATTGAAATATTTCCCAATTTCTATATGAAGTATACATATAGACATAGTTTATGTACATATATGTATGATGTAGTGTGTGTTTTAGTGAGATTCCTTCAAATATGGGTTGGACTAGATAGTTGCTTGTTTATGTATATGTTTAAATATGTATACAGATAATATATGAATTACTTTAGAATTCTCTCATTCTTATCATTAAAACAAAAAAGACCTCCTAAAACACACTTTCTGGGAAGTAGATCACCAACAAGGGCATACCTTAGTAGTTCACTTAAATATAGCAGAATCCTTTTAATAAAAACTTTGATGATGATTAAAATAACTGGAATAGTATACTTTCAGTCTTACAGTAAGGGTCATATATTATGTAAACATCTGCAGCATAACTCAGTTTGTAACATAGTGAGTTTGTAAAAAAGCTCAATCACTTTCAAAAGTTTATTATTTCCTTTCTTCATTTTAGAATACAGAAAGCTTCACTGATGCTGCTAAAATATGGAAATGCCTGGCTTTAAGAAATTAATTCAGTAGTTATTGAATGCCTATATACACAAAAGATAAACTTATGAAGCAAATAAATTTGGGAATGTTTAATTTTTATAAGACCCATCACTTTTCCTTTTATAGAGATCATAGGTTTTCTTTAAATACTTTTAGAACTTTTAAAATGTGATCCATTAGCAAATTTCAGTCTACACAATTTTTAAGGCAAATATACTACTTACACTGAGACAAATATGTAAGACCAAAAGATAAGGCATCTTTTTAAAAAGATACTTTTCCATTTAAAAAAATTAAATGCTGAGGCCTTTTTGAAAATTTAAAATGAATGTCATTACTTAGAAAGTTAAAACACTTAATTAAGCAATAATTTTCAGTTTAGTAAATAAAAGAGATCTCTTATATTGTCTTTAGGAATGCAAATCCATCTATGGCAAATATTAAAGAAACAATAAAAAGGGTGAAAAAAAGCATATTAGAAAAAAATACATTCCTTTGAAATAAATGCAAAAAAAAATATAGCAATCCTTATCATTCCTTCCTTACCTCTGAGGATTCTTCACCTCTTGCCTTTTAGAATCTCTTATTTCTTTCAAGGTTCAACCTTCTACACAAATACCTTTTTGTATCCCTCTCGTGGCCCATGTTAATGTGCTCTTCAAATCATCTGGAAACTACTTACCATATCATGTCCATCTAGACGACTTCCAGTTCCTCAAGGGCAGGACTTTTGCTTTTGTCTTTGCTAGCATGGTGCCCTGGCATGTAGTAGAGATTTATAGAAATTGTTTGACTTAAATATTTGAGAAGCAATAAAATAAAGCACATGAAACTTAGATAATGCATTTGAGTTGTCAAGGAAATATACAGAGAGGGGTAAAAATACCCCACTTCTCGAATATATTCTTTTTTTTTCTCATGGATCCAGTAGTTGTGGTCTACATATATTTATATTAGACCATGCATCTCTCCATAGCAGCCTTTTTTTTCTTCCCTCATTTCCTTCCCTTTCCCCAAGAAGGTAACCACCTTGATATAGATCACATATGTGAATTCACGTAAAACCTATTTCCATATTAGTCATGTTGTGAAAGAGGAAACAGTTTGCAGAAAATTACAGTTTGTAAAAGGAAAAAAAAACATGAAAAAAATAAAGTGAAAATAGTATGCTTTGATCTGCATTCAGACTCTATTAATTCTTTCTCGGGATATGGATAGCATTTTCCATCATGAATCTTTTGAAACTGTCTAAGTATATTCTTTAAAAAAACCACTGGGTTTAAAAACCCAGTATATTCTGACAGACCCACTCCAAACACTTGGATTCTACACATTAACTCTCTAGACTTCAATCTGTCATGGTGTGAATTTGGGTAAGCAACATCACTTCTCTGGGCCTCAGTTTCCTCATTTTTTAAAATGAGAGAATTAGATGATTCCCATGACTCCTTTCAAATCTAAATAGTGTACATGATAGATTATAGGAAAGCTAGTAGTCTCTTTTGTTTCAAATGAGATAAGTTTTTTTTTAAAGAATTCTAAATATTTTATGAGAAGGATTTCTATTACAGAAGCTGTGAGGTGTGAACCTATCAGTTTATGCTGATATTATCTATCTTGCTATCCTTATCTTTATTCCTGACAGACTTTCCATTTGAAATTTATGTGGTAAGCCTCAACTTCTCTTTTGGAAATAAGCACCGTTTTGGGAGTTTTGTATTTTCTGCTCTGTCTTTCTCTCTCTCTTTCTCTCTCTCTGTAACTCTTCCTCATAGTTCCTCCACATCACTAGGAAAAATAAATATTTTAGTGATTTATTGAAATGATGTTTCTTTATTAGTGTACTCTATTTTAAAAAAATTATGCATGGTAAATGGTATATGTAACAATTTTGCAGATGCTGCAAGACTAGGAAACACAGTTAATACACTGAATGATAGATTCAGGTTTCAAAGCGATCTTTACATTAGATCTAGTTGAATAAGTAGAAATTTAGCAGAGATAGATTTTTCACTTTGAATAAAAAATCAGTGATGTGAACACAACATATGGCTCTATGAATTTTTAGACAACCTCATTATGTTGGTAGTGTGATATGAAAGCCAAGAAGGCTAAAAGAGATCTTTGACTGGATTATAGAAAGTTAGAGCATTCTAGAGAGGAGATAGTCCCTCCCTGCTCTGCCCTGATCAGACCTCAAGTGTAGTATCACATTCAATTTTGGGTACCACATTTAGGAAGAACATTGGTGAACTTGAGAAGATTCAGAGGAGGCCAAGCAAGATGATGAAGGGTCTCAAATTGATGCCAAATGAGACTCTCTTGAAGCAAATGGGGATGTTGAGCCTGGAGAAGAGATGACACTGGAAGGACATGATAGCTATCTTCATGTATTTGAATCCTGTCACCTCCATGAGGGATTAATTAAACTGGACTTTCTTCAGCTTCCTGAATATCTGCAATGAGCTCTCCTGACTTCTGGGCTTTGTTCATATGGTTTTCTTTGCCCGGGATGCTGTTTATCATATTCCTACCTATCCTTTCAAGCCCATGTCAAATGCTCTTTCCCTCAGGAAACCTTCTCTGACTCCTCTTTTTTCTTTTCTTACTGATTACTTATGACCTCTGTCCTCAGATTTCACTTTGCCTTTTTTTTTTAGCTTCCTTGACTATTAATGATATGTAATAGCATTTTTGAAAGATCTAGTATCTTCCTCCTAAAATGAATGTTCTATAAGAGTAGGTGCTGTGTCTTACTTTCCCCAGTGCTTGGCACTCAGTAGGTTCTGAATAAATATTTATTTGTTATTCTTGTGGTAGTAGTTTGTTGTTGTTGTCCCACAATTCATAGAGCTCCAAGTTAACTCAGAGTCTTATCTTGACCCTCCACCCCATTCCTGCTTATTTGTTTTTGTGGGGTGGGGATTCTGTGCTCCTGGATTTCCTTTCTTAGAAGTCCTAACCCAACATCTCACCCATTGTAATTTTTGATATGAGGCATAACCTCTGGAAAGAGGCAGAATGTCAATTTTTTGGTAATAACTAGTAAGTCTATTTGGTTATACTCTTGAACGCATGAAGGAAACTATTAGTGGTGCTGAGGTTCTTGAACAGTTCTTGTGAATGGGCTTACAAATATCCAATCCCAGGATATTCCATTCATGCAAATGACTGTACTCCACCATGTGAAGGTCTGAGAGTCTTTGGAATAAAATGCATTCCTTCTTCAGTAGTCTCATGCTCAAATTTCATGTTTGTTTTAAGTTTATAGCTCTCATCTATTTATACTACTCTATCCAGATCTGTTAATCCAGTTACTTCTCTGAACAAAAGGAAAAAGGATTGAATAATCTACTTTGACAGGTTCTAAGTAGCCTGTTGTGACTTTCAGGTTTGAGATCCCTACCCTAAGTAACTGTATTCCCTTCTTGTTAGGCAGCCATGCTATGGTGAGGAGCAGGGTGAGAAATTGTGTAGGGAAAAGAAGGTGGAAGATTAATGCTCTGATGGGGTCTGGGTCCTGGGAATGTGGCATTAAGTTGGTTTGGGTGACAAAGGGTTTGGTGGGTGAATGGAAGCTGCTCCCCCATCACTCCTCAGTGCTACCCATTGCCTTAGACATTCTCTTACCTTACCTTACACTGTTAAGTGGTGGTATATGTACATAGGTTTTGATCTTCATATTCCTATTTCATAATTCACCATCAGACATAGCTTCTCACAAAAACAATTTTATAAACTGTTTTTAAAGCTCCAGACTAGCTCTCAAACAATATTTATACACAATGTTGTTTGAAAAAACAGCATAGAATAATGGATATAGGACTGGCCTCAGAGTTAAGAAAACTGGGTTCAGATCTCATCTTTAGCATAGACTATTGTAATGTTAATGGAAGTTGAAGATCTTTCCCACCCATTCATTCTATTAATGAATAGAAATAGAAATAGAATAGAAAAGGCCTATTGCCTTTCTTGGAGTGCATTACGGGAAGCTTGCTTAGGGAAGGTTTGCTTGCTTGAAGGCTTTCACATGTTTTGATGATTAGGTACTGAAGCAAGTAGGTTGTGATACCTTCTGACTCTATATATTCTCAGGTTAGCATTTTGCTTCGGGACTCAGTCTTTGGAAGAGTGTTCCGGTGATTAGGCCAGACTAGATTCTGGGTAGCTGTTAAGGAGCACTCTTCCCACCACCTCTTTGAAAACCCAGATGTGTGTTCTGATAACTATGTATGTGTTGCTTTGGTCAGACAGTTGGATCTGTCTGTTGAACTGTGTTAATTTCTGTGCTTGTAATTTATGTATTTTCTCTGAAGTTCAGGGTGCTGCCTTTTCCCCTGAACTAGATGAATGATATATATGTTTAATTAAAGTGATTGTTGATCCCTTTAAAGTTGCTTCCCTTTAAGAAAAGCAGATCTAAGAACCTGTACTAGCAGGTAATCCTGAGTATGCTAGGGTGCTTGGTGTTATAACTATCCATGGGACCCTGGGCAAATTACTTAATCTCTTCCTGCCCCAGGCAACTCTGTAAGATTGTAAGTCTTTTTAAAAAAAACTTTAAAATATATATTTTATTTCTCCTACAATTACATGTTAAAACATTTTTTAACATTTCAAAAAAGTTTTGAGTTCCAAATTCTAACTCTCCCTCCTCTTCCCCTTCTTTGAGATGGCAAGCAATCAGATGTGGGTTATATAAGTGCAGTTATGAAAAACATTTCCATGTTAGTCATTTTGTACAAGAAGACTTGAATAAAAGAAAAAGAATGAGGTGAAAAATAGCATACTTCAGTCTATATTCAAACAATATCAGTTCTATCTTTAAAGGCAGTTGGTATGCTTCATCATTAGTCTTTTGGGATTGCCTTAGCTCTTTGTGTTACTGAGAATAGCTAAGTCATTCACAGTTCTTCATAGAACAATATTGCTGTGTATAACATTTTCCTGGTTCAGTTCACTTCACTGTGCATCTGTTCATGTAAGTCTTTCCAGGTTTTTCTGAAACCATCCTGCTTATCATTTCTTATAGCACAATAATATTTCATTAAAATCATATACTACAGTTTTTTTAGTCATTTCTCAATTTATGGGCATTCTTCTGATTTCCAGTCTTAAAAACTGAAAATTTCCTCTTTGAGAATTCTACAGCTTATTCCTCCAATCCTCTACCTCCTGCTAAAATGTATACTAGCATCTGTGTGTATATATAGTTTCCCACTATATTTCATTATAATTTTTTTTTTGCATTTTGTCTATATTATGAGTTGAACAGACTTTTATGAAATAGCCTGGAAGCCTAACCACTATTTATAATCAAACTCAAAATAACTACATTTCCACTTTAGGAGTGTCTGTAGATTGGTAACTGTGGTAAGTCTACTAAAAAAAAAAATCACATATAACTTTTGGAAGTCATTAACTGATATAATAATAAAAGAGGCTCATTCGAAGTCTTTAGAAATGCATGTTTTAAGTCACAAAATTGAAGGGAAAAAAACCTGATATTTAATGCAGAGGATGGTTAATGCAGCTTTAAAGTTTTCATAATGCTTGACATTTTTTATTTGAGTCTCACAACCACCTATTTGCAGGAAGTACCCACATTTTACAGATGATGAAACTGAGGCTTAGAGGAATTAAATAGCTTGCCAGTGGTCAATTGGCTAAGTATCTGAGGCAAGATTTGAATCTAAGTTTCTAATGATTCCAAGGACAGTGATGCTTTCACAAACTATTAAGATGTTTAGATATATAGAATGAGTTTGTTCAGTGGAAAGTAGAATATTGAAGATTTCGTAGCCAGTTTTTGTTTCATTAGCATCATCAGATGCCATTTATTGAGCTGGGCTAAGATTTTTCAGTGCAACAGCTACTATGCTGTTAATTGTGTTATAGGATTTAAAAAATGTGATTTATAAATAATATTGGATTTATTTAACAGAGAGCCTTGGGGGGGGGGGTATATTGTAGTTCAAACCCTACTCAAGCCATGGATCCTCTCAATAACATTACCAACAAATGGTCATCCAGATTTTACTTGAAAAATTCCATTGACAAGGAACTTGCTGTCATATAAGGAAACCAATTCTACTATTGTATAACAAGTAGTTATATGTCTTTGGTGAGGTCAAATCTGTTTCCTTTTAACTTCAAACCCCCAGTTTTAGTTCTGTCTTCTGGGACCAAGGAGAATAAATGGGATCTCTCTTCCATAAAATAGTTTTTAACCCCCTTTTATCCAGCCCTTATATCATGGTCATATTCTCAGACCCCAAACTCCAAGACAATTCCCCATTAAAATTACAATATTTCCTCTCTCCCTGCCACCTCTTTCCTTGACCTATCTACCTCATCTCCTCCAATAGCCATAGCAGCTTCTGGTATTAAAAAAAATCCCAGCTAATGGTTAGTGTAGAAGTTTTATGGATGAATGGATCCCTATGGTATTAGCTATCATTTTTCATTGCTCTCTTTTAATCACACACGTTACAGACTTAAATTGTCTTCATGGGTGAAACCAAATTAGGGAAAATCATTTATTGGACAAGGCAGGTGAATCCATAATGGACTATAGGAAGGATATGTCCAGGCAGAAGTGGCTTTACTGGACCTACCTCAAAAATTGCTTGTTCTGTGGTACAATGCTTGCCTTATGACAATGAGGCAGGGATAAAAAATATATATATAGTAGAATCTTGCTATGAGTTTTAGGTCATTATTGTGTAGATTCATATATACTTCAGGCCAAATGAAATCATGCTTGCTGAACATAAAAATTACAGGAAGAAAAAACCCATGATATCATCTTAAAGGTTGCTCATCCTTTCTCCCCTACCCACTCCCCTTGTCCCAGCAAAAAGTAGACTCAGAGTACTTCACAGACAGTAAGTGATGAAATTAAGGAAGGGTGGGCATGCCTATTTGGTTTATGAACTAGATGAAGAAAGAAGATGAAAAAATATTTTTGAGGCATGGAAAATTAAACTGGGAAAAGTACTAAAACATATTTTAAGTATTGTTAGCAACCCTTCTCTTTTTACAGAGGGATGGGTCAGATACCCTATTTGTGTTTTTTAATTTCTAAATTCTAAATTTAAATCCTGTTAAAAGTGTTTTACTAGTTAGTCACTCTCAAAAATACAAACAAATTTACCTCCAAATCATAACTTTATATGAGTACAGCTCCACATTACAAGTGAAGCATGAATTCCCAACTTTAACTTTTCCACTGTTAGCTCCAGAGCAGACAGAAATACATGAAAGGTTCTAGTGGCATTGCTCCAAGTGCAAAGGCTTGCTAACCGTGAGGTGGAATGATTCCTCATAAACAGAATGGTTTAAGCCCTGAAATAGAGAGAGGTGCCACAACACGGTGAATGTCTGGAGAAATGAGAGGAATTATAGGGTGAGGACAAGAGTCATTTTGGGTTTGTGTAACATAACACAGTGTACTTGATGTGGGGAGAACTGAGGTCCACATTGACAGTGTTTCAGTTAAGAGAACACTAACATCCAGAAAACTGAATGGGCACAAACCAGATAATATATGTATTATGAGGCTAGGTAGAGCATGATGTTGTCAGACAGTAGGTCTGGTCTTTTTGCAAGTATCACATATTACTTCTGAGAAACAGTGAAAACATGATGAAGCTCTTGTGTGTGTATATTTGGAATGCTGTTTACAGTTCATCTTCAATTAAAAAGGATTAGACTAGAAGAACAGAGCCAAAGGCAGCATAAATAGAGCAACTTCATGTTAGCAGGTTTATGCAGAACATTCTTTAATCTGGATGGTCTGGTGAGGACATTTCTGGGAGTTTTTATTTTGGGATTTTAGGAGATAACTGGTGAATTTTTTACATTTCATTTTATAATTTTTATATTTTTAATAATATCAATATAATAATAAAAATAACATTATAATTTATAATTTCAATTTATAATTTTCAATCTGGATCGTTTTAATTTATGATTTTTGAAATATGGTGTCTAGAATTTCTTTGGTTGTGGTTTTCAGAGAGTCCAGTGATTCTTACATTGTCTCTCCTTGACTGTTTTCTAGGTCCATTTTAAAAATGGTAGCTACCTTAGGTTTTTTTTCAATCTTAATTTTATTTGAATATTTTAAATTGTATTATGAAGGCAATAAGTTCTGTTGGGTCTAATTTAACTTTCAGGGAGACTACTACTTGGGCAAACGTTTCCACCTTCTGGTTCTAAGCTCTTTCAATTCCTAATTTTTTTTCCCTTAAGAACTCTTATTAAATTTTTTAATCTCTTCATTCCTTCTCAGGTACACTTGTAGTCCTGGTGGTCAAGAATTTTTTTTTTTCCTTGAGGCTCTGCTTACACTTGTCATGGAGTCACTCTCTTCTTCTGGGTTTTGCTTTTGGACATCTCTTGAACTATACAATTTCTCCATAGTGTTTGGTGTTCTCTGTTTATTCACATATCCAGCTTCAGTTCTTGACTAAATACTTTGTCCTAGGGCCAGGCTCTGCCCTTTTTGCATTCTTTTTTTTTTCATTTTAGTTCTTAGCATTCACTTTTTATAAGATTTTGAGTTCCTAATTTTTCTCCTTCCCTTCTCCCCCAAGACAGCAGACATTCTGATATATGTTCTACATATACAGCCATATTATACATATTTCTCCATTAGTCATGTTGTAAAAGAAGAATCAAAACAAAAGGAAAAAACCACAAGAAAGAAAAACAAAAAAGTGAAAGTAGCATGCTTCGATCTGCATTCAGACTCCATAGTTCTTTTTCTGGATGTGGATAGTATTTTCTATCATGAATCTTTTGAAATTGTCTTGGATCATTGTGTTATGGAGAAGAGCCTAATTTGTCATCATTGATTATCACACAAAATGTTGTTACTGTGTACAATGATCTCCTGGTTATGCTCACTTCACTCAGCATCAGTTGATATCTTTACAGGTTTTTCTGAAATTTTTCTGCTCATCACTTCTTATGGCATATTAGTATTCCATTACATTCATATTCTGCCACTTGTTCAGCCTTCCCCATTGATAGGCATGCCCTCAAATTCCAATTCTTTGCCACCACAAACAGAGCTGTTATAAATATTTTTGTACTTGTGGGTCCTTTTCCCATTTTCGTTATCCTTTGGAATATAGAATTAGTAGTGCAGTTTTATAGCCC
Organism: Potorous gilbertii; assembly: GCA_028658325.1. Classification (NCBI taxonomy): domain Eukaryota; kingdom Metazoa; phylum Chordata; class Mammalia; order Diprotodontia; family Potoroidae; genus Potorous; species Potorous gilbertii. The sequence continues at coordinate 342,008,664 of CM053770.1, read as the reverse complement.
TTTGGACATAGTTCCAAATGGCTCACCAGAATGGTTGGATCAGTTCACAACTCCACCAACAATGTGTTAGTATTCCACATTTTCTCCAGCATTTGTCATTTTCCTGTTTTGTCATATTTGCCAATCTTAGGGGTGTGAGGTGGTATGTCAGAGTTGTTTTAATTTGCATTTCTCCAATGAGTTGTGATTTAGAACACTTCTTCCTATGCCTACAGATACCTTTAATTTCTTCATCTGAAAATTGCCTGTTGATATCCTTTGACCATTTATTTATTGGTTAGGGAACCCTTCTCACATTCTTGAATAGGTTAGTCAGTCACTGAATTCTGGTCTAGATTTTTTGGGCTTTTGCACTGGCTTTGACTTGCTGTTGCTGGCAGGATATTGGAAGGCTTCAGTCTTCATGGTCAGAGCTTAGTAGTTGTGGCTCTCTCTTTTTCCTAGTCATAGTGCTTCCACAGTCTTGACGTGTTTCCCTTCATCTGTCCTGGTGAAAGCACTGTCTTAGCATTCTGTCTCTCTTGGAGTTTGGCCTTTGATTCTCTTTGGTAAATCCCCACTCAAGGCTCCTTCAACAGGTCTTTTGGCCTGCCAACCTGAGCTCGCATTGACTTTCCTAGAGAAACCTGTGGAGAGTGTAAGAATTCATACTTGGGTTGGCACAGTTGCTGTGGAACCCTTTTCTGTTGAGATTTTCTCATCTTGTCCCTAATTTTTCCTTCATAGAGGAGAAACCAAATATGATCAGTTTGAAAGTCAGAGACCAGAGTTAATGTAATGGGAAATGAGGGTGGAGGAAGAAGCAGGGATCATTTTAAATAAATGGGAAAATATGAAAATAAAAGGATAGGTAATTGAATAATCTCTGTGTGTGTGCGTGTGCGTACACACACTGCATTCTTTTTAGAAGAGGACAAAATAGCAAAATAGCTACCAGGGTGGGGAACCTGTGGCTTTGAGGGCACCTGTGGTCTTCTAGATCTCAGAGTGTGGCCTTTTGTTGGTTGAAGTTTTACAGAACAAATTCTTTTATTAAGAGGATTTGTGTTTGGATTCAGTCAAAGGCCTGCACTTGAGGACTACAGGGCTACATATGGATTCAGGACTGTAGGTTCCTCATCTCTGTCTGCTAAATTCTATGAAGATCTGAGGTTGGTGCTGAATGCTGATGCTTAGGAAAATCCTCTTATTTAAATTGTGTTGTTGGGAGCAAGAAGATGAAGGAAAATATTAGAACTGGTGATACTTAGGGTGATGCTCAAGTATTTTGGAAGTAAGAAAAAGGTTAAGGAGTGAAGGATTATGATACAATGGAAGGAGAACTACGTTTGTAGTCAGAGGATCAGGGGTCTAATCCTCACTTCTTTCATTTAATACCTTTGAATAAGTCACTTAACTTCTTTAGGCTCCATTTTCTTCATCTGTAAAAATGAGGAAGTTGGACAAATGACTTTTTGGATCTCTTCAAGTTATAATCCTATGGTTCTCTGGTCCTTATTCCATAGATTCTTTTTTTAAAAAATGTTTTATTTCCCCTCAGTTACATCAAAAAATAATTTTTAACATGCATATTTAAAAATTTTGAGTTCCAAATTCACTTCCTTCCTTTACCCCTGTCCCCTCCCTGACACGGAAAGCAATTTGATATAGGTTATACCTATGCACCTGTGCAGCATAAATTTTCATATTAGATATGTTGTGAAAGAAAACAGACCCCATAAAAATGTGAAAAAAAAGAAATGAAAAAAATAGTATGTTTAGATCTGTATTCAGACTATATTGGTTCTTTCTCTGAAGGTAATAGATTTTTCATTAGAAATCCTTTGGAATTGGCTTGGATTATTGTATTGCTGAGAAAATAGCTAAGCCATTCACAGTTGATCATTGTACAATATTACTGTTAACTGTTTCCTTGATCTGCTCCCTTTATATACATAAATCTTTCCAGCTTTTTCCAGCATACTGCTCATCATTTCTTATAGCACAGTGTCATTTCATTATAATCATATACCACAACTTGTTCAGCCATTCCCCCAATTGATGGGCCTTCCCTCAGTTTCCATTTTTTAACTACCACGGAAAAAGCTGCTAGAAATACCTTTGTACAAAGAAGTCCTTTTCCTTTTTATTTTAAATCTCTTTGGGATACAGACCTAGTAGTGCTATTACTGAGTCCAAAGGTATGCACAGATTTGGGCATAGTTCCAAATTAATCTCCAGAATGGTTGGATCAGTTCACAACTCCACTAACAGTGCATTAATTCCTTAATTTTCCCACATCTCCTCCAACATTTATCATTTTCCTTTTCTATCATATTAGCCAATCAGATAAGTGTGAGGTTGTACCTTAGAAATTAAAACCTTAGATCTGAATTTGCATTTCTCTAATCAATAGTGATTTAGAGCATTTTTGTATGATTAATTTTGATTTCTTCATCTGAAAATTGCCTATTTATGTCCTCTGACCATTTATCAATTGGGAAATGACTTGTATTTTAAAAAATTTAACCTAGTTCTCTATATATTTGAGAAATGAGCCCTTTATCAGAGACATTTGCTGACAGAAAAATTCCCCTAGCTTTCTGCTTTCCTTCTAAACTTGGTTATGTTAATTTAGTTTGTGCAAAACCATCTTAATTTAATATAATCAAAATTATCCTTCCTATGTCTTGTAATTCTCTCTGTCTCTTTTTGGGTCATAAATTCTTCCCTTATATTCAATAGATTCTTAAACAATGACCAATTTTCTCTTTAGGTTAGAGTTCCTCTTTTGAAGGTAAATGTCATGTTTCTTAGCTAAAAAAAGAGAATAATGAAAATATAAATGTTTACAAATTTGAACATAGCATTTCTTAAGTCAACAAGCATGTGCCAGACATTCTGTAAGCACGGGGAATATACAGAAAGGCAAAAACCCAATAAACCAAAACCCAGTCAGTGCTCTTAAGGGACCCACAGAGGGATGACACTAGATCAGGAAAGCCTTCTTAAAGAGATTATTTGAGCTAGAATCTGAAAGAAACCAGGGAAATCAGGAGGTGGAAATGAAGAGGGAAAAATTCAGGGAAAGGGGATAGAAAATGTTCAGAACCAGGAGATGGAGCAGCTTCTGGGAGGAATAACAAGGAAGCCAGTATCACAATAAGACAGAATATACAGAGGAGAGAAAACTTTAAGAAGACTGGAAAGGTAGGAGTGAGCCAGAAAGGCTTTGAATGTCAAACAGAGGCATTTATATTTGATCTTGGAGGTGATAGGAAGTCACTGGAGTTGATTGAATAGAGTGGTGACATGATCAGATCTTCACTTTAGAAAAATCACTTTGGTGACTGAATGGAGAATGAACCAGAATAAGAAGATGTATGTGTTCATCCTTCGTTGTTGCCGCAGAAGACCATGCTATCAGAGAAATGATGACATGACTTTCACTTGATTTTGTTTTGAGTGAGGGAGGGCTGTACAGGTCACCAGCCTCACTTCTCCTCCAGAGCCATCTGAATCTAGTGACCAGATATTTATCAGGATGACTGGAGATGAGCCAGGATGAGGCAGTTGGGGTTAAGTGACTTGCCCAAGGCCACACAGCTAGTGAATGTCTAGTGTCTGAGGTGAGATTTGAACTCAGGTCCTCCTGATTCCTGCACTGGTGCTCTCTCCACTGCACCACCTAGCTGCCCCTCAGAATAAGATACTTGAAGCAAGAAAACCAATCAGAAGGCCATGGAAATAGGCCAAGCAAGCAATGATGAAGGCCTGCACCAGGGTCATGACAGTGAGAAGAAAGAAAGGGAATATATATGAGAGATGTTAAGGAGGGTAGAATAGACTGAATTTGGCAACTGACTGGATAATGGGACTGAAGTGAGACAGAGTGAGAAGTCAAGAAATGACATACATCTAGGTCATGAGCGTATTTCAATTCAAAATAATATTTATTTGAATATTTGGGGTTTTATAAAACTGTATCAGGTAAGGCAGATAAAGAGGAAAAATTGAGTATTTTTTCTAGACTTAGTAGAATGAACAAATGAGAAAGTATTTTTAAAGCATTTAACCTTGTGCTTCATTGTGCTGATTAAGCCCATAGTGCTGTGTGGAATATACAGACAGATAAGCAAGACTTTCTGAACCTAGGGAGCTCAGGTCCTAATGAGATTAGAGATAACACATTTAGGAGGATTTACTTCCTTTTTGCTATTTTTTTTATTTTGAGGATTCAATTCCTAGTTATGTAGAAAGACCCAGGTCTTTAGGATGCAGTTGTGAAACAAATGATAATGAATGCCCTTTAATGTCATTTCTTTTTTTTAAATTAATTTTATTTTAAATTTTTGGAATAAAACAAACATTTCCATAACAGTATGATAAAAAAAGATACTTGCATATGAAACTGCCAATCTTTTATGTACAACTTGTTTTCTTTTTAAATATATGATATAGTTAGCACATTTCTTTTTTTCTTCCCTCTTTCATACCTTAGAGGTGACTATCATTAGACATTAGATATATAGGTAAAATTGTTCTGTACATACTTCTATTTATCAGTTTTCTTCATCTGGATGCAAATAGCATCTTTGTATGTCATTTATTTTTAATTTGTGTATTTATAATAGTCAAAATGACTTTGCTGAATCATTCTTAAAACAATTTTGCTGTTAATTTGCACATTTTCAATAATAAATCTTAGCTATTGCTGCTATTGAACCATTTGAAGTACCAAGGGTAAGAGAATCATATATCTGGGTCTACTGTTAATGATTATTTAGTTCACAAATAAACATCCTGGTTTAAAAATTCTTTTGAGTTTTGAGGTTTTTTTCAGAATTTTAGACTTCGGAGACTTTTAATTTATAGGTGCAAGTATTGAGTTGCTCATATCTTTAATTCTGTCTATGATGCCATTATTTGCAATGTGTAACTAGACTATAAAGAATTCAGTCATATGAGAGGTGATATTTGTGCTTCATGTAGAACAGGGCTTCTTAAACTTTTTCCACTCATGACCCCTTCAGTACTTCTTAAACTGTGGGTCATGACCCCTTATGGGACCCCATCATGAAGAATGACTATTGACTAGTCTGATATTGACTTGAGTTACTAGTAATGTCAGAAAGTTAGAACAGTTTTAAAATTTGTGTGGAATATACATAAAATCTTTTATCTATGTGAATTGACCTCCATATTGAACCGTGGAAGGGAGGGCTTGTTATTTTAAAAGAACATTGACTGTCTGTGGAGCTTTGCAAATATTTAAGCTATTAAAGGTTACAATGGCACTAAGACTTTTGGGACACCTTGTCTATATGACTCTTCCCTTAAGCAGTTTAGAGCCAAAAGTATGCTTTCTTTGGGTCTTAATTTTTGAAAGGGAACTAAGTGTTCAGTTTTGTGGGCAAAATCATGTGTAGTCACATTTACCAAGAGAATCAAGAGAGCATATCTTGATGTTGGCAAGTTTTAAAGTTTGTTTCTCTGTCCATGAGCTTTCCAAATTTTGTTACCTGACTGAAAAAACAATAATCCAGAATCAGACGATGTGGAAAAGATGGCAATTGTGAATATGAGATTCAAATAAAATATTCAGACATGGCATTTTTGTTCACAATTCTTCATTTTGAGAATGATGAGAAAATTGTAACAGTTTTGCTCAGGCTTAAATTTATTCATTGGACTTCCATAATATTTTTGTCACTAATAGGCATAGTAGATAAAATTCTAGAGATTTCCTTTGATTTTGTAGTAGCAGCTACATTATAAAGCCTTTATATAGAAGGGGAATTTCTTCCCTTTCCTCATAAAATATGGAACTGTTTATTTTCTAATTGAAATCTCCTTTATTTATTTATTTATTTTTATTTTTATTTATTTTTATTATTATTTTTTAAAAATAAATTTATTTAACTTTTTACATTCATTTTCACAAGATTTTGGGTTCCAAAATTTTCTCCCCATTTGTCCCCTCACCCCTCCCCGATACACTGGACATTCTAATTACCCATATCACCAGTCTGCCCTCTCTTCT
>CM053770.1:341960905-342002142 GCA_028658325.1 Potorous gilbertii | reverse complement strand
GGGGTCTGGGATTCAAATGCTGCCCCCCAGCCTCAGGGCTTTCGGCAGCAGGCCTGACTGCTCTTCAATGGGAGCTTATCTGCTGGTTCTCAGGTGGGGGCAGGGCCTCCTCTCAGGCTCAGTTCCCTCAAGGGGTTTATGCAGAGATCTTTTGTAATGGAGCTGGGGTGGAGCTCCTGCCTGCTCAGCGGGCCTGGCCTAGCGGCCTCTGCCTCTGCCGAGGCTGCAGCCTCCCGAGGGGGTCCGAGTCCCGGAGATACCCCGCTCCCCTCTCAGCCCGTCTCTCTCACTGACCTGTGCGTCTGTGGGTGGAGGGACTTTCGAGGCTGCCCAGAGATTCAGGTCCCTGAGGCCTGCTTGGGTCTGCTTGCTCCTCTCAGTGCCATGTGGCCGGGGCCGGGGGAGGGGAGCGCTCCGCAGGACAGGACTCAGCTCCCGTCCGGGGTACCTTTGCGGTCAGTTTTTCAGGGCTCTCTGCAACGGAAATTTCCTTCACTGTGTTGCTGCGTGGCTTCCACTGTTCCAGAATTTGTCAGGAGTTCTTTTTACAGGAAATCCATGGGCTGTGGGTTCGGGCCTAGCAAATGTGAGTCTTTCTACTCCGCCATCTTGGCTCTGCCCCGAAATCTCCTTTAAAAGAATGATTTGGGATTTTCTTGATTGACAGTTCAGGTAGCCAATTAAATGTCCTCTCTCTTTATATGTGTATGCAATTCTTCAGCTGAAGGTAGTAGCATGGGATAAGGCAAGAAAGCCTGAGGACCTTGGAGTTAAGCGAATTTCCTTCTAGTCTAGTGACTGCCACCAACGGGCTGGGTGACCTTGTACAAATCACTTAAGGTAAGTTATCAATCAGTGAAGCAGATTAGGTGAAATCATTACTGAGGTTCGTTTAGGTTTCTGTGATCCAGTATTTAAAATTTATGTCATTGGAGGCTCCTGGAAATGCTTCTAGTCAGTCCACATTTATATTTACATATTTATTTTCCACAAAGAGTAACATTTCATTCCTTTGAATGCAATCAACCTGGAATTCTGTTTCAAATAGGTTATGTTAGAATTTATCTTTGTGTAATTTGGAGAGAATGGGTTTCTTTTAAGGTCCCTTCCAGCTCTAACTAGGAGATCTTTATCAAATTCTTTTTAAAAAAAATTTATTCTGAACTTAAGAGATAAAGCAAGTACTTCTCTATAACATTATAAAATAGGATAAGATAATTATACATGAAACTGCAAATCTATTATGTATAACACTTGCTATTCTTTTAAATATTCCTTTTAAAGTTATCATGTAACTTTTTTCTCCCTATTCCCCCACCCCTGCCCTAGAGAGGGCTACCATTAGACACAAATATCTATATACAAGTAGATCTATTCTATTAATAATTTCTCTCATCCGTTCTTTCTCTGGATACAGATAGTTTATTGCTTCATATGGTCTTTGTGGTTAATTATATATTATATAATATATATATTATAATAGTAAATTTATAATAGTAAAAATGATTTATTTAAAGTTGTTCTTAAAACAATGTTACTGTTACTGTGTACAATGACCTCCTGTTTCTTCTCATTTCACCCTTAATTATTTTGTGCAATTCTATCCATATTTTTCTAAGATCATAGAACTTATCGTTTCTTTTTAAAAGTAAATTTATTTTTAGTTTTCAACATTCATTTTTATAAGATTTTGAGTTCTAAATTTTCCCCCTCCCTCCCCACCACCCTTCTCAGGATGGCTTGCAATCTGATATAGGCTATACATGATAATTATATTAAACATATTTCCACATTAGTCATGTTGTGAAGGAAGAATTAGAACAGAAAGGAAAAACCATGAGAGAAAAAAAAAGAGAGAAAATAGCATTTTTCAATCTGCATTCAGATCCATAGTTCTTTCTCTAGATGTGGATAGCATTTTCTTCCATGAGTCTTTTGGGATTGCCTTAGTTCATTGCATTGCTGAGAAAAGCTAAGTCTATCAAAGTTAGTCATTGTACAATGTTGCTGTTAATGTATACTGTGTTCTCCTGGTTCTGCTCTTTTCACTCATCATCAGTTCATGCACGTCTTTCCAGGTTTTTCTTTGTCATTTCTTATAGCATCATAGGACTCCATTACAGTCATATACCGCACCTAGTTTAGCCATTTCCCTTAGGATGGACATCCCCTTAGGAACATTTGAACATTTTTTGAATGAATCTGTTTTCTAACACATAAGAATTTAACAATTTTAGATTTTCATCAAAATGGTTAGAGAAAAGTTATTTTGGTGCTCAAAGGATTACACTTCCATGATTTGGAATATTCACTAATATAACCATGTTGACTCATGAAGTGTTATTGTTATTACTTGGTATTGAGAAAGGTTGCCATAGTGAGTGGAGTCTTGTTATTCATGAAGGTAGCATGGAGCACTGGACTTGGTGGTAGGAATACTGAGTTCAAATCCCACTTCACACACTAGGTATATAACTCTGGCAAATCATGTAATCTCATAGTAAAATAAGGGGTAGTAATAGTATCCAACTCACAGTGTTGTGGGGATCAAATGATATAATATTGCAAACCTTGAAGGGCAATATCAATGCTCGATATTAGCATTGATGTTGTTGTTGATGTTGATGTTACTAGTATCATCATCTTGATAAAAACTTGAATTGGATTCTGAACTCTAACGCATACTGGTTTTGTGACAGTGAGGAAGTGACTTACCCTCTTAATGCTGCAGCCAACTCTCTTAGATTGTAAATGGTAGAGTAGTTACGTATCTACATTGGTAGGGGAATTGCTTTACCCCAGGGTCTTTCTACACCAGTGAAATCACAGATTTGGTGTAAAAGCTGTAGAGCACTTGGTTTTTATTGCAAAATACCTTTTTTTGCCTCAATGGGGGTTTTGTAGGAAATGGTAGAATTTTGTATGATCTACTTTATTTTCAATCTATGAATTAGTGTATCCAGACTATTACTGTCAAGATAGTTTCAGAAGGGCTGTCCAAGTTTAAACCAACCTAGGCTAAAATAAAATAATATTAAAGTATCCAAGGTGCCAAATACTAACAGTAATGACATATATCATTGTTACTTTGGACTGAAGTAAGAGTATATTTTGAGTTTACCACAGTTTTGGCATTCAGGATTGATATAATGGCCTTTATTAGCATAAAACTATATATGCTTTAAAAAGAAGAATGTATGCCTCCTACCTATCTGCTTTGTGTAAATGCCAGTTAATTTTCAAAAGCGCAGATGAAGGCCTATCTCCAGTCTGTCCTTTGTGAACTCAATTCCCCTTGACCCAGCTTATAGGGATTTTTCCTGCTTCTGGATTTCTATAACATTTACAATCTCCATTACCCATTTGGCAATTATTTCTGTGCAGCTGCCCTAGACTCCAATCTCTCTGTCTCTGGAGATGCTGTCATCTTCAGATCAGTTGCATCGCAAGGCCAGGTACTGCATAGGCTAGCGACCTCTAACTGAGCAGCTTCACCAGGCTAGAACAGAACTGAATTCTTACGGTCTTCCTGGAGGCAGTAGCAAAATCTATATGGCTTTTTTTTTAAACCACTTCTCACATTACTCAATTATTGACACAGTTAGTACCACTCTTGTAGAAGAGTTATCAGGTCAAGTTGGGGCAGGCAATCAGTAGGGGAAATGTGGGGTGGTAATTTCCCTACTGGACAGTTGGATTATTTGAGTATTACAGTCCTAATAATGGAAAGAAGGATTTAAAAGATAATTAAAAAATAATTTAACAAACCCTCTGGCACCAAGGACAAAGTACAATTGCATATGAGTCATTTATGAACAAGAATTAGCCATATTGGCTTTTTTGATTGCTCATGTTTTCACCATTCTTGTGTGTTCATAAAATCTTAGCATTGGGAAGACCACCAGAGGTCATCTAATGCAGCTCCCACTCAAATATAAGTCCTCTTTATCACAAATTAGTCAAACCTCTATTTGAACACCTTTAGTGACCAAGAATTCTCTACTACCCAGAGCAGTTCACTTCTTTTCAATTTTTGACATCTACAGTTATTGAGTTCTTAATGCTGAATCAAAATTTGCTTTATAACTTTCATTATATATTACTAATTCTTTCTGGGGTTAAATAAAACAAAATGAGGAACTCAGGAATATAGGTGGTGTTTCAGTACCACTATTAATTAAAAATAGGGACTATATATAGCACGATATAGTGGAAGGACCATTTATGATAAACATCCCAGGTTTTCTATTATTACTAAAGCAACTTCGAGCAAGCTACTTCCTTACTTGGGGTTTCGATTAGTAATGAACATCTGATCAAGAATACTTTGAGAAGTAGATCTGGATTTCTGGATCATTTAAAAGAATGAGGGACATTTGCCTGGAGATGAAATATACTAAAAGAAGGAAAGCAACAATATATTTACTTAATAATTTTTTTGAGCCATTTCCACAATAGAAATAAAAATTGCCCCATTCAATAGGCAAGGTATCACAGACTGCATCAGGAACAGTGAAGGAAGATTAGCAAGGGGAGACAGTATCTGAAGAAATTAGTAATAATATGCATAATGTTTTTTTACTTGGTTTATGTTAAGCTATCCTGTATTTTAGATAAAATCCATTAGTTATATTCCATTGCCCTCAGCGTACTCTGAGCATTTGACATATTTGCTGTCCAGGTGACATGGATAAGTGTCTTGAATTGGAAGGAGATTCGCAGAATCTCGGATTTTGTAGTGGAACGCAAAGCATTGTCATTCAAGGACTGATTTTAGGCGAAATTGACAATAAGTGAAGTTTGTCTTGTGGCCATTGATTTTTTTTTTTAGTCTTGCCTTTTCCATAGCATATTAGGCATATTCTTTTCATTACCACCTGTGTTACACTTGGACCAAGACTTATTTACTCTCGGCTTTCCTTTCCTTAACGAAGAAATGAATGGGTTGAACTAGGTGATTTATTACTTTAAATCTTAAGAGTCTGTGAAATCCACTGTCCTCATAATCTCAATCCTCAGTAATAAATGTGTATTGATGTATTTATGAAGAGCATGCAGTTTATTCACACTAAGATCTAGATGTTTAATAATGAGTCTATTGAATAATAGTTTCCTGGGAAGACTTGCTTTAATATAGCCCATGAGATGGTTTGTTGCATATTTCTTTATGGTTATAACACTGCAAGGAGCATGAAATAGTGAAAAGAACTTTTGTTAAAGTTCAGAAACTTGAGTTTCTGAATGTAATGAATGGCTTTGCCAGTAATGAATGGCTTTGCCATTTCATTAGGTATTTTCAGTAGACATTTACTTCTCTGGCTTCTATCTCCTCATCTAAAAAATGATGGGGTTGGATGAGATGCCTTAAATTAGGCATTGCTAGGTCATCACATTTCATCTCAGATGAGCAAAAAAGTCAATGAAGCATAACAATTTCAATAAAAGCCATTTTGCCTAATAATAATGGAAAACACCAACATATCATTCACTGGCTTTTTTTTTGGTGGAGAAAAGAAATATTGATAAATTTGCATTTGGGAACCATGGGATGCCTGACTTCTTTATTTCTTATTTGATAAATCTCATTTTAATGTGAAAGTTTCAGAATTGGAAAGTAATGATATTGTGTTGCTTTGAGTCATTTTGGATCTTTTGTACAGGAAGAAACAGTCTACTTTGGAGTATCCTGAGACTAATGAGTCACTTTGGGATTTTTCCAGTATCTTTGCTTTTCCCCTCCTCCCTCCCTTTGGATCTATATTTTTGTCATTTTACAGCTTATTTATACTTCTCATGAAGGGTAGGAGGGGCAGAGAGAGATGCTGAAACATTTAATCAGTGTTATATTGCTTCTGTCAGCAGCTCTAGTTTGGTACTGGAGAAGGTTGAGATATCTGTATTGGTTAAAAGGAGACATTTAGATTTTTGTCTTTTTTTATGACCTATGATACACTGATCTCACTCCTTAGATAATCAAGAGTTGGCTGATATTGATAAAACATACTAGAGATGGGAAAATCAAGCACTGTGGAATATTATTTTGTAGTTGGCCAAATGGTCAGGAGAAGACTCCATTTTACTGAGTTATTATATTATTGCAGATAGCTCTGTCTATTATGGATTATCTTTTTGTCCTTGATAAAATTATCAGTTAGTGAAAAAGCAGTGGTTTTGGAAAATGCTTTTTTGTCCTTTGCTAAAGTCCTGTGAATAATAAAATCTTTCTTCCATCCCATGTGACATCCTCGGGTAACCCTGTGTGAACTTCTGCATTATTGAACTGCTGTGTTCCAACTTCCACAATTATTCAAATGAAGATTCTTACTATGGGATATTGGAAATGCTTATTTCTAGAACTTTCTACTCAGTAAGATGAATGAATAAAGATGATTTGTTATGGACTGTATGCAAAGCACTAGGCCAGATATTTTATAGAAATGCCATGTAACGTAGACATTGCTGCATTAATTGATGATTATCATAGATTGTACTTATCAGGTTTACAAATTGCTGTATATAAATTATTTTATTGCTCTATATTGTATATAAATTATCTTATTGATCATATGAGTTATGTATAGATTTTATTAACTAGGCTTAAGGAGAAAAATATCATTTCCTTTAGAAAATTAAATATAAATTATATTTTTCTAATGGGAAATATGACTTTAAAATGATTAATTTTGTTACACCACAATTTGAGCAATGGACATATTTCTATAAAATTTCTTTTCTGGTAGCCACATTTCAAAGGCATGCTTTTATTTATTTATTTTTTTTAAAAATTGACCTCTGAGAAATTTCCATGAGCACTTTATAGGAGGATGTGTTAGCTTCTTAATTGATTTAAGTTGAAAAGCTGAATGTAAAACTTCTTAAATTCTTCTAAAATTCATAGCTAAAGAAAATATTTAGGTCAGTTAAGATGTATGAAGAGGGAGGCCCACTTAACATGGGATGAAAGTGAGAAACTCAACAGTATAAAATGATAGTCCCATTCCAGTTTTATGTACTTGGTGCTTGGGACCCTACCTTTGCCCTCATAACTTACAAAATCTAGAATAGCATTTTTTTTAACCAACTTCTGGCTATTCCCCTGCCCTGCCTCCCTCCCTGATAGAGTGTAGGGAAATTTGAGGTTAGACCAACATTGCTGTTAGGAATTGCATTTCATAAATTAAAGGGTTAAATTAAGTGTAAAGACATCAAGCCATGGAAAAACTGCAACCAATAATTTAAATTCATTATTAAATCAATACTAGAGATAATTTATTTTGAAATTAATTAAATTTTAGATGTATAATGTTGTTTTGTGGCTCCCTACTGACACAAAAATTTCATTGTTGGCAGTCTCAGAAATGGGCAAGTTCAAATTCATACTTAATGAATGTATCTCATAAAATAGGCTTGACAAAATGATCATTCATCCTTTGCATGAGAAAAATTCCTTCCTTCCTTCCTTCCTTCCTTCCTTCCTTCCTTCCTTCCTTCCTTCCTTCCTCTCTCTCCTCCCTTCCTTCCTCCCTCCCTCCCTCCCTTCCCTTTCTTCCCTCCGTTCCCTCCCTCCCTCCTTCCTACAGTAAACATTTACCTTTTACTAGGTGTGGCACTGTGCTAGATAACAGCTATATAAAGATAAAAATGAAACATTCCCTCCTCTCAAGAAGCTTAAATTCTATTGGGGGAGGGGAAGAGTACAGAACGACATCTTGTAATCCACAAACATTTATTAAGCATGTATACAGAAAAATAAATATGAAGTGATGTTTTTCCAGGAGAGGCAGGATGCTAAGTAGGGGCATCAGGACCGGTGTCATACAGCAGATGTGCTTGACCTGAGACTTGAAAACCAAGGATTCTCAGAGACAGCTGAGGAGGCAGTTTATTCCAGGCAGAGGGAGTAGCTAGTGCGAAGACACAGTTTAGCCTACTTTAGATGGAATTTAAAGTAGATGAATGAAAGACAGGTGAGATATAGGTTGGTCAGTCAGTCAATAAGCATTTGTTAAGTGCTTACTAGGTGCTGGGCACTGTACTAAGACTGGAAGAATATAAAGGAAGTCTTTAAAATAAAATTCCTGCTCCGAAGCTCATAGTCTAATGAGGGGAACAACATGAAAGCTACTATGACAAACAAGATATAGAAGGATAAATTAGAGATTATCAGTGGAGGATTGGGAAAGGCTTTCTCTAGAAAGTGAGATTTTAATTGGGGCTTGAAAGAATCCAGGAAACTGGAGGAGGAGATGGAAGAGGGAGAACATTCCAGGTATGAGGAACAGTCAGTGAAAGTGCCCAGTCTGGATATATGTATCTCGTTTGAGGAATATTTCACTGAGCTAATGTTAAGGCAGGGGGAGGGGGAAGAGGGGAGAGAAGGAATGGGGAGAGAAAGGGTCAAGAAAACTGGAAAAGTAAGGAGGGGTCCAAGTTTTGAAATGCTCTGAATGTTAAACAGATTTTATATTTTGTCCTGGAGATGATAGGGAGTCAACTAACATTAATGATCATGTCATCACACTCCCACATTTTATAAATCAGGAAATTGAAAACTGGCCACTTGGTTGTTCCATGAACAGAGTATTCCATTTTTTGACTCTGGGTATTTTCTCTGGTTGTCCCCCATTCCTGGAACATACTCTCTCCTCTTTGATACTGACTTCTCTGACTTCCTTTGATTCCCAACTAAAATCCCACCTTCTATAGGAAGTCTTCCCCAACCCATCTTAATCCCAGTGCCTATCTTTTGTTTATGATTTCCTGTTTATCTTGTGCATAGCTTATTTTGCATATAGTTAATTGCAAGTTGTCTCCTCCATTGGATTTTAAGTTCTTTGAGGGCGGGTCTGTTTTTTGTGTCTTTCGTGGCACATATAGTAGGTGCTTAATATTTATTGATTGATTGATCCAGAATTGAAGTGACTTGCCTAACACCACATAACAATATATGTATGAGAATCAGGTTTCAGAGATCCAGTGTTCATTCTTAGTATATTTTTTGGATAACTTTAATTGTAAGAAAGCTAAGTTTACTTGATTCACATTTTTCTGAAAATAGGGAATTTGAAATTAGTGGCACCTTAGAGACCTAGCAGGTAAGTTTATTAGACTGGTAATCCAGAGAGCTGTTGTGAATCTTCCTCTTTTAGCTTCTCACTCTTAATTTTCTTGGAGTCTATCTACTAGTTCAGTGCTACCTCTGTTATAGTTTATTCCATAATAAATAACTATATGTAAATTACCCACATGGTTATAATGAGAGATTAATGGAGCACTTTGTTGTTATATAGTTGATATAGAAGCTCATAATGATGCATAAGGGAAAAAGACAAATAAGGCTATAAATTCCCTAAGTCTTTCTTGTGGAATTGGTGTTGGTAATTTCTGTGCAAGTCCCATCACAAGAAAGTAGCTCTCTAATATGTACTTTGACTAGAAGATGAATTTTTAACCTCTTCAGATTCTAACAGTTACTTTTTGCCTACTTTACTTCTCTTCTTGAAATAGTTTTTACTGGATATATATTACAGGGATAAGGAGGACATAAATCAGCTTTTATTAACTTAATTGTGGTGATGGGAACATCACTAACCATTTCTGTAACTTGTCTAAAAATTGGCCTTGTCTCTGCTACCCTGAAAAATGGGGAAACAATGCCAGACCTTTGCTCTTCTAGTTCTTTTTGAAACCTCAAGCTTAATTTATTAGGAATGTATTTGCGCTTCAGAAAGACCTGAACTAAAAGGGAAAAGGACACTGATAGGATTGGAGTCACCCACTTTGGTGCCTTTCCATGCTGGCATTGCCTCTACTTTTACTTTTGGGGCTAATTCCTAGGAAAACTAGGGAGAAATAATGAAAAGTAAAATAAGACTTAAAACCTGATTTATTTTAAGATTGTTAAATTAGGTTACTTGCTTTTTCTTTGTTGGAAAGCAGAGTGATGTAGTGGAGAGAATGTCAGCCTTTAAAGATCTGGTTACAAATCTTGACTTTGAGATTTGTCTAGTGGGAAAAACCACTTAAACTTTTCTGAGTCTTGGTTCCTTCATCTTTAAAATGAATATGATACTAACATGCATTACTTCATAGCATGATGAAAAAAGTGCTTTTTAAACCTTGAAGTGTCATTACAATGTCCACTGTTGCTACTATATGCAAAAAAAATCTACTCCAGTCCTTTGTTTTTGTAAATAATTTTTGAATGGTAATAAATGCGATATTACATTTATATATGTATGTATACATGTATATATATACATACATACACACACACTTTAGTATGAGCAGAGTACCAGCCACAGAAGGCTCATACTTTGGCAAATGTTTTGGTAGTTGAGAACTGATTGGCTGTTTACTTCTCCATGGCTAGCTTTGATGGGGCTTTTGTCTATTGTAGTCAAGTTTTCCTTTCTGAAAATCACAGCTGAAGCTATTACTTTGCCAAATGTGGTTAAGGGAAATTCTGTGCTGCTTTGTGGCGAGGGATAAAGAGAGGCACCTCTATTAAGAATTTTCTTCTGGTTCGCTGCAGACATAGTAAGAGGGCAGAATCTTGCTTTGAGGGATTATTAGTGGCAGGTGCTATTTTTTTTTAAAACAGGTGATTACGTGTTATCATGAAGGGCCATTCTATTTTTTTTAAATACAGAGATTCACCAATTCTTCCATCCATGTAGTATTTTCAAGCCATTTTTTAAATTCTCCAAAACTCTGGCCTGTTTTTATGAAAGATAATTTTTATTTATATAATGG
Organism: Potorous gilbertii; assembly: GCA_028658325.1. NCBI lineage: Eukaryota > Metazoa > Chordata > Mammalia > Diprotodontia > Potoroidae > Potorous > Potorous gilbertii. The sequence continues at coordinate 341,991,387 of CM053770.1, read as the reverse complement.
TGAATGCAAGGTAACATAAAGATTCTTTTGTTTAATAACACATAGAAAACAACATGTATAGTAGAAAAGTATGCTATGATAATTGTCCAAATACACACACACACACACACACACACACACACACACACACAAACACTCAATTCTAATAAAAAATTTATGGGAAAAACTACAATGTAGAAAGTGTGCTGAAAATATTCAATTCATACTTCAAGATGATAGAGTAGATATTCCCAGTGTTCTTTCCTGCTCTAAGATTCAGTGATACTTAGGTCTAATATTATCCATGTGAAGGAATTTGTCTTGATGATTTTTTCCGATTGTAAATCTTATGGTACAGATCATTAACATGTTGAGGTTTGAGAAGGATCTTACATACATTATCTCACTTGATCCTCATAACAACCTTGGAAGATAGATGCTGCTCTTACCTCCAATTTACATTGGAGGAAATTGAAACACGGTGGGGTTAAATGACTTGCCCAGGGCTAATTGGAGTAATTCTGCAAAGGCAAATTTTAACTCATGCCTTCCTGACTCCAAGTCTAGGACACTATGCAATGTATCACCTAACTGCTAAATAATGAAAAATCATTTAGCATATATTTTGGAACCTTCTTGATTATGTCTGTTCTTCCTCAAATATTCTCAACAAGCAGACTGGCTAGTGGCCTTTTCTTAAAACTAAGCAGTCGTATAAATATGAGTAGTGTTAAATGAGAAATAACTTGTTTTCATTGAGTGATAAAGGTTGCTCATTTATGATTTTTGCCAGGGAAGGTGATTTGACATAAAGAAAATCATTGCTGGATAGGTTTTTAGTCCTTATTTTCAAGTTGGCTTTAAGGAAATACACATTTGGTCATATTTGCTTTTCCTGCTAAAGATAAGGGAAGGAATAAAAGAATAGTAGAGAATTAGCTTCACAGTCAGAAAGATCTGGCTTTCAGTCTTGCCTCTGCCACAGATTGACTGTGTGATTCTGATCAAGTCACTTAACCTCTCAACCTCCCAGAAAATTTTTAAGTCTGTAAGTTGCAGAAGTCACTGATGTTCATTGATAGGAAGAGTTCTACACTAGGAGTTTTTTACACTGATAAAATCACTGGTCCAGGTAGGGAAAAAAAGGAAAGAAAAAGAATGAATGAATGAACGAACATTAGAATATTTGAAACCTCTATTCCAGCTTCAGTTTTACCACTAATTGATTGTGTGACCTTAGGCTAGATTCCCTATGCCTTCTGAACATTAGTTTCTTCATTTACAAAAAAGGTTTTGACTAGATGAAGCCTAAGGATTCTTTTCTTTCCAGAATTCCATGATTTTATATTTCACAAGCAAACATTACTTTTAAAAGACTAAAAGATAAATAATTGCATCCAACTTTACTCTTTAGTTAAGTAAATGTTCTGTGATTACAAAAGTCATACAATATGGACAGATTTTCATTCAGTATTTCCGGTGGAAAAGTATTTCACATTGGAGATGTTTCCCGAAATTATTAATGTACAAATGTTTGAAAATATCATAAAATATTTGTATTTGTCAAGTGTGTGCTTCAGCTTAGATCTTGTAATTTGTGCTGGGCATCACACTCAGTAAAAATAAATGTTTAATAAGTGTTATTGAATTGTGTTATGTTGGATTGCAAATATATCCAGCCTCTGTCAATGCTTCACTTACCACTGTAGACATTTCCTTAATTTATTCTTTTTTTTAGAATATTGCTACTATTTCATGTTTGTTTTTCCTTATTCATTTAATTATTTTTCCATGTAAGTTTTGAGTCTTGGACTTATAACTAAGTATGACTACTCAGAGTCAACTTTTTAATAAAATTAATCAATTAAATTGAGATTCTGCTTTTTAAAGGTAATTTTGAGATTTGAGAAGCTAAAAAATTTATTATCTAATTTTACTCTTATATAAAATCTTATTAGACAAATCTTTGATTAAAACAGAAACTGAGTTAAAAATGAAGCAATCCATTAAATAGTTGCATTTTGGGTATTTGCTTTATGATGACAGGTGCTATTCAAATAAATACAGGACTGCTAGGAATTTTTATCTTTTAAAAGTTAAGGGATAATTTATTATAATTGATTTGTCATAAACATAAATCACAAGAAATGCTAACTTCAGCAAGCACATATTTTGTTAGCATCACAATATACATTTAATCTCTTAATTTCAACAAACTTTTTGACACTGATGTCACCATTTTGGATTGCTAGAAATGAAGATCTTTTACACCTAATCATATGACTATTCAGCAGTGGTGAAAACATTTGTACTAAGAGGCTTTTGTTGTTAGTTGGTAGTTAATTTTAGTTTCTTTTCCTAATAGGTGGAGTCAAGAAAACCTAAGGTAGGGCAACTAATGATTTACCTCAGAGTGCTGAAATTTAGAGGTTTCTGGTAACAGTTGTATTCAGCAACATTAAAAAATTGAGCTTAGCATCTAGTTAGAATATTTTGCTAACAGAAATTCAAGTGTATGGTTATTGAGTTCCAAGGCAGACCTACATACTCTCTTACTGTTTTATGGAAAAATGTACCCTAGGTTTTAAACAGAACAATATAAGGAAGTCGGACAACACATTTCTCATCTAACTTTTCCTGTGCAACTACAGTCACATACCTTATGACCCTTTCTATTGCTCTTGTGTTGAGAGAGCCATTTTTTTATCCCTCCTTCCTGTAGATATTTCTTTTTTCTGCACCCAGTAATAGGATTGCAGAGTACTTAGCTCTTCCTCATCCACCTTTTCCATTCTCTCCTCTTTCTTCCCTTCCTCCTTCTTCTGCTTCCTTTCTGCCTCTTTCTCTAATCCTAGTGAGAGGGGATTTCTTTTTTTGTCCTCCTACCAACTCCTTTGCCTTCCCCCTCCCCCCGCCCCACCTCAGCAGCAATAACAATGAAAGACGCCCCTGTGCCTTGGTAGCATTGAATGAAAGCATCCAGTGGTAGCATCAGGAGGAGGGGTTGGAGATTTCCTGATGTGGCAGCTGTCTGCATTTTAAGTGATGTTCTTAGTTGGGTATTCATATTTCAGGAGTACCCACATTCTATTAAATATAGATAGCGTGGTATGGTTAGACAAGTTGGCTGGGACTGTTCCAAAAAGTGTGGATAATGCATTCTCCTCATTTTCCAAATGTTCCCATTGCTACCAGGAACTGAAGACTTATTTTAAATTCCTGTCAACCGTAATAGGGTGCAGAACAGGGAGATGCTGGAGTGATAGCCAAATGAGAAAGCTGACAGAGTAACTCAACATTTCAACCTCATAGAAAATATATGCTGCCATCAGTTAGGGCCAATGGAGGGGCCAAATAAAATGCCAACATGCAGATCAAACAGGTGCACCCAACTGTCAATTACTCAGTTTTTTAGGGTAATTGAAAGTCTTCTCTTGGATTATGATTCCCCTAGCCCCTACCCCCAGAAAATAACACCCATAAATAAACCAACAACTCAGCAATGTAGACAACCAACATAATGCTCAAGTTAGTAGAAACTCAACAAGAGAGTCTTTGTGGTATGGTAGAGTACAGTTCTTAGAGTCATGAAGAACCAGGTTTAAATCATGTTACAAGGTAGTTCCTGATGTGGTTTGATAGAGGGTGTAATGGCATTGCCACACTGAGCACCCAATACTGACAAAATCACAAAATTATAGGTCCAGACTGGTTTGAACTAACCCTTCCTCCCCCAAATCAAGAATCTATCATTAGAGGAAGTTTACTCAGCTATCCATGAAAAATGTGTCTTATTCATTAATTATGAACATATCACTGTTCAATATATATATTTTTAGTATATTAACTTGAAGAATGCCAATGAAAAATAAAGTATTTTCTTGTCCATGTGCTGAATTAAATTTCATTTTCCTTTTATCCTTGATATGTACAATATGATCATTTAAAAATATTTTTTTCCAATTACATGTAAGTATTTTTAACATTCATTTTTAAAATTTTTGAATTCCAAATTTTCTTCTTTTTTTTCCTTCCCTCCTCTGTTATTGAGAAGGCAGGCAGTTAGATTTAGGTTATACAGTACAGTCATGTGAAACATATTTCCATATTGGTTATGACATGAAAGAAAACAGACAAAAAAAATAAAGTAAAAGAAGTTTGCTTTCATCTTCATTCAGGCTCCATCAGTTCTTTCTCTGGAGGTGGATAGCACTTTTTCTCATGAGTCCCTTGGAGTTGTTTTGGATCATTGTTTCACTGAGAGTAGCCAAGTCATTCACAGTTGTTTATTGTACAATATTGCTGTTACAATGTTCATTCTTGGTCCTGCTCACTTCATTTGGTTATTTTAAATATATGTGTTCCTAAACTTAAAAGCGTTGGTTAGTTTTAGTTTAGTATACTTTTGAAAATGATACAATTCCATTTAATGCCATACATACAGGGGAACATAAATCAGAGTGAATGAAAGATGATGAAAAGAATGCACACATAAAAAATAAGCACCCACACCCATATTTATACATATATGTGTATGTATACACATACATACATATGAATATAAAAAAAAGCTATCCACTTGCACACCAGATTTTTGATTTTACTTTCCTAGGGAACTCCTAGTATGTAAAATCAACCCAAGGAGTAGTTGGATGATGCAGTAGATAGAGCATTAGCCCTGGAATCAGGAGGACCTGAGTTCAAATGTGCTCTTAGATTCTTACTAGCTATGTGACCCTGGGCAAGTCATTTAGTCATGATTTCCTCTACAAAAAACCCCACAAGAAACAAAACAAACAGAAACAAATTCTAGCTGGCTATATCGTGGATGTGTCAGGGTGCTTGCTGATAGAACAACTCAGCATATGCAGGGACTTTTTAATACAATTGCTTCCTATCAAGAATTTTTACATGAAGTTTCAGAGAGTTGCGTAGGGGCAAAATAAAAACATGTTTGAAAAGCCAGTATGTATCAGAGGCAGTATTTGAACTCCCATCTTGGACTACAAATGATTATTTTAAAAAGTGTTTTGTGACCTTATTTATTATTTGATTATAGTAAAGAGTTTTTTTCTCCCTTGTTGTATATGCTAGACTCTGCTAATCCATGACTATTTTCTTTGTTTTCATTTTTAGCCCCTGGCATCCTTTTGTTCTCAGGCTTTTAATTTCTACTGGTGCATTTAGGAGCAAATGTTTGAACCTTGTGTGGCTTGCTTTTGTTTCTTTGAAGAATAAGTACATTCAGTATGTGGAACCTCATGTTGTATCTTAATCACAAATTGAATTTAGAAAAAAGAATTGATTTTACAAAAGACAAGTCACTCAATGACTTGCATTCATTCATATAATCTAGGTAGCAGTTGTTTATGATACAGTAATATATTTATATGTATTGCCTAGTTTTTATCCACAAAAGGCCTACTTTGATGCATCATTACAGCATAGAGGCTGCCTGGATTTTTAAAGATTATGCTAGCAAAATGCAAAGTCTGTCAGTTTGTGCAGAGCTGGGAAGGCCTCTGATATAGTGTCGATTAGAGATTGTGGATCAGCTTAGCTAAATATGGAGAGACTCATCAATAGGATAGCTATTGGATGATTAAGTTTTTCACCATGTTACCCCATGACACTAAAACAAAATGAACCCAATTTAAGTGCCTTTCTGTTTCTATAGTGCTAGTTATAGAGTGGTGGAAAAGGGCCAGAGTTTTTAGAGCATCTCTTACTCTTCCAAAATATTTTTATTATACTTATACTACATATATATGTATGTATGTATCAAATACATACATACATATATATACATATACATATGTGTGTATATATATATATATATATAACTATTCAACTTAAACTGTTATTTATAAAAATGAAAAACCAAAGTAAACTGTGTTTGTAGGAAGGAGTTTTACTGCAGAACTTGGTGGATAGTTTTTAATTCAGCATGGTAAAATACTGAACTCCCATTTCTGGGTTGTTGTGGTTGTATCTGTAGTTTTGAGGGTTATATTATATCCACCCCCTCTTGTATTCTCTTCCCCTTAAAACCCAGTCTAAGTGTTTTATAATGGAAAGAGAACTGAACTGGGAAGCAGTGGCCCTGGATTCCAGTCTTGGTTCTGTCAGTTGCATTTTTGATTTGTGCAAATCACTTTGCTTTTCTTGGCCATTAAGTAATTTGCAAAATGATGAGGTTGATTTCTAAGGGCTTTTACACTTTCAAAATTCTAACTTCTGTTTTACATCAGTAATCTCTCTCCATTTTATTCCAAAAAAAAAGTTTTTTTTAATGAAAGATAATCAGATCTTTTCAGCGAAAAGATCAGTGACTTTTATCTTACACCTGTGACATCTGCAGTGAGTGATAAATGAGTTTACTAAAGATGATCCCGAAACACTGAAGTGCCTTCTAGAATCTTCAGTGAACAGTCGAATTATGTTATTCAAATGAAAATCTACTTGTATTCTACTTTTTTGAAAATTGGCAATCTATGCCTAATAGAATAGAACATTTATCAGCACAGCAATTCTTCAGTTATTCTGGATCAGTTATGGTTATTAAATTAAGAATTTAGATGCCCATTTCCTTGGAGGATCTGGTGTAGTTATATTAGTAGCTTAAAAGATGGGTTTTTCATTTCATGTCCAAGCAGCTATTGATACAGATATATTCATATATGGAATATTGTGGCACTAAAAAATGTAATTTTTCTCAAATTTTTTTCAAGAACTGATGTTTCACTTCCCTTTTATGTAAATAAGGAAGGCAGTGCACTGATAGTCACATAGTACTGAAAGCTTTGTTTCTGACTATTTTGACTGGTTTAATTTCCTCAGAAAAGGCATGGTATGGCAGATGTGATGGCAAACACCTATAGTGTCTGATAGTGGGGAGGCTGAGAATTGATTTTGAGTCTCAAACTGTAGAACAGCTAAAGTGAATCAGGTACCCTCATTAAATTTGATACCAACATGGAAAGTCTATAGTATCAGAAAACTACCAGGCTACCTAAAGAGAGATGAACTGGCTTCAGTCAGAAATGGAGCTGGTCAAAACTTGAATGCTGATTGGCTGTGAGCTTGGATCCATGAATGGTCATTGCCCTTCCAGCCTGAGAAAGATCCGGAGATCCAGTCTGAAAAAAGAAAAAGAAATAGGATGATGCAAAGGACTCATTAGCATATATAACAAGATGATATTAAAGAGACATCTTCAGGCATTATGAGATTCATTTTAAAGACCATTAAAAGAAATAATGAAATAATTAATTGTAGTGCACAGTTGTTATATGATTTTTAAAAAACATACATTTAGAATTTGAAATTAATAAAAATGTACTAAACATATAATGTACTGAGACAGTAAGGCTGGATACTTAACCTTTTTTTGTACTTTGGATCCCTTTGGCAGCCTGGCAGAACCTATTGAGCCTTTCTCAGAATATTATTTTTAAATTAATAAATAAAACACATAGAATTAAAAAGGAAATGAATTATGTTGAAATACACTTATTGAAATATTTTTAAAAAGTTTACAGCGTTAGGTTAAGAGCCCTCATCAAGGAAGGCTATAAGATTTAAAAAATGTAGTCCCTATTTTTATGGAACTTGTAGGCTAGTAAGAGGATATGTCATATTTACAAGTAACTGTAATATATAGTGAGCTTAAAATAATCATAAAATGTAAAATATTTGACTGAAAGAAGGAAAATATTTCTGATTAGTGAGATCATGAAAGGATACATGGAGGAGGTCATATTTGAATTGATCTTTAGGGGTAGCCAAAATTTCAGTCAAGACATAGGAGCAGGATATACCAAGTGAACAGATTTAAAATAAAACCCAAAGAATTGTTAAAAATTCAACTTGGCAACTCTTTCTTCTATGGAGCTTAGAATTCCATAAATTTGTATGTGAAAGGTAATTTGATTGACAAAAGTAAAAAAAGTGCATAGGATTTGGAACTGAAAGACACCTTAGGGATCTTCTATTCCAGCTTCCTAATTTGATGAGGAAACTGACACCCAAATACTTTAAATGACTGGTGCAAAGTCATATAGGTACTAACCAGTGGAGCCAAACTTAAACTAGGTCCTTTGAATCCAAATCCAGTCTTTTTTCCATTACGTCTCAAACTTCTTCTGTAATGGTAGCCAGTATAGTTTCATCATGTGACTGAAGATGAATGCTAAAATTACTCTGTGATAAAAATGGAAATGACAGGTAAACTTTATTTGAAATCTGAGAATCATCTAAAAAGTTGAGACACAATTTAGCATGGTTGTGTCTTCAAGACTACTTCAGATGGAGTAAAAATAATATAAAGCAACATAGAATAGTGAATAGGATTCTAAACTTGGAATAAGAAGAGCCTGGGTTCCAATCTTATCAATGTATTAGTTGTGTGACCTTGGGAAAATGATCATCTAGGAGTCTTTGTTTCCTCATCTTTAAATTGGGAATAATATTTGAATACCACCACTAATCTTAAGGTGCTATTATCTCAAATGGTATTATTCAATTATCTCAAATAAGGACATGCACAGAGTGAAAGGGGAAATATATATTAGGTATTATTATTATAGTGAAAAGGAAATGATGAATACTAGAAGGTAAAATAGATACTAAAAACTTGACTTTGACACATGGAGACATCTCAGTCATTTGGGATAATGATCATCTTCTGCCAGGGATTTTTTACCACCTTTGTTGCCACCGTGAAACTTTTCCAGAATATTGTAAGTGTCTTCCTTCATTAGAATATAAGCTTCTTGAAGGCAGAAGCTGTTTCATTTTTGTCTTTATTATCTCCAGCACCTAGCACAGTTCTTGATGCTTAATAAATGCTTGATTGATTGATAGCGTTTGCCCTTCAAACTATCTTGCATTTTACTGTTATTTATTTGTATCCAGTTTAAATTTATTCTGTACTTACTTATACAAGGAGATGTCTCCCCCAAATCTTAGAAGTTTAAAACTGCGTAAGACTTTGGGGAAACATCTGGTATGGGTACTTGTGTTCCCCATTAGCCTGTTAACTCCTTACAAGTAGAGCTTGTTTCATTCTGTGTATTCATGTCCCCGGAGCTTAATAGTAGCCACCTGGTTTTTTAGTTATTTAGTTGTGTCCAGCTTTTCATGACCCTGTTTGGGGTTTTCTGGGCAGAGATGCTGGAGTGCTTTGCCATTTCCTTCTCCAGCTCATTTTACAGGTGAGGAAACTGAGACAAACAGGGTTAAGTAACTTGGCCAGTTAATGGACAAGATAGGAAATGTCTGAGGTCATATCTGAACTCCAGACCTGGCACTCTATCCACTATGCCACCTGGCTGCCCCAGTAGCCACTTAGTAAATGCTTTTGATTGATTGAATAACTGAATAGAGATTTCAGAATTGGATGAATACCTGTCTGAAATTGTCCATCAGGATTGGAGTTACAGATCTCCTTGATTACTATGCATAACATTTGACATTAGCAAAGTAAATATTTATTGCTTTCTGGAGTGTTTTGTGTTTCTTAGTAGGCACAGGCATTCAGTGGTGTCTAACCTGTTAGTCTAATTTCATGCATTACAAAATCGTTCTTAAATAATTTTGATCAAATGTGGGCAGTAAGGGAACTAATTTTGGTTGGAGTTATTTGAGAATCTTGATTTAGGTTCCGTTTTTATTTCTCTGGATGGTTTAGGGGATTGCATGAACTGGAATTCCAGCACTTCTGGCTCTCTCATCCCTTGTTATTCACACGATAGGGCTCACCTTGCTGCTTCAGGTACTATAAATTGAGTATTGGGAGACAGGGCTTCATCAGGATTATTTTACTACTCTTTACATGAGTAAACAGTCTTTTCAAGAGTCTCTATGACCAAAAAATTCAACACTGTGAATCTAACTTGGTTGTGATCCTCTCTGAAACTTAAGTTGGTCCTTGGACAAAGAGTATTTCTCATGATCAGATTCATACTGCAATCTTTTCCCACATGGTATTTAGAGCTGAAAGGTACCTCCGAGTCCAATTCTCCCATTTTTACGGTTGAGGAAACTGAGACCTAGGGATGTTAAGTGATCTATCCATAGTCAAACTGGTAGTAAACATTAGAATCTGGATTTGAAGGCAGGCCTTCAGACTCTAGAGTAGATTCTAACAGCTTACACTCTACTAGCATAGTTTTTGAGAATCTAGGATTACTTTTATATCACATTGAGGCATGAATAAAAGTTGTTTGGAGGTCAAATTTTATATTTAAAAAAAGTCAGGATCAGTTCATATGGAATTGAAAAATCTTCAGGTTAGGTCTGTACTTTGTCTTGTGTATTTTTTTAAAATCACATTCAATAATGTTGCAAGCATTTGAGAATAAAGGTACGATAAGAAAGTGTAGGGCTATAGAGACTTTGAAAACACATTTTCTGAAAGGGAAAAATAAATCAGTTCCATCAAGTAGGATTGTAGCATCAACATGAAAAGCTGTTTCTGGTGGGATTTGGAATTTCCAACACCTGTTTAATGTCACAACTCATATCATAGAGATATTTTAAACACAGATTTTTACACTAGCTCAAGTACAGTATTGTAGACTGATATTGTGGAACAATTTTCCACAGTTCTGTACTATACTATAGGACATTGTTACATGTGCTCAATTTCTACATGGATAATGATGTTCCTATTCTCAAGTTGAATTTTGACCTTTTTCAAAAGTCTGGAATTTATTGTGAAAGATGAATTATCCAACACATCATGAATAGGGGTTTATATCCTGGGCTGGCAGGGAGCCAGGTGGCAAGCAACATTAAAGAGCATACACACATTCTCCTTTTACTAGGGCCACATGATGCCCCTTTCCTGCCTCTGACTTCCATGCTTGTCAATGGGAGTTATGTTTAGAGATGAAGGGAAGGACCTGGCCTCCAAAAAATAAGGAAATCAAATGTATGAGATAAATATGAAAGCATGCTCCCATGAGCTCATATTTCAACCCACACAGTATCTTTGGGTTGATTTCCTGTTAGTAGCAAATAAGCAAAAAAGTAGTAGTATAATTTTTAGTTGTAATTTGCTTTTGTTGTATGAATTTTACTCAAGATTTTACTATTGTCACAAAATTTGAGTAACAGATTCCCCACCCTCCCTGCAAAAAGTTGTGATATAAAATGACACACTTTAAAAAGCAAAGTTGAGGCAATTAATTGTACATGTATTTTCAGGTTATTAATCCTTAAACAGTACTTCTGTTTACATTTTGGAAGAAGTTTTATTCTTGAGGGCACTGAGGAAGGTTTCAAATAGGAGGTAGCATTTGAGTCAGGCCTGAAAGGTTATGTAGGACATGGGTAGGACAGGGGCTGGGGCAAAATAAAGTAGCTGTGGAAAAGTTTTGAGTTTGATTCAGTGTGAGTGCGTTAGGAACTCCCAATTTTATCCCTGTAGGTTCTCTCTTTAGATCGCGTTAGATCGACTAGAGTAAATGTTTTTTAGCTGTTGTCATGATTGTAGTAGATTGCTGAACAAAAATCATTCATATATCAGATACCTGCCATGTCAGATTGATTCCATTTATGTGTCTTTCTCAATTCCATAAGCTTATAGCTAAGTACTTATTGTGCTGGGTGTTTGGGATAGAAAGACAAAAATGAAAAAGGTCCTGACCACAAGGAACTTACAATCTGTTGGTGCTTCCAATTTCCTAATTTGCTTCATCATCCAATCAATCAGCATTTATTTATTAAGTTCCTTCTGTGTGTTAGACAGGGTTCACAGTATAAAAGGAAATGTGTCAAGAGCTCGTTATTAGAAATAGAAATCAATTGAGAAGATATGTATCACTTTTAGCTGCTTGTGTTACAGGAGTTAGGTTTTGAATATTTGAAAAAGAGGAAAGGTTAAATCAATATAATTCTTACATCATTATTTATTTGAACTTATATTTTTTTCTAAATCTATTATATTTCATTTTAAACTCTGCTTTGTTTAAACTCTGCATTTAATGCAGATTTTTCCTTTTTCATATATTAGAAGTGATTCTGTCTGAAATATTTCATCTTGATTTCCTTTCTGAGCATTGTATTTTAAGAGGACTTCTTTTTGAAAGTTGGCCTACTGGTTAAATAAATAAAACATTGCCTGTGTACATTAGGTATTGATTGAGAATTTATAGAATGAAGCAGCTGTATCAGAACCATAATAATCCCGTAACATGAACTAGTCCCCACAAAATGATACAATTTTCATTAAGTGAAGAAAGCTACTAATAATAAGAAAATAATTAAGCAGCAATGATATTTATAGTCATCATAGTATCACTGTTGATACTTAGCCTTACCCAGGGGTCAGAAAACTGTGGGGCCTGTTTTTGTACTTGTGAACTAAGAATAGTTTTTGAATTTTTGCGTAGTTTGTTGTTTTTGACATGACGTCTATAATTTGATGACTCATGGTCTTATCAATTGATACAAATCCTCTCCATGATGATCCAGTAGGAACCAGAAGTAGAATTCAATTTGTAAAACCAAGAGATGTCTAGTTGATCACCTACTATGTAGCATACAATAATGAAAAGCTATATAATTCTTACTCTCAAATAGAGGGGATAAGATAGAAATAACTACATATTAGAAAATGAATAAATACAAAAGAGACATCAGAATTACTTTAGAATTTCAAGGAAGGGAGAGATAGCTTCCAGCTTGGGAGGTTCAAAGAAGGTTTTCACAGAGGAGTGGCTGGACATCTTAGAAGGGGTAGAATGTCAGTTAATGGAAGTAGTAGTGAATATTTTTCTGCAGTAAGAGAGTAGTCTATGTAAAGCCACTGAGGAAGGAAACGGTAATACAAAATTAGTGAATAGTGAGATTGAACAGTTAATAAACATAAAGGAGTAAAAGTAAAATTAGCTAGGAAAGGTAGGTTGAGTTTTGGCTGTGCCTCGAATTTCAGGTTAAAGAAGTTTTTCCCCTTTAAAAGCAGTGTGGAGCTATGGTAAATTTTTGAGTGGAGGAATGTTGCCCTCAAATCTGTGCCTTAGAAATTTTGGTAGTGGTGTGAAGGACCAATTCATTTTAAAAGGGAAAATGTGGTGGCAGGGAGATCAGCTAGAAGGTCAGTCATTGGACCTCTTTGAAAATGAAGGACAGAATAACAGAAATACCCCTGGAGGCAATGGAAATTAAAAAGAGAGAATGGGTGGCAGAGACATTTTGTAGGTAGAAGTGATAGGACTTGGCAACTAATTGGATATGGAAGGAAAGGGGAGGAAAGGAAAGGAAAAAGGGAGGAAAGATCAAGAATGATACTAGAACGATCCTAGATGATTAGGAAAATGAAGTTAGGAGAGAAGACAGTGAGTTCAGGTTTGGATATATTACATTTGAAGTGTTATTTGGATATAGATATGTCCCAGATGCAGTAGGAAATATAGAACTGGAGTTTAGAGGAATGGTTTGCATTGGAGGGTATGAAAGAGCATAAGGTTTTCAAATGAAAGTGTAGAGAGATAAGAGAAGAGAAGGCTGAGGGCACTGGGACAATGCTTATAAATATGGGACTAGAGGAGAAAATTCCTGTAAATACAGGGAACCAAAAAAGATTTGTAAGAGAGGTTAGAAGAATCGGGAAATAGTAATGCCATGGGAATAAAAGTTGAAAGCAGCAAAGCAGGCATTTTTCTGAGAGAGATGGGAGTGTGTACGTAAGGAGGATTTTGTTATCCTTCTTAGAGTTAGTTTCTCAGGATCCATGGCCATGGGAATGTCTAGTTTCCAAGGGTTAGATAATAACTCCTCCAATAGTCTCAAGGATTCTAGATAGTAGTTCCCAGAATCTTAGTGGCAGACAGTCCTACTGAGGCTGCACTGTGAGATAAGGGGTGACATAATGTAATATTTGCTAGGCTTGTGCAGATTGACAATATTCCTCAAGTTAACCTGTGAGCTTACTGTTGGCAAAATGCCTTCTTTGTCTATTGCCTTATAAAAGCAGAGAGTGTTGGTCAGTGAGGGGGAAATCCATGGAGAACCCATAGGGGAATCAGTGTATGCCTCAATTGGCTCCCATTGAGACTTGAGAGGAGTTAGAGGAGGAGTGCACATATACCTGTTTTGCTTGATCCCATCGAGACATGGGGTAGTTCCCCCTCTTCTTACCGGTACCTGCAAGAAGGGTGTTTAGGGATTGCTGTAGATGGTTCTCTTATAACTCTTTGAGAAGATGAGACTAGAAAAAGTTGATTATTAATCTCTCCCAAGGTGTGTCTACCTGTCTGACCAGATCAAGAGTTGAGGTTGTTAGAGGTTAGAAAATGAAACCTGCTCCCGTGTGTTATCTGTTTAAACAGAGTGGGAATGGAAATAGATTGAGGAAAGAAGTTTGAAGAAAGCTAATGTTATAAGTAAGTCTCTGGGGAATATGATAGGTATTTGATAAGAGGAGAGTAAAATGATAGCATTTCATCAGGGAGAAAATAGTTGAGTTTAGATAGCACAAATTTGTAATGGAACTGGTCAGTATAACTTTATGCCCAAACTTTCTAGCAATTAGGAGTAGGAACGAAAGATATGAATGACTGGGTTATCCAGGATTAAGAATTAAGGTTTTTGGGAAAACTGGGGCCAATTCAGTGATAGAAAAGAGTGTATCATTGAAATATCTGACAAATACTGCGAAGAGTCAGAAGTAAAACCAGAGCAGAGTTGACTGGGAGGAAAATATTAGAGGGACCTCTCAGAAGGAACTTCACAGAATGGAGCTCAGCAGTCAGCTTGAGTAATATACATGGAAAAATTCTCAGTACCGCTTTGCTGCCATGCGTGTATTGTAACCTGTAAATGAGACTAGTTTGAAAACCCTGAGATAAGAATCCTGTTCACCTTATTCAGTTGCATCAATATTTTTCTTTACCGTAAGTCCCTTTCCAAGACAGTTATTGACTAAGTTGTTGAAAAAAAAATCTGTCTTTTCAAAAGGAATCACTTATTATGTTACAACTCTGCATTTTGAATTGATCAAGTGATCGATGATTTCCAAGAAATGCATTAGAAAATATCCAGTTATGTACACTCATTAGTAATCTTTCAAGGTATTGATCCTAGCACAGCAGTAGTCTGTTTAGGATCTTTGGTGGTAAATGTAGCTCCATTATTATGGCAGACATTTCTCTCTAAGCATCCAAATAATTGTTCCCTGTCATAGATTAAGAAAACGTGGAAAACAGTCAACTTTTTTTAGGATACTTAATAGAGAATTACATTAAAAACCTTAACGAATTCTGTTAATGAATATGATGATTTCCTCTTTGACCCAACAAGTCTGTGGATTTCTTTTTCATATTAAATTTGAAGTCCCTTAGAGAGCAATGAGAGACCTTAGTTCAGGGGAAGCTGTTAGAAGAAACCTGGGTTCAAATCTTGACTTCTACTCCTTGAGACAGTCGCTTTAGTTGTTTGGGCATTGGTCTCTTCCACTGTAAACCAAGTCGTGTGGCCTAGATGATTACCAGCATCCTTTCCTGCTCTAAATTTTATGATTCTCTGTATTATTTGAAGTTACAAATCCACTAGCATAATTAAAAATGGAAATGACACCTCTTATTAATCATCTGACCATCCCACCCATTTTTTTCCCAGTGCCTGGACAAAACAAGTAACAAATGTGAATTAAGTGCCTCAGCTGCAACCCATTATGATGATGTGCTGAGTGAGAGACTCATAAATATCTAGAGACAATACTGGGAAAAGTATGTTATGATAGGGATGGGTTCTTATGATTTATTTTAACCTCTGTCGCCTGTAAGCATTAGTCATTAGAAGATAGTCATTAGAAAGTTCAAAATATTTCAATCAATTCTTCCTTTTTATGGGTTGAAAAATCGAGATTTGTGGTATTCAAGTTGTACCTCCTTCCTGTCATAGTCTAATTTTATTTGCAAGTGTTATCTTTTTATTCTGTGAAGGCTCTGAATCTTTAATACTGAATTCCATAATTAATAAGCACTTTCTGATCATCAGGGGTCATACATGATATGTCAAAGGAAAGATGTTAGAAAGATTGCACATTGGCATGAGATTATTTTGTATGTTGACTTTCTTTATAAAAATTGAAGTTAACCAGAATTATAAATCTAATGATCATGTCTTACAGAGTTGAGCCTTAGGAAACAGAAAGCAAGATACTTTCTTCTGGAGGTTCTCCTCCCCCTCACCCCATCCCCCCCAGGATTTTACTCTTTAGAGTAAAAAATTATCTCTATTTTTTCATTAGTTTTTATTATGGTATTTACTTTTACAATTTTAGTGTGTGACTTTCTTTTTGGAGTTAGGCCAGTGATCAGATTCAGTTTGTTTTCCTCCAGTATTGAATTGTTGGAGGCCTGGTTGCAGGTGAATAACGGGCCCTAAATGTCAGGCCTTAGGATGATAGATCAGCCTTCATTGTACCCCTGTTACTTCTTTTTGTCCCTTGATAACCCTTTATCCAGGGAATAAAATACTAGGAAAGGGTACCAAGGAAAGAAAAAAGAATCAGCAACTGGAAGATATGGGGCTAACTTGACTGGAATCAGAAGAGAACTGGACTATGTATATCCGCTACAGATCAGGAGGAGAAATAGAGCAGAAACTAGAAGGAAGTCTGGTGTTGAATTCTCTAGTTTTCTGTGGCTCTTCACAAGAGAGAGATTCATCAATTGCCAGAGGCTAGGAGCAGGAAGAGACTTGAAGGCTGGTGTCTGTTAACTAAGGAACCACACCTTGTTAGTATTAAAGAGGAGGGAAAGGGACTGGACCAGAAGACCCGCATGGGTTTTGATGGGGTCAGCGTTTTTTTTTTTAAGAGTCAGGAAGCCAGGCTAAGGAAAGGTCAAGGAAGCTAGGCAGACCCTAATTCTGAATCTTCCTTTTTTTTTTATTTGATTGGTAGATGAAAATGGCACAGATGGGAGTGCATCTTGAGTTCATCAAGGCATTTGAGAGTCCCTGATGAGATCCTCCTGGATAAGATGGGGAAGGGGGACTTAGATAATGGCACAAGCAAGGAGATTTATAGTTGATTGAACAGCCTTGCCTAAAGAGTGTTGCTTGTAATTTTTGAAATCAATTTGAAATGGATCAATGTTAATCTGAGGGGATGTATTCAATTCTGTACCATAGTGTCTTTTGCTGTTTCCTATTCAACATTTTTAATATCAGTTACTTAGATAAGGCATAACGTTTCTTCTGTGCATTACTAGTAACAATGACCAGAATAGCTAGCATGTATGTAATATTTTAAGGTTTACATAATACTTTAGAAACATCTCATTTAATTCATATAAACAACCCTGGAAGGTACGTGATATTACTCCCCATTATTCAGATGAAGAAACTGAGACAAACAGAGGTTAAGTAACTTCCCCAGAGTCACACAGCAAATAATTGTCTGTGGCTGAATTTGAACTCAGATCTTCTGACCTCTGGACCCTGTGCTCTGTTTACTGCTGCATTAAATGGAAGAGTAACTGTTAACATTTTGTAGTATATGATCCAAACACTATGTTATAATACCTAAAATACTTGAATATGATAAGGTGCACCCAATGGGTAGGAAATTTCACTTTAATGAAATGAAAATTTTTTTGAGACTCAAAATTAAATACCTAATTAAAATGTTGATTATTTAAAAACCAAAATCCAAAGAACAGTTTTTTCCCCCTCATGCTAAAGACAGTAAACTCTTTATTTGGAGCATCTAAGATCCCTTCAAGTTTTATGGTCATTGCTTTGACTAAGACTTTCATTGTTGTAGAATTGTTTTCAGTTAATGAACAAAATATTTATGAAGCACCTACTATGTGCTGTTTGGGGGATGCAAAGATAAGGGCCCTGACATTAAGTAGGATACAGTCTCTCTCGGTTCTGCTATCTTTTTTCTATACTCTCTGCCTTGGTAACCTTATTAACTTTGATGAATTCCATCGTCTTTCTAAAGATGATGTTCAAATGTATATATCTAACCCCAGTTTCTCTCTTGAAAACTAATTCCATATTACCAATTGCCTGCTGGATAATTCTACCTGGTTATGCTATAGGCATCTCACATTCAACATGTCTAAAATGTAACTCATCTTTCCCCCATTTCTTCTCTAGTCTCCCCTCTCATTTTTGTCGATGTCATCATCATCTTTTCAGTCATTCAGTTTTGTAACCTTAGAGTCAGTCTTGACTCTCACCTCAAATCCCCCCTCCATTTAGAAAACCACATTGGTGTTCTGATTTCCAGTCTCTTCCCTCTTCAATCCATATTTTACAGTGTTTCCAAAGTGGCATTTCTAAAACACAGTACAGTGTTCATCTCTGTGCAAGAGAAATATTGATAGGTCAGTTCAATAACCAGTTACATATCCTACTCTGGATAAAAGATGTTCTTCATCCAGTTGGATTTTCCTGTGTGGATTGTTAGGACAAGTTCTTTTAAATGGTAACATATCTCATTTCCGTAACTTTCTATAATGTGATGCAATCAGTATAATAGTTATCGGAAAAGCTTCACCATCTGCAAGGCATCCTGCTAATTCAAACAGTACTGGATTATAATCACAGTGAACACATTTAGGTCATCATAGATTTAGAGCTGGAAGGGACCTTAGAGATCATCCAGCACAGCAATGTCATTTTATACCTGAAAAGCTGAGGCCTAGAAAGGTAATGTGAATTTTTTGAGATTATATAGGGACCAAATGTAAAGTAACAATTTTAACCCAGGTCCTCTGACTCTAAATTCACTTATCTTTCCAAATGTTTTATGTTTCAATTAAATGTTGATAATTAGGGTACAATTGAACAAAGTTTGTTCTGTTTTAAAATCTATTAAGAAATCTTTTATGAGCTTAATATATATAAAGACATCTTCCTGTTGGAGGATAGCTTTTTAAAAGTTACATTTTGCTCTTTCAAATTAATTTTTAAAAAATAGTTAACAAACCACAAACAACATGAGATCATGTATTCTCTACATCTTTCAGTCAGTTGTGCAAACATAAAGATGTAGTTTTTGTAGAATATAAAAGCTTGCCTGATTCCTCATCATCAAGTATGACTTTAATATATATTCAGTTATTCTCACTGAGACTTTGTAGAAGTGATAGAATATGGGCCAGTCATTATTGATGACCTCACAGTTGGCTCGTGTGTGTTGATACCATTTGTGATTGTTCCCCTACACCGTTCAGTATATGAACATTAACATTTATGTAGTCATATATTCATTGGTTTTTTATAAGTTTCATTTTAATTTTATGCCATCACACTTGCAGGGAAAGCATTGTATAACTATAACAACTAAATGCTTGTGAAAGACAAATATGTTTATTTGTATATATCAACTTAATTTTTAATTTGTATCGGCATATCAGTTCTGCTTTTTAAAGCAGTTCAGGGTTCTAAGAACCAATGAATTACTATTTCTGAATTTCTATTTCTCTGTTTAGAATGTAATTTACTGATAAGGATAGTACTTGGTTGTTTATTGGGAAAACCCCCCCCATTTTCTATTTTTATACCATTTTGTTTATGAGGCTCATGCAAAAAATTGTTGGTTTTTGTATTTTTTTGACAAGTGGAATTTTCAACATTTAGACATGGTTTTCATTGTTTCATTAATGACTGAAATTTACCTGATTCATGAGCAGGATATATTTCTACTTACAGAGAAGGAAAATAGCATCACAATTATCCAAAATCATAAATGACAAAGTAAGAATTAGAACATTTTTCTTTTGACTTCTGCTGTTCATACCTCAAAAGTTAGCTTCATTATGTTTTAAGGTAGACATTCATACCTTTTAAAATATTTATTTATTTAATATTTAAAAATCAGGAGATGCTGAAGGTGATAGGGATTATGAAGGTGTCATGACCAACATCACTTTTATTTTTATGTAAGAAGAATATTATATCATTTTAGTTTTTTTCACTTAAACATTTATCTTCCCCTCTTCCCTATTGCCTCTTTCTCTACCCATGGAAAAACAAACAAGCAAAAAACCCCAAACCCATATAGTCTATATGTCAGGTCAGCTTTACTGTGTTCTGTATGATCATTCCTTTAGAAGAGGTAGAAATGACTTTCAAGTTAAAATATGAACTATCTTTTGTTTTTTTTAGGGTTTTGTTTCTTATATACACTTCAACCAATACATGAATTTAGTGTCTCCTTAAATGACACAGCATTCCTTTACTATTACATTACAGACAGTTACAGAATGCTGGTCAGACAACTGCTCTTTGCAGACAATTTTAGTCACATACCAGAGAGCGGATTATCTTAGCCTAAATTGGTGGACCCATATAAAAGAGAGCTGTAACTCTAAGGCAATACAGTTTTTTTTCCCCCTAAGATAATGTTTATAATTCCAATCCCATTTATAAACTCATTTTAAATTAGCCTCAAGACTTAAGACACCTCCTACAAATTTTTTAGATCACAGTTATTTTAAAAGGTGAGTTACTTGGGGTCATGGTACCCCTGAAGCATGTGTGAAACTATTTATGTGATACTGTTTAAAAATAGAACACTTCCCCCCCTACCCCCCTGTCAGAACAGGCCCATTGCCCTTTCTGGCACATATATATATATATTTTAAAAGGTAAGCTTATATTTATAAATGGTTTATATTTAAAAAGTTGCTGGTTTCATTATTAAATTCTTATTCTAAAGCATGGCACAAATTAGTCTTAAGGCACAGAGGGAGAGACTTTGGATCAGTTATTTTCAGTTCCTTTCATTCTGCTGCATATTTGAGAATATACTTGGAGTGTTAGAAACATGCTCCACACAGCTGTGGAATGGAATCTCTAGCTGGACAAAAGGGCATCCCCCAAATACCTATGGGTTTATGTTTGTTAACAAGGATTCAAGTATAGTGGTAATAGTTACCCTTGTGTGAGTGAGTCATGGTAAATAGGAATGATTTATGAGAGCTCAACCAGCTTTCATTTTAATGTCCTCTTTGCCAAATTGTCGTCCTTCCCCTCCTTTTTAAAGGGAAACTTTTGAAATGATGTTTATTTTTTTACACCTCATTCATTTCACAATAACTCTGTGCCCTCTGTATACTCTTTCACTGTGTGTGTGTGTAACACAAACAATCATGATGAAGATTGCCAATAGGATGAATGACTGTAAAACTGAAGGTGGTATTATACTACAATGAAAAACACAATGATGGGAATGAAAACAATGCTAAGAGATGTGTGAAATCAGATTAAATACAATGACTGAATTTTGTTCCAGAGGCTTAATGATGAAACACAATATCTTCTTTTGCTTCTTTCTTTTCTTTCTTTCCTGCATTTTATAGCAATAATGAAACTTGAAACTCATATGTAGTCAAGGGAGAGAGATGTAGTGGCACTTTCTTTTATCAAATCACCACACAAGACAGCAAAGGGGGTATAGGGATGAGAGAAATAAGGTGGGGGTAGAAAGGGGAGTATCAGCAATAGGGATGCTGAGCATCAAAAATCTGGAGATGCTGAAGGTGCCATGACCAGCATCACTTTTGTTTTTATGTAAGTAGAACCCACAATGATTTCTTGTGATGATGGATAGACTTTCATTGTGTTGAAAATTTCTACCAACAGCACCTTTAATTTAACAATCAATTCAAGTTCTTGGAATTTAGGTAGTTGTGGAGTTTTGATGTCATGGGAGATTTTAAAAGTCTTCCAGATCCATTAGAAAACCATGAGATGGAAAAGAAAGTCAGGCATCAACAAAGTAGGCTTATATTGACTCAAGGTGTCCTGTAGATAAGATACCAAAAGGTGGGGCCAACCCAGCATTAGAATTATCAATAGGCAGAGGTTATAAGAGGAGGGAGAAAGAAGCGTTGGGCGGTTAAAGCAGCTTCTCCTTCCCCACCTTCATTTGGCACAGGGTGTCTGGAGAATATGTCAGCCCTCAATAACTCAGTAAACCTATTTTAAGGTTAACTCATCTGTGTGCTGTTAATGCCTGATCATTTCCTTTAATCTTAAATCTGTCCCCAAAAGATTTCAATTTAAATCTAGACCCCCCAAAACTAAAAAACCACAATTCTTTTCAATGGAGTTCAACAGATATATATCTATATATGTACATATAAATATTCATATACACAGTCAACTCTAAATCCTCTTGCTTGTGCCATTATTCAAGTCCTCATTTCCCCATCTTATCCAGGAGGATTTTATAAGGCAGTCTCAAATGCCTTAATGAACCCCAGATGTACTCCCATATATGGCTTTCTCATCTACCAATCTAACCAAAAAAAAAAAAAAAGGAAGATTCAGGATTAAGGTCTGCCTCGCTTCTTGACCTTTCCTTAGTCTTGCTTCCTGACTCCTAAAAAAAGCCATTGATCCTGTCAAAACCCATGTGGGTCTTCTGGCTCAGTCCCTTTCCCTTCTCCTTAATACTAACAAGATGTGTGTGGTTCTTTAGTTAGCAGACACTAGACTGTAAGCTTCTTCCTGCTCCTGGCCTCTCACAATTGGTGAATCTTTCTCTTGTGAAGAGATGATGAGCCAGAGAATAAGAGAATTCAACACTAGATTTCCTGATATGTGTGTGTGTATACATGCACACATGCTAAATTCAGTTGAATTGAATTGTTTTTAGACTAATTTAAGTCGAATTGTTTGTTTTTCTTTATTGCATCTTTTATATATATAGTGTATAGGGAGGATAAAGTTATTGCGTAATTATGAATATAAACATACATGTGTATATATGTAAGTTAACGTTACGTAAAACATATATGTATGTACATGCATATGTGTATATATACACACCTACATGCATGCATATATATATGACAAAGAAAAACAGTTAAGCAAAATGAACCACTTTGTCCCCCATATACATGCCTTACTGATGGTCTTCCATCTTTCTACTAAGTCAGAGTGGCCTGTTAGGTTGTTCTCTGTATGCAGTATTCATCTACTTCTGTGCTTTTGCTCTCGTGGTGCCCCTTGCCCAGCATGCACTCCCTCCTCACCTTTGCTTTTTAAAGTTCCTGGCTTGCTTTAAAGGACTGCTCAAGTGCCACCCCTGTGAAATGCCTTTCTTGACTCTTTCTCCTGTTATTAGAATTCACTCCCTCTTCAAATCACTATTATATCCTTGTATTTATTTGCTTGTGTATATGTTGAATCTCCCCTAATGGAATACAAGTCCTCTGAATGCAGGAAATATTTCATTTTTTGACTTTGTATCTCCAATGCCTCCTACCATGCTTTGCTCATAATAGGTACTTAGTAAATGTTGAATTCAATTAAATTGAAAGGAATTGGATTTCATCATTGGTTCTCAGGAACCAAAGATTAGTCATTGCATTTATTCTGATTTCCTGTGCCTCTCAGTGCTGATTTCTTTCACATTATTGAGTTTTTCATTATTTTGCACCTTTTCTTTAGTTTTTTTTCAGGCTTATTCATCCTGTTGCAGTCTTGGTTATGATTGTTAAATTTATTTTCTCTTTCATCAAATCCTATTACTGTATTTTCTCTTTCTTATCTCCATTCCCTTATTTCAGAAGAAATAAAGAAATCAGTACTAATTTTCTGCATTTTTTTCTTTGACCATGCCAGTCCACAGGTTCCTTTTCTGGCTCTACTCCTCCCTCCTACTGTGCCCTTCTCCCCTCTTGTTCTTTCCCTGTTCTTTATCATACTTTTACCAGTATGCATTTTTTAAAGCTTTCCTAGTCTAGATCAAAGTGAGGTCCATGAAATCCCTATATTTGCTCCCCATACAAATTTCTGTGTTTGTAAAACCTCCTGTGGCAACTTATTTATGAAAATTACCAAGTACTTTGCCTATTTTTCACTACAGTGTTTACTTTTTTGTTCTTAGAAAACCCAAGGTAACAGTTTATTTCTCTTTTTTCATCACTCACCCTTAGAGATTGGTGGGACCCTAAAGGTCTTTCCTTTCCCTTTCAGAATATAGGCAATGAATCATCTCTCAGAGTTATTCATGTTTGTTTAGATTTTTTGCTTTAGATAAATTTGCTTTGACTTCTGCTTCAATTGTCTTTCAAAGACTGGTCAACTTTAGTTTCTTCAACAAGAACATTTGGATGTCATCAATTCTCTTAAAGGTTTTTTGTTTTTTACCTTTAGGGTTATATTCAACTTTACAGGGCAAATTATTCTTGAGTGCAGTTCTTGTTTGGCAATTATCTTTCTGTGTGTATTCTATCTGGGATTTCCCCTGTAGATTCTATCCATGCTCTATACTCTAGACACAATATTTCTGGGCAATTAAAAAATAATTTCTTTGAGTATGTATTCATATTTTATGTTTTGTTACGTTGTTTTTAGAACTTAGTGATTCTTAGATTAACTTTCTTGTATAGGGTACTCAGGGAGGTCTAGTACCTCTGTTGTAAGGGCTTCCTGAACCCTTTTTAGGGTTACTCATCCACCTTTGGTGTTTACTCAACCATGACTCCAAGAAGCTGTAGAATTCAAAGTGACTGTACCCTGGGAAAATCATCTTGGCAGAAGGGCTAAACCAGATTGAAGGTGACTGATAGACCTCGGAACGGTCCGTGAGTTAGAGGGATGTCTACCCCAAGCATGTGAAGATTTCCCTTGGTGGAATGGGTAAAAAGAACAGTCTGTTTCAATAGCCACAAAGTCAGCTAAAACAGACACTTTGGAGTGCTTAGAAGTGGAAAAACACAAAGATGACAAGGTTATCCACTACATCCAGGGCCATTGCTAGTCATCCAGACTTTTATCTTGCCATTGGATTTCAAAAAGCAAGGGAGTTGTAGAAAAAAAACCCCATTTGCTTCATTGACTACACCAAAGCCTTTGACTATGTAGATCACATCAAAATGTGTCAAATCCTCAAAGAAATGGGAGTATCAGATCATCTTACTTGTCTCCTGAGAACACTGTATATGGGCCAAGAAGCAACAGTTAGAACTAAACATGGAACAATTGATTGGTTTAAGATTGGAAAAGAAATACAACAAGACAATATATAGTCATCTTATTTATTTAACTTATATGCAGAGCATATCATCCAAAATGCCAGACTGGATGAATCAAAAGCCAGACTGAAGGTTGCTAGGAGAAATATTAACAGTCTCAGATATGCCGATGGTACTACTCTGATGGCAGAAATAGAAGAGTAATTAAGAAGTCCCTTGATTAGGGTGAAGGAGGGAGTATAAAAGCTAGTTTGAAACTTAATGTAAAAAATTCTAAATTCTTAGTAAGTGGTCCCATCACTCCCTGACAAATAGAAGGAGAACAAATGGAAGCAGTGTCAGTTTTTATGTTCTTAGACTCAACTATCACTGTAGACAGTGCCTGCAGTAATGAAATTAAAAGATGTTTGATCCTTGGAAGGAAAGCTATGGCAGATCTGGACAGTATACTGAAAACAGACACATCATTTTGCTGACAAAGTTCTATAAGATCAAGGCTATGGTAGATTCTGTCCTTGCTTTATACTCTAGACACAATATTTCTGGGCAATTAAAAAATAATTTCTTTGAGTATGTATTCATATTTTATGTTTTGTCGTATGTGACTGTGAGAGTTGGATTGTAATGAAAGCTGAACACTACAGAATTGATATTTTTGAACTGGGCTGCTGGAGAAGACTTTTAAGGGTTCCTTGGACAACATCAAATTAGTCAATACTTAAAAAAATTTATTCTGGCTGTTCATTGGAAGGTCAAATACAGAAGATAAAACTGAAATACTTTGGTCACATAATGATAAGACAGGACTCATTGGGAAAGATCCTGGTGTTGGGAAAGATTGAAGGCAAAAGGAAAAAGGGACAGGAGAGAATAAGACAGAGTGTCATGCGAGCAACAAATATGAACTTGGAAGACTTTGGTAGATAGTAGAGGATAGAAGCACCTGTTGTGCTATGGACTATGGGGTCATAAAGAGTTGGACATGACTGAATGAACAACCATAAAATTGTAAATGATTCTCAGATCTACGTGTCCAAGTCGTAGCTTTTCTACTAAGCTCCAGTACCACATCATCAATAGTTTCTTGAACATTTTCAATTAGATATCCGTTAGGTATCTCAAATTCAACCTGTCTAAAACAGCATTCATGATCTTTCTCCCCCAAACTTCCCCCTCTTTGCAACTTCCCTTTTACTATTGAGGGCATCCTTATTACCCATCTAATCACTCAGTATCTCAACCTCTCAGGGTCATCCTTGCTTAATCATTCTCAATCACTCCACATTCTAATCAGTTGCTAATATCTTGTCTTTTCTCTCTCCACAACCTCTCTTGTACATCTCTTTTTCTTTACTTACATAGCTACCACCCTGGTCCAGGCCCTCATCACTTCTCACCTATACTATTGCAGTGACATTTTAATTGATCTCCTTGATTCATCTCTCTGTATTTCAATGTCTTCCTTACAGCTGCTGAAGTGATTTTCCTAGGTCTTACTATACCACCTCCCCAGCACAAGTCCCGTGGACTAACATTTTTATGATTTTTATTTAAAAAATTCTGTTATTTTAAAATTCATTTTATTTAAACATGTATTTAATTTTTTAAAAAAATTATTTTTTTACTTTTTATAATTATAAAAAGAAAGTACTTTAAAACTTTTGGGAACCTGGTCTCTTACCACCTTCATAATTTTTTTGCATTTTACCATCTTGGACACACTTTGAGATCCAAGCATACTGTCCTACTTATTGTATCTCATACAGTACTCCCTCTTCATAATCCTGTCTCTTT
Organism: Potorous gilbertii; assembly: GCA_028658325.1. Classification (NCBI taxonomy): domain Eukaryota; kingdom Metazoa; phylum Chordata; class Mammalia; order Diprotodontia; family Potoroidae; genus Potorous; species Potorous gilbertii. The sequence goes on along the minus strand of CM053770.1, from coordinate 341,964,655 downwards.
ACTTTTTTTTTACTAGTCTCTCCATGTCCAAAATGCTTTTCCTCTTCACTTCCACTTTTTAGAATCCCTGATTTCCTTTAAAGCATTAATTGAAATATTCTACCTGTACAGGAAGCCTTTCCCATCCTTCCAGTTTCTAGCTCCTTCCCTTTCTATGGCTGTTACTTTCCTTTTCCTCTGTATTTATCTTGTATGTGCTTAAATATTTACGTATTGTTAGGATGTAAGCTCCTTGAGGATACGGACTGTTTTTGCTTTTCTTGTATCCCCAGGGCTTAACGGTGTACCTGATTAGTTGAGACCACATGTATAGGAGGGTGAAATTTTAAAGCCAATGGAAAGACAGTGTAGGAGCATGTACTTAGGATTCATCAACATGGGAGATGACAATTTTCTGGTGGCTGGAGGGTGCAGTGTCAGGAACAATGGTGAAGGGGTAGCTTAAGTACCTGACAATGCTCCATTTTACTAGAAGAATTGTACTTGGTGACTCCTGGGTTACTGAGGTAATATGATAGGCCATGTCTGTGCTGTAGTCAGGAGTCTGGTCCATGACATCTATGACAGATATATCTCTGTGGTATTTGGTTTTTCATCAGGGTAGACAGGGGACTTGAGGTAGAACTATTAGAGCTATTCATGGGGGAGGTCATATTTGAGGATGATCTTAAAGAATAATTGAGATTAACAGTCATGTAACTTTAGTGGTAAGTGGGACCTTAAAGATCATTTAATTCAGCCCTTTTGTTTTATTGATTAAGAAACAGGCACCAGGAAGCTAAATGGGTTGCCTAAGGTCAGAAAGGTAGTAAGAAGGAGAACTGAGACTAGAACATATATTTTCTCCAATTCCAATGGTCTTTCCATTATACGCTGTTACATTTCCTATACCAGTGTGTCATTCTTTTTTCTGATATCTCCACATAATATAAATGTTATAATAGATAGATGTCTTTGCAGCTTCTTCAAAGTCAGGCAATTCCATAATGACAATGGCTTAATTAGGACCAAGGCCTCCTAACTATCTCCTTCCAAAGTTTGCAAGATGGCAACAGTTAACTAAAGAAATTGAAAGACTAAAGTGGTTTGACCATAGACTTAATCTATAAAAAAGGGATTATATTAGAAGATGGTCCCTAAAAGTCTTTTCTAGCTCTAGATCCTATGAAAAAATTACACGACTTGGGAAATGTTGTAATCATTTTGTTGCTTGGTTGCATTTTATAGTTTGACATCTAGTGTAAGCTGGTAGGCTCTGCTGGTCAGACCTACCAACTACAGACTTCTGACATGATGGATGAGAGGCCCTAGATGGCCACTAAGTGCATGGGCAAAAGAGGATGAATTGGCTTGTTTTTCAGCAGATGGATGGGTAGTGTGATGCTAATTAGCTCTGCATGAGATGATTTTGCTTTGTCCTTAGCTTTGCCAGCTGCCATTTACTAGAGGCCACTTTAGCAATTACTCTGCCTCATTCCAATGAGGTCAGGTGGTTGGGTGGGTGACTGAGAAATACTGGCCAGCAGGAAAAAGGGATACCTTTTGGTTTTTGGAACGTGGGGTACAATGACTATTTAGAAAATTTAGAAAATCATTCACTAGTTGGCTAGGTTTTGGCACTAGAAATTTCCAAATACATATTTCAAGAACTGCTCTGAAACGTTGTTGTTCATAGCTATTAGATTGGATTACTTTGGTATATTTTAGGTCAAATCCCTTAACTGCTGTATTGATTAAAGAAAGGTTTCCAAAATTCTAGCTGATGACAACATGCATTTTTCTGATAGTATTGATTTTGTTGAAATTTCATACAATGAGGGAATCTGGGCACAAACTTGGAATTTATTATGGGGCTGGGCATGAATGACCTTAGGTAGTGTAATTCTTACCTATTTCTTTATGATATTTTAATTAAAGAATCAATTTAATTAATTTATTTTTCCTTTCTTTTTTAAGAATTTATTTGTAAGTTTTCAACATTTACTTCCACAAAATTTTGAGTTCCAAATTTTCTCCCCATCTCTCCCCTCCAAAACACCAGGCATTCTAATTACCTCTACCACCAATCTGCCCTCCTTTCTAACATCCTTCACTTCCCTTATCCCCATCTTCTCTTTTGTCCTGTAGGGCAAGATAAATTTCTATACCCCATTACTTGTATTTTTTATTTTCCAGTTGTATACAAGAACTCAACAGTTGTTACTAAAACTTTGAGTTCCAACTTCTCTTCCTTCCTTCCTCCCTCCCCCATCCCCATTGGGAAGGCAAGCAATTCAATATAGGCTATATAGGTGTAATTTTGCAAATAACTTCCATAATAGTCATGTTGTGTAAGACTAACTATATTTCCCTCCATCTATCCTGCCCCCCCAAGAATCAATTTAATTTAGATGAAAGCTTTGATTCCTTGAGCATATCTTACAGATCAAAGGAAACCAATGTGATAGCTTAGATAAGAAATGATTGGGGGAAAAAATGAATGACAGTGTATTGGCAAAGATTTAAGGGAAAACCAATGGCAAGCATCCATAATATCTCATATCTTTGATATGATGAAAAATAATTGACTTTTATGTATCATATTTAAAAATATATTATGTCTAATTTTACTCGGTGCATTTGTTATGCAAATTTAAACTCATGTTTTTGAAGGTTATTTGGTTTTCATGTTTTTGTATTAGACTAGGAGCAGAAATATTTGGAAGTCTAGTTCAGTACTAAAAGTCAACCTGACATTGAACTACTTACTGAGTCTTTTTGACTGTTCACGTGTAGTATGTGTTACAGTTAAAGACCAAATACCAGCTAATGCCTTTGGCATAGTAAATTCATGAATCAGATTTCTGTTTATAATTCTCTTGTGAGGGCTGATTATGTATCAAGTAAGGTCATATACTTTAATTACACATATTAATAAATGAACATGCAGGCTGAGCCTGACATTATGCTATGAAAAATGAAAATGTGTCAAATACAAACACATCTGTGGATTTCTAAGTGCATTTTTATTTACTATTGGGCACTGATGATTTTGATGAAAGGAGAATATCTTATTTAGATATTTGATAATAAAGTTGACAGGACCCAATTTGTGAATCTGCTTTGGAAATGAGCTAAGAAGAAGTAGTTTGTAAGAGATAGAATGTTGCACCTGAAACGGATCATAGAGATGGTTTAGTTCAACCCTTTGTATTTACAGATGATAAGCCCTGAAGCCCTGAGTGATTCAGTGTCTTGTTTAAATTCATGTAGCTACTTAATAGCAGGGATGTGTCTAGAATCCTTATCTTCTGTCTCAGCTGTTTTCTTTCTTCAGGTAGATAGTAGCATTTATTGTGTTTGCCTGATGTGCATTTGTTTTTTGGAAATATTTGTCTTTATTTGGAAATAATTTCTGAACCTATAATTGTACATACCTATTGAAAATAGTCTTCAGATTTTAAAGGTATATTTTTAAGGACATTAGTGACAAAATGGATAAAGGTAAATCATTAAAGTTAGGGGCAGCTAGATTCAAATTCTTTATGTTGGCTGACTATGGGCAACTCACTTAACCTCTCAGAGCTTTAAGTAATGCTCTAAGACTTTAACCAGGAAAACTTTGTGCACAGCAACCACCACAGTGTGCGAGAGTTTTTTCTGGTAGACTTGGAACTTTGTAATAACACAAGAACTTACTGAAAAAAAAAATCCCAATGTCGATTTTCTAAGGCAAAATGCCTTCCACATTCAGAGAAAGAAATATGGAAG
>CM053770.1:341845979-341960405 GCA_028658325.1 Potorous gilbertii | reverse complement strand
CTATACAGAATTGTATTCTGTCATGGGGAGGGAGGGGGGTAGGGGGGGAAGGTGTGGGGGTATAAAATCTTAATTTTAAGGAAGTGATTGTAGAACATTTATAAATAAATAAAATTTAAAAAAAAGTAATGCTCTAAGACTAGAAATTATAGGGAAGTTGTGCATTGGTAGAGGGAATTTCCTTACTAGGTGTTCTCTTTATCAATGATTAGTTCTTGTCTCCCATTCCAATTCCTCACCAATAACAATTTTTATTTTCAAAGTAGTTTTGGATATGATAAATTGTGAATTTCCATAAATATTGAATGTGTGCCTTTGTTTAAGCATAATGTGAATTTATCACTGCTGACAGCAGGAAATACATGCTATAGTACTTCTGGGTGTAGCCACTTGGCAAGCATTAATAAACCCATATGCCCACCATGTAATTATACTCAGTGGAGCTAGCCATCACAGTGGAGAGACCATGACAGGACAAGGTTTCAGACACCTGGCAAGAGAGGAGAAGATTTACAGACAGAATAGATGGGCTAGTCTTTTCAGTAACTTTGAGTCCTGCTGGAAACAGACTGGCCCTGTTATTATCAGGATCAGAAATTCTGATGCTGCTGATCTGATCAGTTACCTTTCTCAAATGAGTTATTACAGAGCAAAATCTGAACCTTCCTAGCCAAAACACTCCTACATGGATGTGAGCCCCATGGAATTCTGCTCCTAGGGTGTCTGAAATACCATTCTCAACTGGCCTTTTATGTGAGTTCATAGTTGTCCTTATAGATCATCCAACTTGGAACTGGCAGGGGAGATGTGTTCTGTCTTTCTGGTCCTGGGAGAACAGAAATCATTGCCTGATATTTTTTCTCCCACATGTAGTCTGTGCTGGTTTGTTACTGGTTGTGGATGATGAGAAGGAACTGGGAAACTGGCCTGAGTTGCTAATGATGGATGCTGCTCAGAGGTGGCCCCATAATGTTATGCCAGATAGTTTTGTTCTGAAGTTCCCCTTATCTTTCTTTTCAAACACAGGAAAAAAGGTGGTATGTATTTCTTGGTTGGAAATTTATGGATATAATTTCTTAAAAGTTGACAATTTTTTATATATCATCTACTTTCCCAGTGTATCCCACCTCCCTCCTCTTCTGAGAGAGCCATCCCCATAACATGGAACAAAAGAGGAAAAATGCCAATTTAGTAAAACTAACCAGCATATCAAACAAGTCTTGACATCATGCAGCATTCCACATTCACAGTTCCCCATCTCATCTTACTTAAAACAGAACACCACTTGACAGTTAATAGTTATGGAGAACCACCAATGGCAATAGAAGGTATGACGTATAATTTAAAAAATCATTTATCAGCTTCTCTACTCCTAATCTCTCTTTCTCCAATCCCAACTGATAAATACTTAAAAACTTGTATAGTCTTTTCTCTTTCCATATGAGCATTTTACCAGAAGCCTAGAAGCCCAAACCCCAGCTGTAATTTTACAACCATCTAGATGTTTTATTTTAAATAAGTCACGTAACCTGTCTGTGACTTCAGTTTCCTCACTTGCAAAATATGCAATTTGGAGTAGATAATCTCTAAAGCTATTTTTAACTATAAGATTCCATGATAACACTTCAGAAAATTCAGAGATTAAAGCTTTTGGTGAGCATCTGGTTCTATCACTAGTTAGTTAATTAGGTAGATGTTAAAGTCATTCTTGTGAAGTCTAATTAGGACTTCAAGGAAACATGGTACACACAGAGAATGAGCCAAACTTTCTTGTACTATACAAAGCCTATTAGGAGATTGAAACTACTTTGTTAATGATGAGAAATATTTAATTCCCTAGACTGGGATAACTCATTTCAAAACTTTTTTCTGATCAATATCTATCAGCTAAAATAGATCTGGGTGCACTTCCATTTCCCATTTAGCAAATGACTAGGGAAACTATAAATATGCCAGCATATTGTGCAGAGAACTGGGAGAGGGATAATGCTATTTCATATCCCCCCTTTTATTAAATGAAAAAGCTTCCATATGTGCCCCTCATTAGGATGTGAGTTTCGTGAGAGCAGTGACAGTATTACTTTTCTATTTGTATTCCTAGCACTTAATTTAGCGCTTTGAATATAGTAAGTAATGACTAAGTGTTTTCATTCATTCATTTATATATTAATGTGTTTTAAGTAGGAGACAACCTATGTGATACTCGATAGAATTAAACCCCCTGGAGTAGAGTTTTATAAATCCATTGAATTTGCATAATCTCAAGAAGAGTACCTTTAAGTTACAGACTATTATAACTTATATTTTTAATTTCAATGGAATTTTGAAAGATTCTTTTGACTACTGCCTTCTTCACTCTTCCCTCCCTTCTACTAGTCCCCCTCCCTTCTCTTTCCCTTTTCCCTTACTACTTCTTCCTTCTCTTCTAACCAACCCTCTCTTTTCTTTCCCCTTTCCCCTCCTATTGCTTGTAATGAATGTTAGATTTCTGTACTTAACTGAGAATGTTATTTCCTCCTTGAACCAAATCTGATGACAGTAAAGTTCAAACAGTCCTCAACTCCCTCTCTTCTTTACCTCTACTATAATATGTTTTTGTGCCTCTTCATGTGATATAATTTACCTTTTTCTGTCTCCTCCTTTCCTCTTCTCCCTTTGTACCACTTAGTTTTTTTTTATTATCACATCAGTTAATTTATACTTACACCCTCTATGTTAAATGTTGTAATAAGTATACAATTCTCAAGATTTACAGGTATCATCCTCCCATATAGGGATGTAAATAGTTTGCCCACATTGAACAACAAGTTTTTTTTTTTCTTTTTCCCCCGTTTACCTTTTTTATGCCTCTCTTGAATCTTGTATTTGAAAATCAAATTTTCTATTGAGTCTGGTCTTTTTAGCAGGAAGGTCTGGAAATGCCTTCTTTCATTCAATGTCCATCTCCTTGCCTGAAAGTTTATGTTTAATTTTGCTGAGTAGTTGATCCTTGGTTATTGTCTAAGCTCCATTGCCTTACAGAATATCATATTTTAACTCCTCCAATTTTTTAATGTAGAATCTACAAGGTGCTATGTGATCCTGACTGCAGGTCTTCAATATTTAAATTGTTTCTTTCTAGTTGCAGTGTTTTCTCCTTGACCTGATAATTCTGGAATTTGGCAACAATATTCCTTGGTATTTTTAATTTGGGATCTTTTTCAGGAGGTGATTGGTGAATTCTTTTGATGAATAGTTTGCCCTCTGAATCTAGGAACTCAGGGCAGTTTTCCTGGATGACCTCTTGTAAGATACTGTCTAAATGCTATTTTTTCATCAAAGCTTTCTGGTAGACCAGTAATTCTTTTTCTCTCCTGAAAAGTCAGTTGTTTTTCCAAGGAGATATTTTACATTTTCTTCTATTTTTTTTTCATTCTTTAGATTTTGTTTGACTGATTCTTGATGAGTCATAGAGTCATTAGTTTCTACTCACTCAATCCTAATTTTTAATGAATTGTTTTCTTCAGTTAGCTTTTGTACCGCCTTTTTAAAAGAATTATTTTCTCCAGTGAAGTTTTATATCTCTTTATCCATTTGGCCAATTTTACTTTTTTAAGGAACTGATTGTACTTTTCAAATCATTGATTAGTTTTTCTTCTACCTCTTTAATTTGGCTTTTAAAATCCTTCTTGATGTCTTCCAAGAATGCTCTTTGGGCTTGAGACCAATTCATATTCCCTTTTGAGGTTTCAGATGTGGGTACAATGTCAGTGTTCTCCTCTTCTGAATTTGTATTTTGTTCTTCCCTGCCCCTGTAATAAGATTCTATGGCTTTGATTTTATAATTTGTTTCCTGCTCATAGTGATTGCCTTTTTCCTATCTTTTAAAGTGAATCTCTGCTTCTAGGGCACAGGGGGCTCTGTCTCATGTTTCTTGTGCTGGGAACTAGGGTCCTGATTACTGGCTTTGTGTTCTGTGGCTTCTGTTTCTTTCAACTAGAAGCTATATAATGCTGCAGTTACCTGGTGCCAAGCCTAGCTGGTGTATGCCAAGGCCGAGGGTGAGTGAAGTTCGAGTTTCTCCAAGGTTACACTTAAGCTAACAGCATGAGGAGAAGGAGTGGTTTGGCCCCTGGAGGTCTCCTCCTTCCCTTGGACTGTACTAACCCTGTCTGTGCTGGTGTCTGCCCAATTCCCCAGCTGTCCTAAGGCTCACCTGGGGTCCTGGTGTTGGCACTTACTGGCTCTACCCACTTTGGGCTCAGGATCTCCTGCTGGACCACTCAGGTGGGACTCACTGGGACACTTCTTGTCCTATACTCGTCCCCTTCAGCCATAGGACTCTTCACCAGATTTCTTTAGCCTTCTGAGCTATAAGACTGTTTACCCCTTCTGCTAACTCCATTATTCCAGGATTTTTCCTGGGGTAATCTTCTCTGGGTTTTTCAAGGTTAATCAGGGAGGATGAGAGCACTTACAGTTTACCATCTTGACTTCTGGAAGTTCAAGTAGATGACTTTCAAACATTTAGTCTGTAGGCTGATAGCCCCTGATGTAGCTGCTGCAGCTGCCTTGGTCCTTGCACATCTCTCTCACCTATTTCTGCTTGATTTTGAAAGATTTTTAAAGGTATTTTAATCAACTGCCATATTCTGTTATGAATATTCTTTAAGAAATTGTTTTGAGACTAAACGATTTATGTAAAGTGAAGATTAGTTAATTTTTCTTTAGCACCATATTCTTTAGTGAATTCTCTCATTGAGGTCAGTAAAGATTAGCTTCTCTTCATAGGTGGTTTATTTCTAAAGACTATTTAACCAACATTAGCAATGGTGATTTGTATTCTGGATTCTTGTGGCTTTTGTGATGAGTAAATAAGTTATTTATTCATTTTGTATTTCCTTACTAGTAGATACACCCCCTCTTTGGATGGGGTGGTGATATTTTAGAAGGCAATCTGAAGAGATACACTTTTTAGATAAAAACACTATTTTGACATGGTTCCCTAGTAGATGAAATTGGATATACTTGAGATGAAATCAGAGGAAACACGAAGTATTGTCTGGAGTTGGCCTCAGAGTCAGGAAGGACTGAATTCAATTCCTATTTTTGATGCAAATTGGCTGTGTGATCCTAAGCAAGGTATGTACCTTTCAGTGTGCCAGATAACTCTCCAAGACTAAATCACATATATGTATTAGAATAAAGGAATTTTTTCACTTGGATTTCCTTATTACAGTAAAATTAGTGAAATCAGAGGTTCACAACCTTTCCTTCCCTGAATCAGATTATTTCCTCAGAAAATAATTTCATAAAGAAAAAGCAAGATATGAAGTAATTTTTGTTTAGATGCTACTTATGTTTCCTGACACCAGAAACTCATGGAGAATCACTATGTTTAAGGTCACTGTTTAAAAACATGTATTTTAATCCCTTAGCCATACTTCTACACATAATGTGGTAGCAAATTTGAGATCATTAATACTTTAAGAAAAGTATTAATAATGTTTTAATTTTATTTTTGCTGTCTTTAGTTTTGAGGAGATGGAAAATTTCACTGCAATTCAAGAATATTTATATAGGGTGGTGATAAACGTGCTACATTTCTATAGTGCCGATCAATCAACATTGTATATGTACTTGGCCTGAGATTCACATTAAGTGCCTCTCTTCTGGACTCCATCCCAATTTATAACTACAAATACATTTTTACATATGAAGGTTCTCTTCCCCTCCTCCTCCTCTGCAATTCCTATAGGTTAATGGATTCAATGGAATATTTTTGAAAAATAGATATTATTCCATTAGCACGAATCCTAGCTCTGTATTAGAGGACAAAAAAATTTTTTCTTAAAGTATATAGACATCTCAGGCCAGAATTTTGAAAAAATAAGAAAATTATTTTCACTAAGTAAAATGAGCTTAAAATATATATTGATAAATTTTTTTGAGTTCAGAGAGTTTAATCAGATCACTGATTGGCCTAACGATCCACATAGGAAAAAATAAATAAATGAACAAAGAATTATCTTTGTTTAGAACTAATGTTATTTAGTTGGATGGTCAATTCATTTAATATATCGATACATATATCTAGAACAGTCACTTCATATGGTTCATGAGCCTAGAATTCCAAAGGAGAAATGCGATCTTGGAAAATCACATGGTGCTTTTAATGATCTCAAGCTGTTCTTTGGCAAAAATAAACTGACCAGAAACCTTTTAAACACAAATGCCCTCCCAATTATTACTGCACACTTGTGAATCTGGAACATAGATAAAATCTTTGAAAAACCAAAGTTCTAAGTTACCCAAAGGATAATAGAGTCCTGGGTTTAGAGATGCAAGCAATATTCGGGCCCATCCCCTACTTTTTACAGTTGATAAAACTAAGTTCCAGAAAGGGTAACCTGCCCCAAGGTCATAAAGGAAGTAAGCTTTGGGGAAGTGCATGGTGGGTCCAGGTAGGCTGTAGTATATTTCCAGTGATGACCTATATGCAAGAAAGACTTAAATGTGTTCTTGAGTAAATGTATGATCACAAGGAGAAATGGGGTGTTGTGATAGTGAATCAGTCATCTCCAGAGCATCTCTGGAAGAATGTGAGCTAGCATTACAGAGGAATAAAGGTGTGAAATCTTTAGGATCTGAAATATTTATCAAAAGAATCCTTCAGTTAGAACTCAAATTAAAATGTAAGTGTCTTAGAACTGTCCCATTTGCTGGCCAGGAATTCTCCAAATTTCCATTAAGTGTATTGGCAAATCTTTTTGATTTACAAATATTTTTTTTCTTAGTATTCTTTCAAATCTTACCAGAGATGGGGAAAATATTCAGTTAGGTGTTAAGGACTATATATGAGGAACCAGTAATTTTAATTCCTCTGATGATAATGTATAGGAAATCATTGATCATAAAAAAAAATCTAGTGGATCATTAAAATGTCATAGCGTGTGAATCTCAGTGTCAAAGTCTCTTATAGGCTGATTTGGTTCAAGGCATTAAGTAGCAAAGCTGGCATTTGAATTCAGCTCTTCAGAAGTAGGCCTTCCATGCTATCCTATGGATGTGCCTGTGAAGGTTAATGTAGATGCTATCATGTTCTGAATTATTGAGAAAGCATTTTACAATTAAGAAAACAGACCCAGAAATTTTGAAAACGGTGCATCTTTGAATAATAGAATTTAGGGATAGAAGTAATTTTATTTCTTAGGCCATAATATCTTTTTTCTTTTTTCCTGCCTTTTGTGGGTCCCCAGTCAGTACAACTTTGATTGTTTTTAATTTTTATTAACATTTTACTCATTTAGAATCCTGTCTATTAGAATGTGAGTTCCTTGTGGTCCGACACTATCTTTGCTTTTGCAATTGTATCATCAGTGTTTTGCAGTGTCTGGCACATAGTAAAAACTTATTCTATTTTTAAAATTCATTTTTAAAATGGCCATATTAAAGAATTTTCTTTGTTTAAAGGCAGCGACAGATCTAGAGATTTTGTTGACATTGCAATGCTTTGGGTTTTTTTTCCTGCACTCAGTGACTTTTTAATAATATGACTTTTTATGTAATTACTAGCTTCTGTAAGGCCATTCATTAGTGTTCGAGTAAAGCAAATATTGCCCACAGAAGGATTTTTAAAAAATGAATTTCTTAGGAACAGTTCTTTATCAGTATCTGTCAGTGATTTCTTTGCTTCATATGGAGTAAGTTTATAAATATTTGTAAGTAAACAGATGCACATGTGTTTGAAACATTTGTAATAAAAAGAAATTGTCTCAGACACCATGGGTAATTCAGTAAGAATCTTGTAAGAATAGTTTTCCTGACATATTTGTTGACCTTTGAAAGGTTTAAAATTGTATATGCCATTTTTGTGGGTTAGCATTTAAATAATAGCCTATTTATAGGATCTGTTTTTGTAGGCTGAATGATAACAAATTTTCAAAATCTCTGGGCTTATTTGACATCTTTTTAGTAGGTCTTTGGTTATGAATTTAGAAAAGGGATAAAGGAATGAGTGTACTATAAAGATAAAGGAATGAGTGTACTATAAAGTGTACATTAAATCATGACCTTGGCTTCAGCAGGGGATTGATGGTGATATATGAGCATTGTTTGTGTCAGAGGCATTCATATCTTTGGTGTATGTCTTTTAAATTATTTTTATGATGTAATAAAATAACAAATTTGGATTGTTGAGTCTCTGTTGGAAAGTTATAAACACAGGCAGGCCCTGACTTATGAATGAGTTGTCTCCCCAAACTTCATTTAAAAGTTGATATTTTTGAACTTGGAACATGTTTCCTAGAACAAAAAAAATATATTATAACTGATGGTTTTTCAGCTGACCCATGAAAATCTATTTAGCTGTTTAACACAGGACCAAGACCACTGTAGTTTCCTGTTTATTTCTATGAAAAATTTTGCCTAACGTTCCAACTGATAACATATCCTTCAGCTGCCTTCCAGTCCACCCTGGATCATCCTTTTTTATTAAGATGTATTTTATTGATAACTTTGGTTTTTACATCCCCTATATATCCTAATGTATCTTTCTTCTTCCTTTCTCAGAGTTGTCCTTTTTTTAAAACACAGAATAAAAGAGGGGGAAAACCCCAATCAGCTCAGTAAAACTAAGCAACATACTAAAAAAGTCTAACGTTCAGTGCAGTGTTTAATATCCATAGGACCCATCCCTGCAAAGAAACAGGGTTTGGATGGTGATTTCTTTTATCCTTTTTTTGTTACATACTTGCTCCTTATAATTCTGTTGCAGTAAGGTTTGATTATTTTACTGTTGTTCTTTCCATTTACATTATTTTAGTCATTATTTTCCTGGTTCTACTTACTTCCCTTTGTATCAATTTATATAGTTTTAAGTTTCAGTATCTTAAAATTGCACCAAGACTTTGGGAACATTTTGTGTAAGTCTTCCCATGCTTCTCTGTATTTATCATAGTCATCATTAGTACAGTAATATTTTATTAGATTCAAGTCTCATAACTCGCTAAGTCGTTCTCTAGTTGATGGACATATATGCTCCTCTCCAGTTGCCTGTATATCTTGACTCTTGGTGCTTAATGGATATGAGATGGAGGGGAGAAAGGAATGGGAAAGGAGTAAAAATTTATTGAGTGCCTACTATGTGTCAGGCACTATGCTAAGCACTTTTGATTTTCACAACTCTGCAAGGTAGGGGCTCTTACTATTGTCATTTTATAATGGAGGAAACTGATGCCCAGGATCACACAGCTAGGGAGTGTCTCAGGCTAGATTTGGACTGAGGTCTTCTTGACTCCAGACCCAGTGCTCTATCTACTTTGTCACCTAGCTACCTCTAGCGTTTAATTATCCCTTCCCTTTTTATCTAAATTGCATTAATTTCATTTTTCCAAAAGCTTTTCAATTTCATGTAATTGAAAGTAATTTATCTTTTGTAGTTGCCTCAATTCTTAGATTAAAAATTAATCCCCTACCCTTAGTCATAAAAGGTAATAATCTGCTTCTCTTCTCTTTTGGGGGGTATAATATTTAGGTCAATTTTTAGCTTATTGCAGCATATCATATAAATTGTTGATCTCTAAACATAGTTTCTATTAGCCTGTTTGTTTGTTTTTTTTAGCTTTCCCAGCAATTCTTGTCAAAGAAGGAATTCTTTCCTAGGTAATTTATGTTTTTGGATTTATTAAATATTCAATTTTGGAGTTCACTGATTTCTGATTCTTTCTTGTTTGGGCTGTTTTGTTGTTCTAATTTTCTGCTTTTTAAACTAGTACCAAATAGTTTCAGTGATTAAAAGTTATAGTGACATGTTCCTGAAGACCATTATATTAAGAAACATTTATAAATGGGAAACAGGAACCCATATTTTTTTCCAAAGCCCACCTCACCTACATTTCTGTCAACATAGCATTTCAGCTCAAAACAAGGAAAATCTGGGAATTTTTTCCAAGAAAAATCAAGCAGATATATGATTATTGTGAGTGTGTTTACTTTTATTCTAGTTGATTTGAAGCCTGAACTAAATCTCAGGATGACTGATATCTCCAACACTCTTTCTGTCTACTATAGTAAAAGATGAAGTCGATGGGTCAGATGCCTGTGTTTTCCTTGGGAAGTTATTACATGGTTGAATATTCTGAGTTGTAATGCCATTCTGATAAAAGGCAGGTGATGTAGGCTTTTAAGTCTGGCTGTCCATAAATCACTGAGAAGGCTCTGTGTTGAATGTGTTTAAAAAGTTTATTTCTGAGCCATATTTTTGGAATTTGACATTCATTTCCACCTTGAAATATATTTCTGGCTGGTAGTTTCCTTGTCAGGTGAGGCCATAAGAGCCAAGTTTATCTATAATATATCACAGGTATAATAATGAGAGTAGCCTTGAACTCTGGATGGAGTAGGGAGGTAGAACCTATATTCTGGTGACTGAGCTGCACGAATAGAATGGGAGGTTTCCAAGATAAGGAGATGCTCAAGGGGTGCCAACCCTCCCATGCTGCTTGCAGAAGACATCAGCATAGTCCATTCTTAACCATTGCTGTTGTCTGTTGGTTGCTCCTAAAAGGAACTTTCATAAATGAATGATTCCTGAATTTGCTGTGTAGTATATCTTGCCAGCAATCCATCAGTCAGTTAGCATGGTTTATTGAATACCTTCCATCATGTTAGACCCTTTTGGCAATATAAAAAAGCATAAGACTCTGTGACTATACCCCAGGAATTTATAGTATCACTGGACAGTTATGACATTCATATATAAATAGTGACGTTGTGATATGAAGTATGTGTAATTGAGCACTACTGTAGGAGTCCACTAGAGGAAGACATCATTTAGGAGTAGGAGAATTCATGGAGGACATGGGACTGGAGATGGGACCTTAAAGATGAATGGGCTTAGAGATAAGGAAAGAGAGAGGCTTTTGCGGGGGAAGATGGTGGTAGATGGGCACAGAGGAGCTACTAAAGCAAAGGAACTCATTCTGTGGTCACGATTTTGTAATGATTGTTTTGAACTTGAACAAACCATATGGGTGTTTGTGTGTACCCTGCATCCCTGTGACCATAGGTGGGTGGGTGTATGTGTGGCTGTGGACAGTTAACCTATCGATAGTGGTCTGATGATACATAAATATGATCTGTTATTTTAAAATTTGACAGGTAGGTAATCACCAGGAACAGAGATACAAATAATAAGTGATAGCATCAATTTTACTAAATCACTCAGTAATTTTATGTTAGTGAAATTTTCTTGATATTGGTTTTGATGATGCTAAAATGATGCTTTGAGGCATAGTGTCTACTTCTTTTCCAGATAATTTATTGTAAAGGAAATCTTGGATTATAGAATTGAACGGGACCTTACAGATTATCTAGTTAAACCCTCTCATTTTTCATATGAAGCAATTGAGGCCTAGAGAGGTGAAGTCACTTGCCTAAGGCCACAGAGATTATAGTAGACCACACAGGTGGTGGTAGGACCTTTGAACCAAGTCGTTTGACTTGAAATTCAGCACTTGCCCCACTGTCCTATACTGCTAGGGAGCAGAACACCAAACAAATTCATCTTGCTTTGATAAAGGAGTTTCAGTCATTTTTTATTCATGTCCAACTCTTCGTGACCCTATTTAAGGTTTTCTTGGCCAAGATACTGGAGTGGTTTGCCATTTCTTCCTCCATCTCATTTGACAGATGAGGAAACTGAGGCAATAGGGTTATGTGACTTGCCAAGAGTCACACAACTAACAAGTGTCTGAGGCCAGATTTGAACTCAGGAAGATGAGTCCTCATTACTCCAGACCCAGTGCTCTATCCACTGTGCCTCTTCCTGTTTCCCAGTACACAGATAACATTCTAACCTTTACTAGGGCTGTTAGTTTGCGTGAGAACAAACTCATCACTATTCTTAGGAAAAACAACTCAAAACACACCCCATGGTGTGAGTGTGTCATCACGTAAGAATAGTTGCATTATTGTAGTAGTGTTACTGTACCCATATCTATATTTACTTTTCATTTGTGTTCTTTTGACAGCCTTACTGTCTGCTGTCTGATGCCATGAATAGAAAGCATTAGAGTAATCCATTTTGGAGGCTATGGAGGTCATTAATCACCGTGCCTGCTCTGCATTAGTCTGCAGCTAAAGCAGCATTAGGTTATGCCAAGCAATATCCCCTAGTTTCTTGAACAGAGATAATGAAGAGAAAAACATGGGTGTGTCCAAATTCTTTCTGGTATCTGACCTTTGTACTCCCTAGAAATATCTGCCATTGAAATAGCTCAAAGGCTAGAACATCACTCCATTAAACGAAATTTCTTCTAGGTTTGTTCCATGGAATATGGTTTCTATTTACGTAGCAAACTGATTCAGATGGTTTCCTCCTCATATTTTTTTTATAGGATCATAGCTCTAGAGTTAGAGGTTACCTCAAAGGCCAACTAGGTCTAACCCTTTCATTTTATCAAAGAAGAGGCACTTGAGAAGGCCCATGGCGCTTAAGTGACTTCCCTAAGGTCATCCAGGCTGTAAATGACAGAGGCAAGATTTGAAGTCAGTGCTCCTGATCACAGCACAAATAGCATTTCCATAACACTATGCTGCCTCACCATATAAATCCTGCCCCAAGAGGAATGTGAACCTTGAACCCTCCGATTAAAAGTGTGATCTACTGTTTGAGCTATCTGGGCATAATATCATCTTTGTCAGGTGAAGTTCAAGGTGGATCTTTGAAATATGAGAGGAGGGGAGAGGAAAGGGGAGAGGAAAAAAAGAGAAGAAAAAATGAAAGAGAGGAGAGGAAAAGAACAGAGGAAGGGAGAAGAGAATTGTCAAATCAAGGAAAGTCAACAAGCACTCATGAAACCCAAGCTGAGCCACAGTCAAGGAAAGAGCTGGTCCTGCAACCTAGAACTTCTGACTCCAAATTCATAGGGAGCATATAGAGATTTTAAGATTTATAGCTAGAAGAGATTTTACAGATGATGAAATCTAATCCAGTTAAATTCAACATATGTTTACTAAGTGCCTGCCATGTGTCAGGAGCATTGGGATAACTACTGGTGATAAACAGACAATATTCTGAAGGGGCTGACTTTTTTGTTTGTGTATGGAGTTTGTGGTGGGAGATGAGGGGGGATACAGTGGGGGCTTAGATAGTTGCCTACAAAGTAATGAAGCAACTTCCAGAAGGAGAGCAAGTGCTAACAACTGGGGGCAAATGAAAAAAGCACTGTTATAGAAGGTAGTACCTGAGCTATGTTTTGAAGGAAGCTAGAGATTTTGTGAGGCCAGAGGTGTTTAGAGAGAGTGTGTTTCAGCTAGGATTTGAACTCAAGTCCTCTGATTCTATCCAGTGTTTCTTCTTCTATTCTGCACTCTTTTAAAATTAGAGTCCTTATTTTGAAATGACTAAGGATAGGCAGACACTCTGACCTTTAATGGTTATCTAATATAATTCTGTGATGCAATATGTAATTTTTTGATTTTTAGAATTCTAAGGAAAGCAATTTGGTTTTGAGCTTTGTAACCTTAAAAAAAATAATGCAGACACATCACCAGGGCATTAAGAGTCCTGATTCTAATCAGAGGATTCTGGGTTCGAGTTCAAGTTCTGACATGAAATCTTAGCCTATTATTTATTTGTATCAATTTGGTTAAGTTATTTTACCTTCATCCTTCAAGTTTCCTCATCTGTAAAGTGAAGGAACCCAGAATGCCATTGAAACCCCTTGTGGCTCTAGATTGTATGTTACCTTAGATTCCCAAGTGAGGAGATAAAATATTTTGTTATCTTAAATGCCAATCATCACCGTCCCCTTCCTTCCCAGCAGTCAGTGATAAGGGAGAGTCTTGTTGTTGCTCCCCAAGTTTCACCAGGTCTTGCCATTGACTCATTGGACCCCAATCCCACCTGGCCTTTTCATCTGCTCTGAAGCTGATTGTTCTCTCATGGATTGTCTCCTAAAGAGGTCAGGTCTTTGAAACCGGGGATTCTTATTTTTATGTTTGTTTCCATAATGCTTGGCACATGGCAAGTTCTGGTTTGCTTTTCCATTCCATTTCACTTAAAAGTTTGCAAAGTGCTGTACATAAAATGCTCCATTTGCTTTTCACAGTTCCCATATAAGGTGGGTGCTATTGTTACCCGTTTTTTACAGATGAGAATACTGAGTCTAAGAGAAATTACTTGACTTGTCTTGGGTCACACAGACAATAAGTGTCTAAGGTGGGATTTTAGTTGAGTCTTCCTGGCTCCAAGTCCATCGCTCAATCTGATATGCCAATCTGTTTCTGTAATGGGTTGTTCCTGTGGGAAACCTTTTTGATAGCAGAGACCTTAGAAAATATGTTACTGTTGACCTTATTAAAATGAATTTATCCTGTTTGATGTTTAAATTCTGGACAGAAAATGGAAAGGAAATTAAAAATACATGTTTCAAATATCATAAGCATATGGTGTTATTGTAGAGCACAGCTACAGTTACAATAAAAATTCAATATATTTTATGCTTGATGTTCTAAGAGGTTGCTGCTGATGGTAATTACTTTGTGAGTGCAGCTGAAAGATTGATGTATTTCAATGACTTGAGGGTAGGGACTGTTTCTTTTTTCCTTTCTTTTTATTTTCTGCATTTACTACAGTGCCTAATCTATAGTAGAGATTGAGATGAGATGTGCAGTTTCATTAGTAAAGGAAACTTACAGATGGGGAAAATCTACCAATGCAGGTCATTACATTATCTGTAATTTATAATCTTAGACTGTTGTGTACAACACTCAGAAGTCTAATGGCTTTCCCAGAATAGTATGTGTCAGAAGCTGAAACTGCAGGTTTTCCTGGCTCCAAGGACAACTCTTTGTCTGCTATAGTAAGCTTCCTCTAGCCTCATTAAGTGATTAATAAATGCTTTTTTTGATTGATTGACACCAGCAAGTTTTAAGTGTTGTAGATGGGCTAGTTGTTGCTATTTTTGTTTTTGTTTTTTTAAATGAGAGTGAGAGATAATAGATGAACATATTAATGGTTGCACTGGTATGCATGAAATATTAAATCAGTCAAACATAGGTATTCAGAACACCGAGTGGATTCTCTATGGAGCATTTGCCAAAAGATGAACAAATGCATGAAGGAAAAAGGCATTTATTAGTCTCTGATTATGTGTGAAGCACTGGGACTACATATACAAAAGCAGGAAAGTACCCATTCTCAAAGAAATAATGTTCTAATGGCAGACGCAACACATGGTTGCCTGTTAAACAACCATCATTGTTGATAGTTTAACTGCAGGACTGATGGTAAGGTCCCATGGTTGTTAGGGTACTTCAGCAAGGCAGATGTTACGATATGAACCATTATACAGGATGAGAGGGTAGTGAGAGTTGCGGTCTTTAATTGTGGAGAGAATTGTTGTGTGGCGTTTGTCCTTCATTTTTGAAGAGAACTATGACATCAGGGAAATGATGACGTGACTTGCAGTTGACTTTGATTTGAGTGACAGAAGGCTGTGCGTCTGGATCTGGTGGCTAGATATTCATAAGGCAACTGGAAATGACCCAGGATGAAATTGGAAAGAATACTTACTCTGAGGAGATCCACTAGACTATTATGCAGGAATAAATGATGTCCTCTGATTCAGTCAATTAAACATCCTCATACCTGTTGCGCACTACTCAAAGGTTGCACTAAAACAAATTAAAGAGTTATAACCCTACACTTTGAGATCTCAGTCTACAGTTGATGAGCAGTATAAGATCAGGCAGACAAACATTTACATAAGCAGAAACATATAGAGGAAATTATACAGAGGCGAAAAAACTAAAAATATACTTATTGTCACAGGCATTAGCGCAGATAGTTTTTTTTTATGGTGTGGAAGAAGTAAGTTGTGTTGCAGAAATTGCCTGTAAAAAAGAAAATCATTTAAAACTATATGCTTCTCTAAGGTAACATTTCTTTTGTATCTTATTAACAGGAAATAATTCTATCCTACTGGAGTAGAAAGCATCAGAGGGTAGTAAAATGAATGCTGGATATAGGTTTTAGGAAGGCCTGGGTTCAAATCCAGATTTTGACACTAACTAGTTCATTTCAGCATTATAGACTTCAGTTACCTCATCTTTAAAATTAGGGTTATAATAGTCCCTGAACTTGTAAAGACTAAGTGAAATAATTTAAATGAAACATTTTGCAAGCTATATAGAACATGATTTAAATGGTGGCTTGGTAGTGGAAAGAGGGCTGGATTTGGAATCAGAGGACTAGGGTTTATATTGTGGGTCTGCCATTTATTCTCTGTGTGACCTTGGGAAATTTCTTTTACCTCTTTGGTCATCATCTATATTTCCTCATCTGCAAAATGTTGGAGTTTGAGTCCATGGTCATTCTTTCTAGAGCAGAATCTATGAATATTATTTACTGGAGAAATGAAACCTACCAGCAGAGGGCACCTGAAGTATATCTGTAGAGTGATTCACTGCATCACTACCGGTGTATGGATGTCAGAATGCATCAGAACTGAATGAAAACTATCTTAATTGTGGTGTTTCATGATTTGGATGGAATAGTTAATCTTGCAATCTAGTAAGAAAATGAAGGCACACACTTTTTGTTATTGTTCAGTCATTTCAGTTGTGTCCAGTCCTTTTGTGACTGCATTTAGGTTTTTATTTTGGCAAAGATATTGGAGTGGTTTGCTATTTCCTTCTCTAGCTCATTTTACAGATGAGGAAACTGAGGCAGTGACTTCCCTTGGTTAACTGTTTAGTGCCATTAAAAAAAAGAACAAAAGTACTGTGAGAGTTCAGAGGAGGAAGAGAACACTTCTAGCTAAGATGATCGGGGAATTAATAAATCAGTGAGCATTTATTAAGTACCAAATTCATGCCAAGAGGCAGCAGAGATACTGGATAGGGAGTTGGTCTTAGAGCCAGTGACTAAGAGCTGGATTTTAATTTTACCTTGACACATAGTGGCCATGTAATGCTAAACAAGTCACTTAACTTCTCCATGCTCTAGGCAACTCTTTGAGAATATAAATTGCAGAAATGTTAACTTGCATTGGTAAGGAATTTCTTCATCAGGAAGTCCCTATGTAGAGAGTATCCCAATAGATTTACTACAGCTTTAAATTACCAAAGCTTCAACAGATTAAAAACACACAAAGACTTTTGGGACATCCTGTATTCCAAGCCCTCTCGGATACTGGGGACACAAAGACAAAAACAAAATAGACCATGCCTTTAAAGGAGCTTACCTTCCATTGGGGGAAGTGATGCATGTAACACATTTGCCTATAAAAAAAGATGGAAGGCATTTTAGCATATAGAGGCACTAGCAGTTAGTTGATCAAAAATGCCATTTGAGTTAAGCCTTAAAAGTGAGATAGGATTTCAAAGAATAGAGAAGAGAATAAAAAAAATACTAAATAAAGGGGTTATTGTGAGAAGCACGGAGGTAAGAGTCATGTTGGAGAAAAGTAAGAGGATTACTCTGAGTAGAATATGATATATGCTCAAAATTATAAAATCATGATTATCAAATATCCCCAAAAATGTAGTCATAAATGAGTTCTTTTCAGTCTTGTCCAACTCTTCATGACTCCATTTGAGGTTTTTTTGGCAAAGATACTTGAATGGTACTTGTTTTCTAGAAAGGGTATTAGTTGGGTTGAGGAATTAGTGTGAATATGAGAGCATAAACCTTCTCAGGAAAGTCAAGAAATCTCATCAATCTCTATGGTATTTCTCTGCTATAGGTCAGGAAGTGTTGGTAAGCCAGGGGAAGCAGGTGTAGGCACAATATGCAGATATGGTAGTAGCCCACAGCAACTTCTCCCAATTATTTCCCCTTAGGGTGCATATTGATGGAAATCAGTGTATAAAAGTTAGCATCAGGACATTTGCTGACACTAAAGATTTGTGTTAAACTGGTCAATTTTTAAAAGAAAATATTTGCATTATTACTGAGGTTAATTTCATGGGTGGCACATTGAAGACACACTAAGAAATCACCTATAGTCACAGAGTCAGATTCTTTTTCTCTCACTTCCTTTTGTACGAGTTGATGATGTTTCTTACCTTGGGATTTAGACAAGAGTGAATTGATACTGTCCTCTGTTTCTCTATTGATAATTCTCTTTTTGAAGATAGAAAAAATGAACTGGGGACATAACCTGGGCTTGTCAGGTCAAAACAGAAAATTACTTTGAATGCTATTTGTCCCAGAATCCTGTTGACTCAATTCATGGCTAGAAGCATCTCTTTGAGGTTTTGTGCCTTGCCAGTAGAACTTAGTTAAAAAAAAGGAAAGGATGTTGTTTCTGACAGTACATTTTTCAAACCATTAAATATTTTCCCTGTTGAAAACTATTTAACTTCTAAGTTAGTTTAATTCCCTGTCAAGCCTGGAGTCAGGAAGGAGAATCTTCATGAGTTCAAATCTGGTCTCAGACACTTACTAGCTATGTGATCCTGGGCAAGTGTAGCACCAAAGCGATATTGACAGCATCTACTGTGGCCATGAATAAATATCCCAGTGCAATTCTGAGTCAGGAAATACAGCAGACTCTCCACATGGAAGACAGAACCAAAAGATCTATTCAGACACAAGAAAGCCAAATCCATCATAGTAATAAAAATCCATACACAATAACCTTGCAGAAGATAACACTGGCCCCCAAGCCTTCCCCCTGATAGGACCTTTTCCACAAACAAATACCCACAAGCCTAGCTGTCTGGCTCCTCTCTCTCCCTCAGTTCTGACTGCTCTGACCAATTTCTTCTCAGCTCTGCCTCTTCCTGTTCCATTCTCCTCCCTCCACAGAGTGACTCAGGCTTCCATGTGATCCAGGCGGGTCACATGGACCTATTAATGAATGGGAAAGATCTTCCCATTTAAATTACCATTACAGCAAGTCATTTAACCCTGTTTGCCTTAGTTTTCTCATCTGTAAAATGAGCTGGAGAAGGAAATGGCAAACTACAACAGCATTTTTGCAAAAAACCAAACCAAAACAAAAAAACAAACCCCAAAACAACCAAGTGGGGTTATGAAAGAGTTGGACAAGACTGAAAGGACACAACAATAACAAAGACCCCAAGCAAGGTACTTAAACTTCTCCATGCCCCAGCCAACTTCATAAGTTATAGAAAAGATGCAAATCTGTA
This sequence comes from Potorous gilbertii, assembly GCA_028658325.1. NCBI lineage: Eukaryota > Metazoa > Chordata > Mammalia > Diprotodontia > Potoroidae > Potorous > Potorous gilbertii. Next base: position 341,941,262 of record CM053770.1, on the reverse strand, counting down.
TTGATAAGAATGTCCTCATTAAGAGCTCCCCATACAGATTGTAATATAGACTCAATGCCATGCCATATTATGCTATCTCACTCTTCAGAGATAGGAGAGAAAAAGAGGGAAGGGGAGGGGAGTAGAAAAAAATAGAGGAGAGGAAATGTGCTCTACTGTAAATGGAAGTATCATTGGAAAAATCTCCCTATTTAAGGCTAATACTGGGCACAGAGCAGTTAATGCAAGTCAACACAAAGAGTTGGGATAAGAAGTTAAGAGTCCTTCACTTAGTGCCTTGCTACATTCCCTAGGTTATAGAATGACTAAGTGTCATAGGTATGCTTACTTTTACTTAGGACTCAGCTCATTAGGTTTATGAAAACTTTTCTGAATTGGTTTACGCTGATACTTTGAATTTGCTGTAAGATTTATATAAGCAATTACAGTTGGGTTGATAGCCACACTTTAAACATGCTTAATTTATTAAGTTGGGTGAAATAGCATTTTCACTAACTCCTCTTAAGAGAAATGTGTTTTACTTCTGTTTAATACTCTTTTTCCTATTTGAGAGGCCCCACCTTCTTGAGTGAGTGGAAACCATAGGTATGATTCATTTTCAGAACAAATTTTCATTCCTATAATAAAACTAGGTTAGTCAAATAGTGAGTCAGCACCAGGGATAAAAGGGTGGGGATCTCTAAGGACCTAATCAACTATTCAGACTGGATTAGTCTAAACTAGTTTACCTTTAACACAAAGTCTTCATTGAAATATAATTTTTGGTTGGTTTGGATAGTTACTTCAGTTAGTAGACCACTAACATTTCCTATACTCCCAGTGACCCCAAACTCATTACCTGATTGATCCCTAGTTCTATCACAACCCATATAAGAACCCTTCCCATGTCTCATTCCCAACAAAGGGATTCAGTATCTAAAGGAAATAGAAAGCACAGGGTTACTGCGTAACTTTGGGGAAACCACTTCACTTTTCTGCATCCCAGAAATCTTTCATCATCTTTCATGATCTACAATATGAGAGGATTGGAGTAGATGATTACTAAGGTACAGCGCTCTGATTCTAGTATTATTTTAAAGCATAAAACAATTTTGACAAAGAGAAAATGTGTTTCTAAATACAGCTGTCTTTTACCCTTTTCACTCTTCTGTAATTTAAGAGATGGTATGGGTTGTTTTGCTGTTACAAATTATTAATCTTTAGCATAGAAGCGGCTAGGTGGTACAGTGGCTAGAACTCTAGACTTGGAGTTAGGAAGACCTGAGTTCAAATCCAGCCTCAGACACTTGCTAGCCATGTGACCCTGGCTAAGTCATTTAATCCTGTTTGCCCCAGTTTCCTTATATGTAAAATGAACTGGAGAAGGAAATGGCAAATTATTCTAGTATCTTTGCCAAGAAAGCACAAATAAGGTTTTGCTGAAATATGGGTATTTTTAACCTTTCTGTATCATAGATCCTTTTGGCAATTGGGCAAAGCCTACAGACCCCTTCTCAGAATAAATTTTTAAACGCACAAAATAAAATACAAAGGAAACTCATTGTATTGAAATAGATGTGTTTTTTTTTATCCAAGTTCTCAAACTCTGAAATTTACTTTGGACCTTCAGTTAAGAACCCCTGCTCTAAATGATCAGTGGTTTAGAAGTGGGAGGGACTTTAGAGATCCTTTAATCCAAACTTCATCATTTTACAAATAATCATAACAATGAAAAACAGTTAACATTTTATAGAATTTTAAGATTTGCAAAGTACTTTATGTAAATTATTTCATGAAATCCTCACAACGACCTGTAAAGTTGGTGCTATCATTTTGAGGATGAGGAAATTGTAACACTCAGAGAGGTAACAATTAGCCCAGGGTTACACAGGTAGTAAATGACTCAATCAGAATTAAAATTCAGGACCTATGACTCCAAGTCCATCTTTTCCACTGCCCTGCATTGCCTCATAATGCTTAATCAAGTGGAAATTTTATTTTGAAGGGATATAAAATCTGAGCCCTGAAAATAAGTAACTGACTTTTTCAATATAGGTCATACTATTTCCTTGCGGCATCAAATGATAGGAGAGCCTGCTGATGCCAAGGGAAAACCTGCCAATATCAAAGTCCAACCTAGAGAAGAATAGTGTTTATTGTAAGATCATCTCAATGTATGTCGTAGACCTGATTTTTTTTTTTTTTTGGTAAATCTTCAGGCAACTAAGCTATTAATTTAGTCTGAGTGGAAAAGTAATTTTACTTGAAGTAATGAATTAAATTGTACATAATTGTTGTCAGCATTTTTCATCTGTGATTGATCAGAAATGTTAGAGGATTTGTATTTTAGGGACATTGTATTTTTATTAAGTAACTCAGGATCCTGAAATCTTATAGAATGGTGGGAGGGTGGCTGCATCTGATAGACATCTGAAATAGAGCCTCCTGCCATCTCCAACAGTAAATGGGCGTGTCTCACCTTTGGTAGCATACCTATCATTTACCTTAGACTGATGGGGACGTGAAATTCCACCTAGTCATACTTAGCCTGAAGAAAATAATTCATTTTCTTTGATAACTGGAGTCTGTGCTTTTGGCATCAAAAACAAAAACAAACTGAGTGTCTCTTGAAGGCTATTGTAGTATCTGGCAGATAAGATATAACAACAAATAATTGAACTGTCTTGATTTGATTCATGGGATTCACTGAATAAACCTGGAGGAGGTATAACATGTGCTTTGGATAGAGATGAATAATTTAAAGATTAAAAAACCCCACTTTATATGACAGCAGGGTGTGAAGGAAACAATGCTGGGTTTTGAGGTAAGACAACCAGTTGGGATACCCTTTCTGTCACCTTGGGCAAGTAATTTCATCTCTTTGTACTTCAGTTTCTTAATCTGTAAAATGAGTGTTTGGACTTGAATGCTTCTAAAGGTCTCTTCCAGTTTAAAAATGATCCAGTATGATTATTTTCAAATGCAAAGGAAAAACATTTGGAACTCTTCAATAGAATTCAATAAGATCCATGATATTAATGATAAATGTAAAAAAGATTTGTAAATGTAGACTGCACAGTAGTTGTGGTCTTTGGTAGAACATTATCAAGCCTTTGAATTCTTTTTGCTACTTTCCTGCTCCTTAAAAATAAATACAAACTGTTTTCTTGTGTGTTTTTGCCTTTCACCTAGCAGCCACGCCTATTATCCTCAGGCTTATCTATTTGCTTGCCTTCTTTTGCTGACTAGTTTTGGAGTGTGGGAGAATGTAGGACAAAGAATTAATTGCATGAGAATGTTTGCTTTACTACAGATGGTTCTTATGAAGCCAAGAAACAGCTATCACTTGGCTGCTTTTCCTTGAAATTGCCTATTCTGCTCCTTCTCCATCTTTTGGTCCTTTGTCCATAGCATCAAAGTCAATGTCCACAATATCATTTGGAGGAGAGCTTGCTTCTTTCTTTGCATCTATCCCATGCTTAGATATTGGATGTTGGGATTGTGGCAAAATGTTTTTATATTTTGATATCCTAAAAGATACACAATTTTAAACATGTGGGTTACATTGCTAAAAAATCTCCAGGGCATTTCTCTTTTATTTGAGATCATTCTTACTAGGGCCGACTTACACTTGGTTTCATTTCCTAGCTTCCTATGCAGACCAGCATTCATGAAGCTATAAGTGCTAGGCACAGGGAGTGCACAGACACAAAAGTCCTCTCTGAAGGATCTTACATTCCATGGGGGAAAGCTGTGTGTACAAAACATACGCAAAAGTCAATATAAGATAATGTGAGGAGACCAGTTCTAGCAGGTATTGATTCAGGAAAAGGTTCATGCATGAAGAGGGGTACTGGGAAGACCAAAGCTAATAGATAGGTACAAAGGTATGGGTAACTGATTCATTTATAACTAATGGTACATTTACCTGAGAATCAATGTTATCAATAGTGATTAGGCCAGTCCAAACATGGAAGACACTTAAGAAACAAGTCATTTAAAAATACTTATTAAATGAAGCATGATACTAATAGCACTATTTCAACTACATCTATTTTTGCTTACTTTGGTTTTATGGGAAAATACAGTAAAAATGAATAGAATGTAGAGTGGGAAATGACCTTAAAGATTATTTATTGAGTCTAACACCTCTATGTTCAGATGAAGAAACAGAATTGCAGAAAAAAAGAAGTTACGTGATCAAGGTTATTCAGCTCATAAGTATCAGAATTTTAGCATCTGTCTCCAAGTCTCATTTTATGGATAAAGAAACTGAAACCAAAAGTTAAGTGATTTTGTTCAAGATAATAAACGTAATAAGCAGCTAACCATAATTTAAATTTAGGTTCTCTGACTTCAAGTATGGTACTTTTTATCATGATTAATAAAATTAATAGTAGATATTTATGTAATGCCTACAATGTGCAAGGCATCATACTAAACTATCTTATTTGATCCTCAAAACAACCCTGGGATGTCGGGGCTTTTACTTACCCCCTCTTTACAACCGAGAAAATTGAGGCCACCTGTGGTTAAATGCATTGCCCCCACTTGCAGAGTTGGTAAATGCCTGTGGTTTCATTTGCATTTAGAGCTTTCTCACTCCACTACTAGCACCCACCTAGTTCTGGATGTTAGTGACACTCCTTGGCATCTGCATTCGGAGATGGTGGCTCTATTGGCAAGGGTAAGAGCGATAAAGGAGCATACATTTTTGGACTTGTTAACTTTGTACACATATATGAGTACATACATTATCTGTATATTTCCCTAAAAGATAATGCTTCTACAAAATTAAAGTCATACCCCTTTTGTGAATTGGGTGATCAAAGTTATGTATCTCTCAGATCTCTTATCCTTTTCCTCCTGCAAGTTCCATGGAAGAGAATAGGAAACCAGCCAGGAACTCCTAAGCACTGCCTTCCTTTCCACCTGTTCATGTGCATAGATAGCTTCATGCAGATTGCTAGATATGAATGGGATGTGTCCTTTCTGCAAAGTAATCTCACTTTACTTTTATTGATTTCAGACTCAACAGACTAGGGTTAAACCAGTTGGGTGGATCCTGACTATTTTATTACAGAGAATTTTTGCTTGGAGGTGTTAGAAGAGAGGGGGAAAAAGGATGAAGTAGTTACAAGGTAGAATGTAACTTGTTTTGTTGGTCTGTTAGTAAGGAAGACAGTCTATACATACGGGATGTTTCTGAACAACATAAAACTTTGTAGAAGAGAAGACTCATTTATATGCACATACTTAAGATTACAAGGAAAAATGTGGTTTAGTCAAATTCTTTAATTATAAATCATACCTCTGCTTGCTGGTGAGGCAGAAGAGACTGAGCAAAGCCTCATGTTTATTTAAAAGGGGGAGTTAACTTCTTTCTCTTCGCCTGCCAGGAGGAGTGTCTGCTTGGTGCTTGCTTTCTGTAGAGAAAGTAATTGTGTGTGTAGTAAGTAACACCTTAAGTTTGGATGTCAGGAGTGAAGGACAACCTGACAGCCAACTTTACCGGAGAATGATGGGGCAGCTAATTAAAAATGAACAAGAGTGGAATGCAAAGCTGGTGGAACAGATGTGCTGTATGGGTCAGTAGCGTGATGTGTTTACCACCTCTCATGTTTTTAGGATTGGATAAATTGTACTATGTGCGTTTGTTTGTTCAGTGGGAGTGTGCAGACGGTAGGGCACCTTTCAGAATACCAGACAGTCTAGCATTACAACTTTTTCAAGGTTCTCTGAGGAAGCTTGCATTTTATTTTTGTTTTAATATCTCAAGAATTTTTTTCGTATGTATTAAAAGCACTTATGTTTGATTGGTTTGAGCTGAAGAGAAACAGTGTAGTTTTCAATGATCAATAATTCTTTGAACCAACATGATTTCCTTGATTTTTTTCCTTTTTATTGAAGTAGTAATTAATAGAATGCTTTATAAATTGTTTGCTGTACTAGATCTTTTTTTTAAAAACACCTCTGGAAATTTATTAACCATTGATTTGGAAATGTTTTATTGCCATTGTTGTAATGATCATTGATTTATCCTTTAAATCACATATTTTATATGGAAATGTATTACTTCACTCTGCTCCCTGAAAACTGATTTGTTAGTCAGTAAAACCTGTAGACTCTGTGAAAGCATAGGAACGCCTTCCCTCATTGTTGTCATGGTAATTGCCCAAAATATAACCATGGTTGTAGACGTCACTGTCTAAACTAACAGAAAAGGACCATTATGCAAGTACAGATTGGAAAATTAGATGGTGTCATCTAGACTACTCCCTTTTTGTGGAGCTAGTGTAAAAAGTGACAAATCTTCAAACTTTCTTCCCACAGAACTTTCATTGCCTTCCAGTAGTAATCCTGGCACACTGAAATTCATGTTAACCTTTTCAGTTTGATATTAGATGATACAGGAATTCTTTGCAAATGTTACCCTACTTCCAAGGAATTCTCACCAATGAGGCTTAATAAATTTTTTGAATAAATTAAAAAATCTTTTTATGGAAGTTAAAATTCTTGCTCACTTCTGTAAACCCACTAGCATTAGAAATTTTGAATGACATGTTGTTTATAATGGTGTATGTAGACAAGTGTCTGTTAAGCACCCACATACTATGTGCAATACAGTATCCTAGGTGCTTGAGAGATAAAGGAAAAAAATGAAATAGTTGCTGCTTTCAAGAAGTTCTGGATATGTAAGTGTATGTGTATGTGTATATACTACATATGTATTTCTAAGGAACTGCTTGTTAATTACTTTTGATTAATAATTTTATGCCTTAGTTATAATTCATAATGAATCAGATGTTAGTATTAGATTAGCTGGATATTATCATGTTAATTTTGCATAGGTTTCTACCCCCAATATAATAGAAATCTGATGTTTATTTGTAATTTTATTTACATGATTGGTTGTTTTTCATATTATTTTCTTACTACTTATCATATTATTTTCTTACTACTTATACCTAAAAAAGAAATAATTAAAAATAGAATGGTATATAGAGTCTTTATCCCTTCATATTGATTCCATATATAAATTCTAATGAAATTACATTTTATCTTTATAATTCAGAATTCTTACAACCAAGTGGTAACTTACAGCTAACATCTTCTACATGTTAATTTTATAAACTTTGCTTAGAGAAAGAAAGACAAAGCACATATAATAAGCATAATGCATTATTTTTTCTTCCTTTTTAGATTATATAATTTTTATGTATTGTGTTGCTCAGTTGTTTTTTTAGTACTGTCCTACTCTTTGTGACCACATTTGGGGTTTTCTTTGCAGAGATACTTCATTTCCTTCTCCAGCTCATTTGCACGTGAAGAAATTGAGGCCAACTGGGTTAAATGACCTGTCCAGGGTCATACAGCTAGTCATTGTCTGAGTCCAGATTTAAGCTGAGGAAGGTGTCTTCCTGAATCAAGACCCAGTATTCTACTCCACTTTGTCACCTAGTTTCCCTTTCTATGGATTAGTAAAATCCAAATGAGAATCATTTGGTGAGTAAGTTTAGTTATAGAGCAGTGAGATGGCTCAGGGAATAGAGTACTGAGTATAGAGTCAGGAAGCCTCATCTTTGTGAGTTCAAATCTTACCTCAGACACTTACTAGTTATGTAACCCTAGGAAAGTCGCTTAACTTCTTTTTGCCTTAATCCACTGGAGAAGGAAATGACAAACCATTCCTAATATCTTTGAGAAAAAACCATTTGGACATTATGGTCCACGGGGTCATGGAAAATTAGACACAACAGAGCAATAACAAGCTTAGGTATGTTGATAAGATAGTTGGAATAAAATCTGATCAACTTGCACTAATATCTTCCATAATATCATTCAGTTATTGACTTGAAAATTTCAGATAATTATTCTGAATTTTAATTTCATATGTTCCTTTCCGAATGCTTCTCCCATTCCCTCATCCATTCTTTTTCTTATTCTAATTTCTCTCCCTTTCTCCCTTCTTTCTTCATAAAACTGTAAGTCTTTCTGAAGTCATTTGGTTTCAACACAATAGCCTGGCACAGTTCTCTATATATAAGGGGTACTTAATGATATTTGTTTAAAGATCTTTTTCAATATTCAGCTTCCAATTGATAATGTCTCTTTTTAATCTGAGTATGTTAGAAAAGTTGAACTCAGTAATCATTTTTTTCACTTAGATGAATTGGAATTAGATTTTGTGATGGTGGTAAAGGAAAAAAGTCTTTTATCTTTTTTTTATGGAATATAGTACATATATAGAAATCCTTTCCTTTTGAATGATTCATTTCCTTGTAAATTTCACATTTCCTTTAAATTGAAAATTAGAATAGATGGGAACAAATCCTAATCCTTCCAAGTTAATATTTTGTGTATCTGATGTCTGGATTTTAGAAGCCTAGAAAAGAATGCTGAAACTTTCTCCAGGTAGTGAAGCAGGATAGTAGAGTAGAATGAGTAGTGCCTTGAGAACCTGGATTCAAGTCTTGGCTATGCTCCTTACTTGGGCAAATTGTTTATCCTCTCTGACCTCAGTTCCTCATCTGTAGAATGAAGTTAGATTAGAACAAGATGTCCCCCCAAGTTGATTGCCATCTTCTGTTTCACCTTCATATGTTACCAGGTTGATCTTCAAGTTCAGGGATCTGCTCAATAACACATTCTTCTATGTATGTGCTCCTTTCTTTCACCATGTTTCCCTTCTAGCTGGGAGTTCCAAAAGCAAGGCTTTTGCTGAATTTGTCTGCCATTTATTCCTATGCATCTTAAGTGAAGTTACAATGCAAAAATCACAAAAACAAAACAAAAAATACCAAACCCCACCAAAAAAACCAAACAAAAAGTGAAAAACCAAAACCCAACACCTGCTGGAATTAGGGGACATACATTCAAGTCCAGGCTTTATGATTTTCTATTTTTGTGAGCCTGGGCAAGAGTCTTCACTTACTGCTGCTACTGCTAACTAATTTGTATAATGCTTAATAAATGCCAGGCACTGTAATTTATGCACTTTACAAATATTATCTCATCTGATCCTCACAAGAATCCTGGGAGGTAGGTGCTATTATTATGCCTGTTTTACAGATGAGGAAACAGAGGCAAACAGAGGTTAAGTAACTTGTCTAGGGTCACGAAGCTACTAAGTGTCTAAGGCTAGATTTGAACTGAGGTGTCCTTGACTTTAGCTCAGTGCTTTCTATCCACTGTACCACCCAGCTGCCCTTCTTGAAGTCTCTCTGCAATTTTAAAATGAAGATTATCATATTGCATAATTTGCCATGCAGTGTAATTTTTTAAAGGGAAAGGAAGGGGAAAGCAACAAGCATTTATTAGGCACCTAATGTATGCCAGGTACTATGTTTAGTATTTTACAGATATCTCATTTGATCCCTCTGGCAGTTCTGTGAGGTAGGTCTTCATTTTACAGTTGAGGAAATAGAAGTTAAGATACCTGACCAGCTTCACAAACCTGGTGTCTGAGGATAGATTTGAACTAAGGCTTTTCTAATTCCAGGCCCAGTGTTCTCTCTATTATATACCACCTATCTCCTTTAACTTAAAGCAATGAATTTGAAACTTTAAAGTGATGTAAACATGTTAACGTTATTTTTATTATTTCTGGTCATTCCTTCTTAGCTTAGGCAAGTGACTAGCATTCTCAGCCTTTCCCTTTCCTGCCCCCATCAATGAGTGTAATACTTTGGAGAGCTCAAAAGTAGTTCTGCTTCAGAAAAAAGTCTAAAAACATCTGGAATAGATTTTTACGGACTCTTCCAACTTTTAAATCCTATGAACCTAAAATATTTTCTAGGTACATTCTTTAGCTTCCCCCACCTCACCAAATTTGATTTCATCTGAGAAATGAGAAGTTCTAACATTCAAGCTTCTAATACAAAAAGTAAAACAAAACTGTTCTTTCCTGGGTCCTGAACTTTGCTTAAAGTTTAGTTTAGAGCTGAGTTAAGTTATAGAAAAGCGCAGAAAATAAAAGCTAGACATCAGCTAGTTTAATTTCCTTATTTTATGTGTAAGGAAAACAAGCATTTCCTTCATTTAAAGGACTCCCCTCCCCCTCAACCTTGCCATGACTAGCAGTTTGGAGTAGAGGCTTTCAGAAATGTAGGTCACCCAGCATAGATGCCAATTTTACAAGAGTTTCTGGAGTTGACCAAATGAAGAACTCAAAATTCGTGAGTTTTTAGAAGATGAAGCTGGCTGTTGATGCCGTCTTGAACTCTTAATTGACTTTTTCTTTGGAGCCTCTCACATCCTTGGGAACAAAGATATTCTTCCCCTATTCTGTTTGGGTGGGAACTGGGGTTACATTGGTAAAATAAGTTATGAAACAACTCTAATTGAACAGAGCTAAAAAATGTTAGTAGTGAAACAGGAATGTCTGCAATTGTTACAGATTATGATTTTGCAGTCCAGAAAGATTATGAAAGCAGATAGAAAAACTCTAAGAAGTTGGAGTCTAAACTAGACTACAAACATATATTATTATATGATTTTTGATGATTTGCTACTTGAAAGATATTGGTTCAGTATAAAAAAAAGTTGAGAAGCATTAGAAACAAAAAGCTAACATCTAAAAAAAATGGGCTGCTTAGATTTCTATTTATGTTAGTCATTGTCACCCTTCAAGAGCCACCTTTTGGTGTTTGGTTTCTGAGAAGGAACAGCATTATTAGTGACCATATGTAGAATATTATGTTCACTTTAGTTGAAAAATGGCCCAGTGATTTGGACAGCATAGAATATTAACCACAGGAGATGGCTCAACACAACTGTGGCTTCTGCATATAAGAGATCAGAAGACACCAGATCCATGTAGTAAATGATGGCTTTCCCATTTAAACATGAGAGGTCTTTTGGGATTCAACTTACATAGATAAAAAATGACTCTTGATATTCCTGCCCTTTTTGTATGCTAAAATAGGATGCAATATTCCCATTTGTCCTTTTTCCAAAGTCATGAAATGTGCTTTATCTTGTAGGGTCTAAAGGAATTCCCCCCAAGATGCTACTGTGCTGTTTTCCTCTAGCATTAATCAGTCCAGTAGCAGTTAACCAGGACATTTTGGAGCTTGCTAACAGTTTTTCTTAGAGTTCTAACTGTTAAGCCCAGGTTGTCTGATCTTGTCATGGTTTGAGAGTGTGATGAATACAGGAAGGATGGTAATAGAACTCATTGGTCTTTAATCCCAGGAAAACCCAGGGCTCTTATGGTGTCAGTGGGAGTCAGTGGCAAAGAGACCTTTGCTATGGAGCCTCAGGGAAGAGTGGGCAGTGGTGGAGCTAACAATACCTGTTTTGTAATTGATTTGATACTTCACCTTTCTCTAACACTTTGGAGGTAGCACATAGAAGATGTAGGTATTAGGAAAAAGCATTTTGGTTAATGTTATAGATTTAAGATGTAAAAACTATAGATATTATTATTCTGAGGTTGACTTTTCCTTAAGACCTCTCACATGTTGATGTTCAGTAAATGTTAAATGACATTGGTGTACTTGACACCATAAGTATAAGGTCACAGGCAGAGGATGGAGTACTCTATAATTATATCATTGGGATCATGTATCAATTGTATCATTGTATCAGGAGATAATGATTATAAGGAATGGGGATTATGTTTGTATGTGTGCATGTGTGTGTGCCCACCCATACGTATTTAATTTGAGGGGCTTTAAACTGACTTCTAAGTTTGTTGAGACTGGGATTGTGAATCAACAGACAACTCTTTGTAAAAGGGGTGGTGAACGTTATTTTCTGTGAGGGGCATTGTCTGCAAGACACTCTTCTGGACTAGATTTCTGTGATGATAATTTCAAGCCCTTTAATACTCAGCAAGAATATGCAGGACAGAGAGCTGGCTTTGGATTCATGAAGCCCTAAATTCAAATCCCATCTCTGACAACATACTGGCCATGGGACCCTGGGCATACCCTAGGTAGTTATCTAACATAATAAAATGTAGATAAGATGCCAACCTGCTTTGGTAGTGGAAAATTCTTCATTAGGTGTTCCCAATACCTGTAGTATTCTATATGTTAAAATGGAGATGAATGCCTTCAGCTTCATTAAAGAATGATAAATTTCATGAGAAGGGATTCCAAGGGAGAAGAAAGGACTGTAGTACTATTGCATTGAAATTTTGGTTTTATTTCTATTTGGCTTTTGGTGACATTTCTCTTTTTATTGGGCAGGTTTCTGAATAAGATACCATCATTGAAAGGTTTTGAAAAGTATTCAATCTGGATGTAGAATTTGAGGAGTGATGGAGATTAGAGAAAGTGTTTCTCTATAGTGGGAAGGGGGGAAAGGGGACAGGATGAGGGGGCGAGGGAGAGAAGAGAGAGGGAGGGAGAAACAGAGAGAGAGAGAGGAGTTTGTGATCCTCTGAAAAACCAGGGCTCTTGCATAATTCTTGGTGGTATTCAAAGCACCTTGTAGGTGTCTGTTGCAAAGTGACCTTTGCTGTGGAGCCTCTGGGAAGAATAGGCAGAGATAGATCTGACAGTATCTTGTAACTGGTTTGATACCTGATTTGCACTTGACTTTGTTTTGAGTGAGGGAGGGCTGTGCAGGTCACCAGCCTCACTTCTCCTCCAGAGCCATCTGAATCCAGTGACCCAATATTCATCAGGATGACTGGAGATGACCCAGGATGAGGCAGTTGGGGTTAAGTGACTTGCCCAAGGTCACATAGCTAATGAGTGTCAAGTGCCTGAGATGAGATTTGAGCTCAGGTCCTCCTGACGCCTGCATTCTATCTACTGCAACCTTCAATTCCCATATGAGCCTGGACCAAATTTGGATTATCTGGGAAATGAGCCACCTCCCATGATGACTGTACTGGCATGGTCAAACTGTTCTCTGCAGCTGCTTTCTTTCTCTATCTCAACTGTTGAAAACGTTTTGGTTATGGCTCTTAGTATGATAAACATCATCCTTTGAACCATCATTTTTGTGTATGCATAGACTGCCATAGACTCAGTACATGAAGAAATACAGTTGGGTTATTTCTACATACTATTATAAACTTTCAAGTGTGTGTTTACTAATAGTCACAACTCTTTTTTTTTTTTTTAGATGAACGGGACAAAGTTCAAAAGAAAACTTTCACCAAGTGGATAAATCAACATCTCATGAAGGTCAGTTTGTATTTTTTGCAGATTATGTCTTTTCTATGAGTAATTGAAGGCATGCAAATGGGATACCTTGACTTCCAGAAAAGGGTACATGTATCTAGACACATAATTATTTAGTGTGTGGTCTTTGTATAATGATGGAAGTGGGGAAATAAGTATCTAAGATTGCAGTTAGCAGCATGTTGTTAGCAAAATATGTTATTACTTTGTTTTGGGGAACATTCAAAGTTAAAATTCAGTGAGTTGTTGTCTTATCAAGTCTCATCTTCTGTAAGAAGCCTTTCCCAATCTCCCTTACAGCTAGTTCTAGCCCTCTATGAATTATTCTGAGTATATTTCCTGTTTGTAAGTAGTAAAGCTACTTATTTATATATCTGGTTGTTTGCATGTTATTTCTTCTATTAGACTGTGATCTCCTTGAGAGCAGGGATTGTCTTTTTCCTGTCTCTGTAATCCCACTTAGCATGGTGCCTAATAAGTGCTTAATAAATGCTGCTTAACCCATGAAGTCTGTATCAAAATGTTGCCATTTAATTCTGAGTCTGAGATTTCTTTTCTACCATTCAGACTGATTTCCATAATTAGGTATATGACTGACTTTGTAGATCTAGAAAAGATATAGTTGGTATAGGGACAGTTTGTGAGTTTCAAGATTTAGTTTTATTAAATTTGGTGTGATTCAGGGAGTGCCACTTACCATCTACGTTATGTTTCAATTTTCCTACCTGCCAAACAGTTATAGAACTTCCCCAGTAAAATACAGATTATTATTTTTTTTAGCCAGCATTCAACCTGGAAACAGATTATATTCCAAGTGCTTACTTGTAAGTCACTTGTAAATAAGTCACCATTTTCCCTTAGAAAATAATGTTACAAATAAGTTCTTATAAAATCCTATTTAACCTAAAATGTATGGGAATAGGCTTCAAAGAATTTATGGTTAAGAAGATATTTTAAGAATGATATTGAATCCCCAGTTTTATAGATTAGAAACTAATGGACTAGAAATGAGAATTGACTTACTCAATATTACACATTGGGATTTGAGCTGAGGTTCTTTGACTCCAGTCTCCATGTCTTCACCTCTTCAGTGATACTATGTACTGTCTTTACCTGTGTATATGCTGCATTCTCCCAGTAGAATGTGAGTTCTTCAGGGAAGGGGCTGTTTTGATTTTGTCTTTGAATCTTCCAGTTTTAGTAAAATGCTTTGCTCATACATAGATGTTAAAGATATCGAATTGATCATTATCGTAGTTTCTTACGGTGCTTTATAAGTTCTGGAAAGACCCAAGAGAAAATCATACATCTCTGGTTCAAGAAACAGCCTAACTAAATATTGAGAGACTTATTACCCGAAACTTGACTGCTACAGTAGCTGATGAATTTTCTTGTTCATGGCAATTTATAAAGTGAGGAAAAAAAGATAAAATAGTTTTCAGCGTCCCGACTCCTTATCCTTCTCCAGTGACAGTGCAAGGTGTCAGGAAAAGGAGCAGAACGGATAAGAATCACATAGTTCCTAAATGGTCTTGTGAATATATATGTGAAGGAAATGTGATTTCATTGGGGTTAAGAGCTCTCTTTGGGGATTCTGTCCACTAACACAGATTTCAAACGCTCTTTGATTTGGTAACTAAATTCTAGAGAATTACTTTGAGACTCAGAGAGGTCAGGTGACTTGTCTGGAGTCACACAGCTATTTAGCATCAAGAGACAGGTTTTTAATCTATGTGATCCATGTTACACCCGCTATTCTTAGTGTGATATACTGCCTCTTACTGGCTTGTCTACTAACTTTACTTTTGATGTTGGCATTTTGAATGTGAAAATTCCATCCAGTGTTGAACATTTTGGCACCGACTGAAGGAATCAAGTCATATCTGTATTGACAAACCTGAAACGAATGAAACATAATGAGGTCACAAACAGATAAATGGATGACTTACAGATTCTTGATCTTAGAGGAGACAAATAAAGGAATCTGCAGAGTTAATTTGATCACATAGTCAAAGGTGAGGGGAAATATTTTAATGGAAAGCTAGAAAACCACTTTAAAGATAATTGTAGCTTACTCACCAACATCAGATGCAGAGTATGAACAAATATTGAAGTCCTATAAAGAGCCTGACAAAATCCAAAATTAAGTCAACATATACTTGACATTTTTTGACTTCAGTATGAAAGTGAGCACTGGAGAGGGTGGTGAAAATTCAATTCAGTGATAGGCTTTGGGATCAAGGAATTCAAGGAAACAAATACTTGTCAATTATTCAGAAACCTCATGCCTATGAAAATGAATGCCTGCTCAAAAAGAGTCAGATGGCATTGCTTGTGGTGAGACAAGGATGAATTGAGAAATCTTTATGGGGAAGGAGCAACTGATTGCAGGAGTAAGCCTGGTGCCATCACTCTCAGTTCATGTTCTATGCTGGGGCAAAATGAGTCACTAAACAGTTAACAAGAGGAGGTTTAGTTTGCTCTAACACAAGATTATGCAGCAAAGTTACACTGGTACTTAGTGTCTCTAATCAGTGTTCTTTTAAATGTAAAACATATTGACTTAAGTTAATATGCTTTTAAGTGTGGTACATTTAATCTCCCCACCCACAAACAACATCAGTGTGAGAAAAATGTTTGCAAAGCTTTTCATTAAGCTTCCTATATTTCATATTCTTAATTTAATATAATTATATTAACTTGATGTTAAAAAATACAATCTTTACACATGAAAAGAGACTAGGAATAATTATATAATAAGCTCAGATTACTTCTGAGTGCATAGCTTACATCCTGAAGGTAAAGGGAGTCATGTAAGAAGTGGCTTTAACTTTTTCAGGACATGTTAAATATATTTAATGACAGTTTTAGTAAAAAAAAATGTATAGATTAATACAAAGTCAGGCAAATAGTGTTTCTTTTTTTAAAAAAAAATAGTACTTCAGTGTAAACAGACTACTTCTGTAGTCAACATTTATCTATTTGGTCTGTGTAATATCTTAACATTTTTGTTGTCATTTAAAAGATTTATTTTTAAGATGAATATTATAAAAATATTAACAAAGTAAAAATTTAAAAATTGTGTTTCAAGATAAACATAAGAATAGAACTGATATTGCGTTCTCAGAATATCTTACATGCACAGGATTTTTCTTAGAATAGCTTCAGTGGGTAAACTAGTGAATAATTTGCAACATCTTCACTGTTCAATCAGCACAACAGATGGGCATATTCTTTGGTAGCTGACCTTTGCAGATTTAGTGGTTGAAAGCATACTAATGTTATTGTTAGTTTCCTATATTTGGTAACAAGTGACAAAAAAAATTGTAGCTTATGGGAAAGAAGAGATGAAAGGAGAAAGCTATTTTTGCATATGTCTTTGATATTTATATGTAGAATGATTTCTGGGTTCTATTATTTATTTGTGTTTGGTTTTTTTCTTTTCACATAGGAATAACAATCTGTTGAAATATGTAAACTGAGGTGTGTGGTGGGAATACATGACATAGAAGTACAACCAAAATGCACAAGGGATAGGAAAATAATTTTCACTTATTTTAAGTCTGTTCTCAGTTTTTAGACCTATTTGAACATTTGTGTCTTAGACCAAATTCGAAATGGAATACTAAAGTCCAGGACAAAGTGGTTTCTCTATCTGTGTATCCCTCTTTTTAATTTTCTTTTTCTTTTTTTTTTTTTAATTTTTCTGTTTTCCATTCATGAACAGTAATGTAATGATAAACTAGTTGGAGGACTGTCAATTTAATTACTTAGATCAATGATTATTAAAGTGATGTAACATTTGAGTCAGAGACTCAAAAGGATCGACATAGTAATAATAGTTGTTTCTATAGTCCCTTAAGTTATTAAATGAAATTTACTCTGTTGTCTCTTATGAGTATCACAATAATCTTGTGAAATAAGTACTTAAAGGTTTTAGCCCTACTTAACAGATGAAGAAACTGAAACCCAGTGAGATCAAATGTCTTACCCATGATCACATAGCTGGCAAGTTTTGGACCTAGGATTTGAATCCAGATCTTTCTTATGCCAAGATCACTACTCTATTCTCTGTCATATTTCAATTGGGATAGGAGTAGGGATTTTATTGTTCTCTTGGTTCATAAACCCTATTTAGGAAATGAGGTAGAATGGATGGTGTTAGTAAGTATATGGAGACTGACATGCTTATAACTTAAAGCAGGAAATTTATAATGTTATAGAAGGAAATTATATTAAATGGAGAAAAACAAAATGGAGATCCTCATGAGCAACCATTAGTCCAAAAGATACACACACACACACACACACACACACACACACACACACTCACATGTTATTATTTTACTTGTGTCATTTACAGTGTGAATATGAAGGTGTAAGGTTAATGGTGGGTAGCAAGAAGAGTTAAAGATCTTCCCTGCCCATTATTAGGTCTCAGACACTGTTTGCTAATTTCTACTGAGGCACTGAGTCACAAGGGTCATGCCCTCCAGCTTTGAAAAGTGTGTATGTACTCCGAGGTGAGGTTTTACTTTAGGGCTTATTTTTTGGAAGAAGGTTCATGTGCCAGATGAGACTCTGGGCAGCCATTTTAAGAAGCCCCAGATGCTGGTGCTTCTATATGTATTGTCCATGGTCAGATATTTGGAGGCCCTGTCTGTTGGTCTTTCTGCTTGTAATTTCTGTTTGTATTTTCTCTGAAGTTCAGGGTGCTGACTTTTTCGCCTGAATCAAAGGAATGATCTATGTGCTTGATTAAAGTAAATTGATGACCCCTCCAAAGCTGTTTTCCTATGATTATCCATTTTACAGCGGAGAAAACCGAGGCTGAGAGATGTTAAGTGATTTGCCTAGCATCACACGGCTAGTGTTTGAGGACAGATCTGAACTCATTTTTTTGATTGCAGAACCAGCACTCTCTCCACCTACCTACCTCCAGTCAGCTCCTCTTTATTGAAGAGATAAAAGTATCACAACTGGCTATGGTAATACATGGGCCAGAATTTAGAATTACTTAGAATGTTCAGTTCAGTGACCTGTTATTTACATGGCATTGTGCTAAGTACTGGGGATATAAAGGAAAAAAATGAAATAGCCCTTGCCCAAGGAGCTTGTATTCTGCTGGTGGGGGTGGGGTGGATATAATAACATGCACACAGATTGAAATACACACACATACACAAGGTAATTTTGAGTAGGGGTATAGGAATCTTGAAAGGAACTTTAGATTCTAGACATGAGAGACAGATTAAGCAAAGGAAAAGAGACAGAAGATGGTATATTTTGGATGGAGAATAGTGGAATGAATTTTCCTGGACTGCAAAGCATGTGAATGAGAGAAATGTAAAATCCGTCCAGAAAGAAAATTTGAAGATAGAAAGTGGATTTTCTTTTTTCTCTCTGGGTGTTAGAGAGGTATTGAAGGCTGTTGAGCAGGAGGATGTGGTCTGGTTTGCTGGTAGGGTTTGAGAGGGGAGAGGCTTGGGGTAGAGAAAACTCATTAGGAGGCTACCCTGCTAATGCAGAGTGTGAGTGATAAAGGCTGATTGATGGTGGAAGCCATCAGATGGATGTAGAAAATGTCGTAGAGACTGAATTGACAGAATTTGGCAACTGATTTAATATGGAGGGAAGGAATAAGGAATTATATAGGATTATAGTTAAGAACTGTGGTGACAGGGAGGATGGTAATGTCTTCAACAAAAATAAGGAAATCATGAAGAGGCTTGGGTTTTTTGGGAGAAATGGGTAGTTCTCCTTTAGACATAATAAGTTAGAGGTGGCTATTGGCTAGCCTGTTAGTTGGCCATCAGATCAGGAGAGAGAGAGAGAGAGAGAGAGAGAGAGAGAGAGAGAGAGAGAGAGAGAGAGATTGGACTTTACATATATACACATATACATACACATGGGCATATATACATATGTACACATACATGCACACATATTTGGACCTCATCTTGATAAAGATGATAATTGAATCCAAGGAATCCTGTGAGATCAGACAGAATATGTAGAGAAAGAGCAGAAGTGGACCTAGTACTGAGACATAGGATACACACACACAAAGGGGAGGGGCGTAGATGATGATCCAACAAAGGAACTGAGAGGTAAAGGTCATATAAGTAAGAGGAGAATCAAGAGAGCATTGTCACAAAAGCAGAGGCAGGAGTGTATACCCAAGAGAAGTCAGATATACCCAGCAGAGTCAAATGATGCAGAGAGATCAAGAGGAATCTAAGAAAAGAAAAAAAAAAACTTTTGGATTTGGCAATTAAACAATCCTTGCTAGCCTTGGAGAGGGAGTGCAGTTTCAGTTGAGTAAGAGATTTAAAAATTAAGATAGTGAATTGTGGATATATGAGTGAAACATGAAGAAATGAAGACCTGTAAGCAGGGACAGCTGTGTTCTAGGTGTTTAGAATCATAGTAAGTGGGGAATTTGGTTGACAGAATCTTGAAAGTTGGAAGTTACTGCAATCTCTGATCCCATCCAAGAATCCTATGGTCTCCTTGAGATAGTATTGTCCTTAAACATTTCCAGAGATGAGAAATTTAATGATGTTACAAAGTATGGCATCGTATTTTTGGTAATACAAAAGTTCTTCTCTGATGCTTATTTTCATATATTATGAACTTATGGTAAAATAACTTACTGTGCCTTCACTTCTAAGAAATTCTTCTGCCCTTCTTTTATTAACTGGTTTTCACTTTTCTCAGACCGTTCATCTACCCAACAATACCTTGTTCCTTCTTAAGCTTCCTTAATAAAAGGATTTATTCTCTAAAACTTGGACTCATTCAAAAAGCCCCACCCAAGAACCTAGAAGGCCACATGTGGCCTCGAGGATACAGGTTCTCCATTCTTCCATGACTAGATAAGATGCTTTCCCATATGTTGAATTCTAATCCATTTTTAAAGTCCTGTTCTAAGGTCACTACTATCAAGTAAGGACAGAGAAAGCAAGGAACATTTTTATGGTCTTTCTCTTTCTGGATGTCTAGAACACATGATTAGGTGCTTAATGTTTCCTGAATTTAATTGAATAAGGTTGAAACTTGCCTCTTCTTGTTTCCATTAGTATTATTTCCACTCTTGAGATGTACAAACTAAATGTGTTTCTTTCACAATATGATAAATTCTCAAGTAGTTGAAGACTGTAATCTAAATCTTCTCTAGGCTAGATATTCATTCTTTAGTTCTTTCAACCACTTTGATATGACATGATTTTAAGAGTGCTCTCTCTGCTGTTTGATTATTTCTGGAGATATTTCTGTTTTTTCATATTTCTTTTATTTTTAAAATTAAGTTATTTTGATACCTTTTGTTTCTTACATCATTATAGTAATTCCCAGTATCCTCCTTTGTCCATTTCCCAAGAACCATCCCATATAATAAATAATATTTTAAAGAGAAAAAAAATCAGCACAACTGATACACTGAAAAATGTGCCTCATTTAACTCCTGTGGACCTCTCCCTCTCCATTATGGGTGGGTTGGGGCTGCCTTCTCATAGTTCATTTGATTCATCCTTTTTATATTCACTTTTGATTTTGGGGGGGAGTGTGTTTTTTCAGTTTACATTTTGGTAGTTATTGTTTTCTTTACTCTGCTTACTTTATTTTGCATCAGTTCATATAAAACTATTCATGTTTCTCTTATACTTCATATATATCATTTACATATATGATATAATACAGTAATATTCCATTATGTTAATGTACCACAGTAGGTTTAGCTATTCCACAGTCAATGGATGTCTACTTTGTTTGGAGGTCTTTGTGTTATCACAAAAAGTGCTGCGATACATATTTTGGTGTATATGGATTTTCTTCTTATTAATAGCTTCTTCAGAGTAGAAAATCAGTAATGGAATCCCTGGTTCAAAGGTTATTACCTCATAGTCATTTTATTTGCATAATTCCAAATTGCTTTCCTATATGGTTGTACCATATCACAACTTCTCCAATCGTATATTAGTGTTGTCCAGCAAAGCCAGTCCCACAACATGCATGTGTATATGCATGTATAATGCACTTGTTGTTTGAACAAGAAACTATTTTGTTGCTATTGGTGCTAAGAATTTTTAATGCATAGCACTAAAACAGAAGCGTACCTCTTAACTGAAATTTTTAGGTATTAGAGTATCAAGATGTTTTCTTATCAAATAACCCTTTTGATGATTATTTTTGAGTCCAGGAGTTACAGGAATTGCTTTAAAAATAACTGTACATATTATAAAAGTTTGACTGTATTGATGATCATTTCCAAGATTATTTCATGTTACCCAGAGCTTATAGTGCCTGGCACATAGTAGGCACTTAATAAATGTTTATTGATTGATTGACTGGAGAAAATGTGTCATTTATACTATTGTCTTTACCATGTTGACTGGAGTCCTGTGGAGTGCCAGCCTTTATATTCATTCAACTTTTGATTTTGCCACAACAAAATAAAAGAGTGCAGGTTAGTTTTATATGCAATTAAGTTCTAGTAATAAAGAAAATAAGAAATCTGGGTCTAAATTTTAAATTTGGGGATTAGATATTGCTCTTTCATTGAACTCAGCAGGTTGACCTTTAAATTCTGATACATTAAAAATATTCAAAAAACACAGAGCAATTATTAGTATTTGTTTCTTTTCATTTTTCTTTATAAAGTTATGTTATTTGACTTTTCTCTCTTTTGGGGGGGGTGAAGGGTCATCTTAATTGTTTCTAAAGTTTATAAGCAGAGGGTGAAAAATGGAAAAATTGAGCATATGATATGGATTAATAAAATAAGAATAATATAATAAATAATAAGTAATAAAATAAGAATAGATTAATAAAATAAGGATGAGTTGAAGGTAACGGAAAACATAGTAGCATGAAGATAAACAAAATATGATACCTGATCAGCTACATGTGAATTCTCTGAGTATTTCGTGAGAGCTATTATCAGTGTTATTCCACTGGACTGTGTGGCAGTAAAGTAAAAATAAATAATCTTAAGCCCTGAGTTTATATTTTGTCTTGACTGATTCCAAAGTATGTGATTTTAGGCAAGTCACTAACTGATTTGGGCCTCAATTTCCTCATCTGTAAAATGAAGTGGGTGGACTAGGTGGCCTCTGACATCCTTTCTAGCTCTAGAGCTATGACTGCGTTGCCTCTCTAGGCTTATCTGTTCATAACTGAAGATAATTTTTCTTCCCTACTAATTCTAAAAGTAAGAGTCTGTGCTGCTATATGGTAGTGAACACTTTATAGAGTTCAGCTAGGTGGTTCAGTGGAGATAGAGTGCTGTGCTTAAAATCGGGAAGACTCATCTTCTTGAGTTCATATCTGACCTCAGACACTAACTGACTCTAGTCACTTAACCCTGTTTGTTTCATTTTCCTCATTTGTAAAAGGAGCTGGAGAACTAAATGACAAGCCATTCCATTTCTGCCAAGAAAACCTCAAATAGGGTTATTAAAAGTAGGATAGGACTGAAAAACGACTGACCTTTAACTATTATACAAGCTTATCTATTAGATTATTTAATTTCATGAATACTGTTTTCTAACAATTTAGGAAAGGAATTTATATCTTAAAATTGAATTTTTGAAAGGGGTCACTAATCTGTGACAAGTTGCATGTGAAATGATTTTGAGTGACACAGCTAGCCTAGCTGTAGGTAAAACTGTGGAATTCTGTCTTTAGTGTCTTCCTTCTTCCCCTCTCAGTGTTCTTTTCCATTCTTCTGGCCTCTCACCTTGCTAGAAGTTGGGAGTTCTTTAGTACCTTAAATGCTTAGCCTAGGTATTTTTGGTCTCAGTTGTTAGTTCGTTGCTGCTGTTAACTGATAATTAAACCATTTAAGTCATGTTCAGTCATTTCATTCGTTTCTGAGTCTTCATGATCCCATTTGGGGTTTTCTTGGCAGAAATACTGGAGTGGTTGGTCATTTCCTTCTCCAGCTCATTTTACAGATGAAGAACTTGAGGCAAACAGGGTTATATGACTTCCTCGGGGTCACACAGCTAGTAAGTGTCTGAGGCAGGATATGAACTTAGAAAGATGAGTCTTTTTTAATCCAGGCCTGGCACTCTATCCACTTTACCACCCAGCTTAAGTCATGAAGTGTTCCATAGAATCATAGAGGCATAAGGTTACTTAATTTCATCCTAGAGTTAATTTCCTAGTTAATTTCATCCTAGAGTTAATTTCATCCAGTATTTTTACTTTATAGATGGATCAACTAGGAGTATTTGAATTTTAAAAAGGGAACTTTTTAAGGTGATGGGAGAATAACAGGTGAGAGTTGATACTTTTGGGTCAGGGCAGTACCAGTGGCCAGTGTTGTAAAGAGAGTTGCCAGTGGATAGATGAGCAGGTTGGAAAGGCCTAGACCTCCTCCTCCTTGTCCATTTGCTCTACTACTAGAAGTCTGAGTGAATTTTATAGTGGATTATCCCCAACTGCTGTTCTATCTCATCAGTGCCCATTTGTAGAGGTGCCTTAGAAAAGGCCACTCTTCCCTTTCTTTCTTTCAAATCAGAGGGGGGTAAATAAATGAAGCCTTAGTACTCCATCTATGAACATTATATACCGATTATCTTTTTGTACACTGTACATTTTCTATAATTCAAGGTCATTGGGTATTCCATGCAGATGAAAATATGAACTATAAAGAGTGGGGTTGGATCCTTTGTTCCTTCAGTCATTCAGTAGATATTTAAGCACTTATATGTGCATTGCTCAGTGGTAGATGCTGTGGGAGAGATATCGATAAATTGTAATAAGATATATTCCCTGCTGTCAAAGAGCTCACATGCTGTTCCTTTTCTGTGAACATCATGAAAACATCTCAAGACCTCTTAACACTACTCTTTGGCTGTAAGATTATTTTCATTTTTCTTGGTCTTGTGATTTTCAATATGTTACCCTCCAGTTACTTATGAGACTATTTTCAACAATTGCAGAGAATGATTTCAATACAGTAGAATTTAAAAATATTATAGATTGCATAATTGATTAAGAAAAATATTGTTTCAAGTTGCCACTTAATTTAAATTTAAGAAATCTTTGTAGGTTTTTCCCTTTAAAAATACTGAATCAGCTTATTTTAATGTTTTTATTGCAGAGAATTTAATTTAGTTCTATTTTAATTTATGACCATATCAAAAAAGGTAATTTTAAGGTAAACACACTTGTTCCTGATTCAGTTCTCTCTGATAATATTCACTTCAGAAATACCTGGATTTTACCAAGTAGAAAAAAGTTGCTGGTTTTCTAAATTAATTGTACTTGAGTACATAAGTTTGTCCATATTGATTGTTTTGGTGAGAAGGCTTTCATTGGCTCATCTTCAATCAAAAGACTTTAAGATTAAAATCCAGAGCATATCCACCATTGACTGTCCTTATATGTCTAGCTGCTAAATGCATGAGTTTCCTTGTTCCTTTATGGTTTCCATATAGTGACTAGCATTTGAAATATGTATTGCTTTATGGTATAATTATTATATATATAGAATTTATAGTTAAGACATGCTCTGGCTGCTTTCAAAAGCACATTTGGCTTCATGAGGTTATTGTTTACCAGTAGAGCTGATGTGAGATGGAGAATTTGCGTCATTACTATTAGATTTTCATTGTTAGATTTTCATTGTTATAGTTATTGCCTCTCTGTTATGTCTTTACTAATGAATGGCTGTTTTGTGGAACCCAGAGACGGTCTTTGCTGAACAGCAGCAAACAATGGTAGCATGGGTGTAAATACTATGCAGTTAAGTTCAGGGTGTAAACATTGGTGTGATCCGTGGGAAGTAGTGCTGAAACTGGAATTGAGGGGCCTGCATTTTAATCCTGTCACTTACTACCTGTGTGACTCTGGGCAAGATTCCTGGGCTCTCTGAGTCTCAGTTTTCTCCTCTGAAAAAGGAGGGAGTAGGAACATGAGTATAACTCTTTCATTGCAGGAGAAACTGGAAAAAAAAAGGAATAGCACCTTTGCTAAAGTTTGAACCCTTTACAAAGATTTAAATTGCAATTCAGCATTTAATTTTATGTCACAGTTGAGGGGCTCAATGTGTAAATATAAGAGTTTAAAGAGAATAAATAATTAGTGGAAACCCAGATGAAAAGGGAAGAATGTGGCAAATCATATAGTCTGTTTTTTTTAATTAGAATTATCATTGCTGTTATCTAATGGTAGGCACTGATAGAGCATTTTTATATTTGCAAAGCACTTTATCTTGCCTCATTTGATTCTCGCAAAAACCTTGGGGAGGTCGATGCTGTTAGTTTCCCTGTTTTATAGATGAGGAAGTACATGTCTGAGGATGGATTTGAACTCAGGCCTTCCTGACTCCATGTTCTGTGGATGTTCTAGGCATGGTACCACCTAAGTGCCTTTATTGGAGGAATAGGAATAGTAAGTTGTTATTTACATAGGGCATGAAAGTTTTTGAGGCACTGTATGTATATTTTCAGTTATTCCTTACAGCAACCATGTAAGGTAGATCCTCCTATTTATAGTTGAAGAAGCAGACTCAAATAGTTTTTGTTATTTGGCCAGGTTCTAATAAAAGACAGGATTTGAAGCCAGGACTTTCTAGATTCTGAGCCCATTGGTCTGTTCCACTCTACCCCTGTTAGCAATAAGGTGATTCCTAGTGAAGTACCGACTGTCCTGCTAGGTTAAATATGCTGTGTTTTTTATTTTTTTGTTAGTATTTATTTAATAATATTTTCCCTAGATTTTACTTACATTATTTGTACTCAAATGCACTTGGTTATAAATGTATTCTGGATTTACAGATCTGACTACACCCTATTGTTTCCTGTCTTTTACCTTGTTACGATGTGGGAGACACCTAGCTTATGACATGTCTTTGTTCTGTCATGTCCATGGAAAACATTCACCTATGGCATATATCACTTCTCTACATCAGCAGCATTAAATCAGTCATAGCTTCTTTGGTTTTTTTGACTGGCTGCCTAAAAGGGAATGTACCTCCCCAAAGATAAAAAGTACAGCAGTAATTTTTAGAGAATTGAAACTCTACTTTGTATCATTAACAATTATCCATCCATTTAATCTCTCCTGTGACACACCATCACAGATGAGAAGGGAAAAATTGTGAAGTAAAAATTTCTGTAGTAGATGAATAATGAAAATCATTGTCAAGGAAATTTAGTAGATAAAGGATTAGTTGTTGATTTTTATAAGAATTAATGGAAACCACTACCACAGAGAGTGCTGGACTTGATGTCAGAAGACCTGAGTTCAGATCCAGTCTCAAAAATTTGATAATTCTGTGACCCAGGGAATGCACTTAATATCTGTCTGTATCTTAATATCTCTTCTGTTCAATTGACATAATTCTGTGACCCAGGGCATGCACTTAATATCTGTCTGTATCTTAGTATCTCTTCTGTTCAATTGACATAATTCTGTGACCCAGGGCATGCACTTAATATCTGTCTGTATCTTAATATCTCTTCTGTTCAATTGCCATAATAGTAACACCCATCTTTATGAATTGTTGGGGTAAAATGATGTGTTTGTAAAATGTTTTGCTACTCAGTATCAGTATTATTTTTAGTAATAATATTAATAATTATTAAAGACTTTTTTTGTTGATTCTGAACTATCCTTGCTCAGGTCTTATATCTTTGGCGTAATATAAGAAGTTAAATGGATAAAAGTTTCACTTATGACCTGCTCTAGTAGGATAGCAGATAAAAAATAGGGATTTTTTTTTGTGGCTAGAGAATGGAAATATTTATCATAGAGTAGTGAAACTGGCACAAATCAAATAGAAGGGAAAGTAGAGATATTTACTTGATGGAATAATCATAACATTTTAACATGCTATAAGGGGTACAGAATTGCTCCATGGACCAAACAGCAGGATAGAAAAGGATCTAGATATCAGACCTCTTTATGAGGAAACAATTTAGGGAGACAAGTCTTGACTTGGCATGATGAGGAGGTATTTTTCAATTTATTCATTGAGCAACCATTATGTGCCAGTACTTGCAAACATTAGGAGTGAAATACCAAATAAATTTCAAGGTCTCATGCCCTCTGACTATTCTCAGAGAATAGTGTTAAGAGTTTAGAAGATAACTTTCAACAAAATCAACCTCCTGACATAAATTGATCAATGCTCTAATCTTTCTGAGTCCTTCATGTCTCAGACCTCAGGCTAATTGCATGAAACTTGACATTGGAAGCCACACCGCATGAGAAAAGTCACTTAGCAATGCTGAATTACTCCAGAGCTGCATGGCACAGGTCTGCCCTAGGGAGGTCCCATCTGGATTTCTTGTTCTGTCTCCTTCTGATGCACAATTCTCTAATTGCTATGTGGTGTATTAGCCTAAATTCTAGTTCAGAGGTTCAGTCTATCTTTTCCAGTTTTTATTTTGAAAAATTGTTATCATTTGTCTTTCCTTAAATGTCCCCATGTCCTTCCTCCTTCTTTCTCCCAGAGAGCCATTACCCATAACAAAGACTTTTTTTAACAGAAGGAAATGAAAAAAAAATCAGCAAAACTGGTCAACACATCTAAAATAAGTATATATGACCTGTTTCACACCTATGAACATACTCTCTCTGCAAAGGAGTAGGGATAGATGTATTCTTACATTCCTTCTTTGGGAACATGCATGTTTTTTGTAATTCATTTTTGATATTTATGTGTGTATGTATGTATGTGTGCTATGTGCTGGTTCTTTCTAGTTATGTTATTTTAGTCACATATTATTTTCTTTCTTGTGCTGAAAGTGAAATAACTTTGCATCATTTCATGCAAGCTTTTCCATGCTTGTCTCTGTATCCATCAAATTTGTTGTTACTTACAGCACAATGATATTTCATTGCATTAGTCTATCACAATTTGTTTAGTTATTCCCTAAGTGATAATATTTTTTATTTTTATATCACCAAATTGCTGCCATAAGTATTTTATTGTACATGTGGATTTTTTTCGATGACGTCCTTGGATGTATATGCATAGTAATGGCATTTCTGGGTCAAAGAGTGTTGACATTTTGGTGATTTTATATCCATATTCTAAATTGCTTTCCAACTTGTTTATATTAAATCATATAGTATACAATAATGTACTGGTGAGCTTATCTTTCCATAAATCCTCTATAGAATAGATATAAATTGTTTAACCCTATCTATTTTTATCTTTGCCAGTTTTCTAAGTGTGAGGTTAAATCTCAGGTGTTGGCTTGAATTACTTTTCTCTTATTAGTGATTTGGTTATTGTTGTTAATAGTTTTAAATAATTTCTTTTTTTGATAACTGTTTGTTCATATTCTTTGACCACTTATCTCTTGTGAATGGCTTTTGGTTATAATTGTTAGCTGTTTATATACCTTGAATATCAAATCCATATGAAGATTTCTTGTCATTTCTTATCCTTTACCAATAACTGTGAAAGGTATATGATCTATTTCTATTCTGATTTTTTAAAGGAATGATTATTAATTTAATCTTATTTATTTACTCACTTTGAATTTATTTGGGAATATGGCATAAGATATTGATGTGATCCAAATTTCTGCCAGACTACTTTCCAACTTTTCTCCAGCAGTTCTTAGCAAATAGGGAGTTCTTTCCTAAGTAATTGTTTTTGGATGAGTTGAGTTTTATTATTCCTTAGTTCTCCCTTATCTAGTGTGTTCCATTGATCTACATATCTGTTTTTAACCAGTCCCAAATGGTTTTGATGATTGCTACTTGATAATGTATTTGGAGGTCTGGAAGTGTATTTCCCCTTCATTCCCATTTATTTCATTATTTCTTTGAGGTATTTTCTTACTCTAAATGAATTTCCCTTCTCACCTTTTGTGCATTATTTTCTTTGATGCTGTAGATCTTTTGTAACTTCAAATGAATTTTGTCATCATTTATTGAATTCTCTAAAGTATCACTTTAATTGTTTGATGAGTATGTAACCAAAAATATAAACTAATTTTGGGTAGTATCTTACTCTTTGTTATATTAGTATGGCCCAGATATGACCTCCAAATATTCCTCCAGCTATTTAAATTGTTATCTATGTAATTGAATATATACAAGTATTTTGTATTCTTTAGTAGATTGACCCATAAATGTTTTATTTTAAAAGTTTTTTTTGAATGAGAGTTTCCTAATATTCCCTCTTAGATTTAATTTTTATTATACAGATATGCTGTTGATTTTTATGGGATTACTTTGTAGCCTGACACTTTGCTGAAGATATTGTTTCAATTGGTGTCTTTGCTAATTTCCTAGGATTTTCTAAGTAAACGATAATGTCATCAGCAAATTGAGATAGTTTTATCTACTCTTTGCCTATTTTTGTACTTTTAATTTCTTTCTTCTCATTACTATTTATAGAATTTTTAAAAATATATAGACTATCCTTGTTTTTTTCTTACGTTTATTAGAAAAGCTTGTAGTGTATCCCCAGTGCCTATGATGCTTGCTTTTCATTTAAGATAGATAATCTTTATGGTATTTAATTTATATATATATATATACGTGTGTGTGTGTGTGTGTGTGTGTGTGTGTGTGTATTGTAGGATTTTTAGCATGAATGAATATTGTACTTTGTCAAAAGCATCTTCTCCTCTTCCTCCAGCTTCTTCCACGCTCTTAATACTCTGGTCTTTTTCCTTTTGCTTTCTGTATTATCAGAGATTAATTTTCTACTCCATTCCTTCTAGACTTCATATATCAAACTCAAATCTAAATGGGAGGCCTCTAAACTGTACATGAGGATCCTTTTGGGCCATGTGTTGACTTAGAAAAACTACATTAACATTATCTTTTAGTGTATTTGTATTTATTTTGTGAAATATTTCCCAATTACAGTTTAATTGGGTTCAGGCCACATTTAGGTATTAAATGACTGAACATACAAAACTGTTATCTAGGAGATTATGAAATTGGAGAGTACTAAATTTGGAGTTAAGAGAAATCTGGATTTGAATCTTGCTACTGAAATTAACCAGTTATTTGACTAGGGACAAGTCACAACTTTTCTAAGCCTCATTTTATCTATAAAATTAAAAAAAATGAGAATACCTGTAGTAGGTATCTCCCAGAGTTGTTGAGAGAATTAAATGAGATAATGTATGCAAGAAAGATTTTATAAACCTCAAAGCACTATTTCAAAGTAAGATATGCTTTAATTATGAAATTTCAGGCATTTCTGGTAGGAACTTGTGCCAGGCACTGGACAAATTTTTGATCAGGGATGGAATAAAACAAATAATGTAAATTGCTCTTATTCAAAAACAGTATTGTCTTCGTGAAGGCACTCTTACTGCAAAACAATTTTTCTAAGTCAATATTTTATCTTCTACTGTTAAAAAAAAAAAGACCCATAGGTATAGCTCCTTTTCAATGATAAGCCTCCTTGAGACACATTGAAAGAAGGAAAAGTTTCATTCTTCATTTTTTGGGGTTGTTACTGGTACTGAGTATTATTTTGTTTCTTCCCTTAGGCATAGCTTAATTTCATTGATAATCCTTTAAGGCAAAAATGAGCTCATAATATAATCAACCTCAAAGCCATTCCAAATATATTATTTGTTGAAAGTCAGTACTTCTGGACAAGTTAATGAAAGGCTGTGGAAATTTCCTATGTGCCGGATAAATTAGAACTGCTAAGTAATTGGGTTTTCTTGTAAATATCTAGTAATAGAAATTTTTCTGTGTCCTGTTATTCTTAGGGGGATTCTTTCAAAATCCATTATCATCAATTTTACTGTTCCAAAATCTGTATATTAGTGTCAATCTTTAGTTGGTCTGAATTGTTCTTAAAGTTGCTTCATTAATATTATACTACTATAGATATTATTATATTAGTAATAATCCTGTATTTTTACAGTGTTAAGACAAATTACTGTATTTAATATTCTATAATCTATTCACAGGCAGATAATATTGCTGTTTTTAATAGTTGAATTAAAGTATTAGAATGTGAAGTCATCCAACTGTAGAAACATTGCAAGAATCCTCAGTAGAATTCTAGTAGCTTAGAAGACAACAGGGATCGGTATTTCATCCTTCCCCATGTGATTTTGTTCTCCTCTGTAAAGTCACATTTCATGTAGCTTGGATATTATAAGTATTTGGTGTGGTGATATTTATTAAGCATGTGCTAAATTAGTATGGATCACTGTCATATCTGGATTTTTCTGGATGGCAGTTTAGTCTGAGAGAATGATTTGTAACCAGCCCAATTTATTATTTTAGTTCAACAGCGTATTTTGAGGTCTGTGTTTTCACTATGATGATTTGTCATCTGTTAGTATATGAAATATAGAAAGTGTCTAATGTCCAATTCTAGCCACCAGGTCTTGCTGGGTGCTAAGTGTTAGAGTGTGGTACGGTTTCTACCATTACCTTGCATAATCTACAGTAATTACTAAATATAGTCTCCTTAAGGTCAACACTTCTATAATTTCTGGTGGCAATGGTCCTCAACTGCCAAAATTACTTCTCCGTTTCCATAAACACATCTACAAATTACTAGATATCATTAGCTGAATTCATGAAGCTATTTCTTATGGAGGGCCTTTTAAAAATCTTGGATCTTAGCTGTTTTATAGGCTACTATTGCTCAATAAAGCAGTGTCTGTTCTAAAAGTATTTCTGTTTTTTCTGGTTTTAAAAAAATCAATTACCCTCCATTTTGGGGAGAAAATATTTATATAGCTACCTTATTGTAATGCACCCTAGACTTCATTAATATTGCATGGGTATGGAGATAGTAGAGGTTTGATGGAGAAAAAAATGCTTGATAATTTAAAAATAAAATTTAATTTAAAAAGCAAATGGGATAGTATGCCAGCAGCAGGCTGCAGAAAAGAGTAGATTCAGTTATGATTGCCCAAGCAGAAGTATCACTTTTGTAAGGCAAGGACTTTTGATCTTATATTGCTTTCAAGTTCATGGAAAGAGCGTTTGAGATATAGAATAACTTTCAGAAAAACATTCTGATCAAGGTTTGTGAGTGAGAGTAGACAAAAGTGTCCTATTCACCCCAGATATTTACTTCTTTTAAAGTGTATTCTCTAAGGATCTCTGTTGTTCAATTTAATATTTATATTCTGATGTTTTAATAAAGGGTTCTGTTTAAACATATATGGGTATCTTAGGCTACTTTAAGCATCTTTGATGGTTTATTTTACATTTATAATAGGGTCCTGCATTATTCCTGTCAGTCTTAACTGTTTTAAATAGGTTTGACTTTGATTTAGGATGCCAGTCTTATATGGTATTCAGATGTAGTCCTCTCTTTGATAGGTTGATGCTCAATGTGTCTTAGAGGAGACTCTGGCGTTTGTATCACCTTCAATTGATTCATTGTGGCCTCTAGATTCAATCTTGAAACTTGTCTCTATTTTTCCTGGTCATACAGTAAGAATTTTACCCTTAGTGACTTCAAGTAACACTGTAGTAAACACTGGAGAAGGATTTCACGAAAGCAAAGAGCTTGTTTAATGTGTTTTGTGGTGGAACCATTTAGCTTGATGTTATTTTTTGTGTATAAAATGCTTGATAAGTTGCTTTGGATCCAGTCTGTCTTTAATTTGGAAGTCATATTTAGTTCTTTATAGGGGAAATAATAGTGGATTTAAGATCTATGAAACCCATAATCAGCTTTAACCTTTTCTTTGAAAAAATGCCATGTATTGCACCAATTCTCTTTGACTTCATTGTGTTTGAAACATGTTTTAAATAGACATAAATACTCTAGTTCTTTCACTGTACTTAGGCTTGTTTTATGTGCTGTATTTGCAGAATATAAATAAGACATATGTCTGGGACAGAATATCTATCTATCTATCTATACATATGTAAGCTATGAATGTTTTGTATAAATACTCTATACCTACTCAATAAATTGAAGTGACCCCCTATCTTTAGGATAGAATATCATCTCTGTATAGCTTTTAAAATTCTTCACACTCTGGCCCTCACTCATCTTTGTAGTCTCATTATACATTATAGATTTTTTCATGTTGTAGTCTTGGCAAACTGGCCTTCTTGATTCAGAGATGGCATTGTTATTAGAGGCACTATGTCAGGAGTCAGGGAGACCTGAGATCAAATTTGACCCTACACACTATCTGTGTCACCTTGGGCAAGTCACTTAATCTCTGTCTACCTCAGTTTCCTCAGCTGTAAAGTGGGGATCATGATAGTACCTACCTGCCAGAGTTATGAAGATCAAATGAGGAAATATTTGTAAAGTACTTAGCACAGTGCCTGGGACATGATAGGCTATTAATAATTGTTTGTTCCCTTGATCCCATCCCCTTTTTCTCAGTTTATCCCAACACTCTTGCCTATTCACTTCTTGTCTCTGTGCATTCCTACCAGCCATCTCCAATTCATGTAATTCATGCCCTTCTCATCTTTGCCTCATAGGATCTCTATCTTCCTTTAAGATGCAGTTCAAGCACCATGTCCTATATAAAACCCTTTCTGAATCCTCCAGCTGCTAGTACCCTTTACCTCGCCTTTCATTTTTAATTGATTTTTAAATGTACGTTTTCTCTATATATTTTGTTACATAGATCTCTCTCTCTCTCTCTCACACACACACACACACATACACACACACACACACACACACACACACACACCCCTATATCTGTCTTGACACCTAGAAAGTAAATTCCTTCAGAGTAGGAGTACTTTAATTTTTCATATTTTTTGATTTCCAGTGCTTAGCATAATGTTTGACAAATAATAGATCTACATTTGGATGGTATAGGTATTTGATGCCTTCTATTAAGAAAGGAAAGGGTCATGTGTGCCTCTTGAGAGGAAGCTGGTAAAATGCACTGTTGTAGTTCATGTGCCACTAGGAAGTATTTAGATGATAATTATGGCTCCTAGCCAGTCCATCACTTTACAGTTTTGCAGAGAAGCTCACATTTCAGTCACTTCTCAACTTGTAATTACATGTTGATTATTTTATTAACGGTATGAAAGCATTTTGTCTCTATTTTGATCCAACTTATGTATTAGTTTTATTGGTATTCTTGAACTATGTAGATGACTGGAAATTTTCCATATCCTCTTACAGGAATTCTTTCCTGCCTCTAATTTCTCAAGTATGTAAATAAAGGTTTTGATTGATACTGAATTACTTTACTCTTTGCTTTGCTGTATTCCTTTCAGCTTTTGAAATTTGTTTTAGTTGTTATATGGGAATTTAGAATTTCTCATCTGCTCTTGTTTTTTGGATTTTTCTCTGTTTCTTTTTTGTTGCCTTTGGTTAGGTGGTATGGCTTCCAAGTTTTCTGTTGTGTGCACCAGTTTTATACTGATGTAATCTAATGCCTTTCTATAGATCTTCAATAACTTTCACACATTGTTTCTGCCATGGTGTGGTATTTGAAATGTTTCTTATAAGTGTATATTATGATAGTTCCATCTTTGGTTCTTACTATGTTAACAGTTACTATATATACTGCTGTGTGAAGGTTGTGAAACTTTTTTTTTCACACTTTCTTTCAAATACTGTGTGGGAATATGTTGATTCATGATGGTTATAATAGTTATCAGTTTTTTTGAATTATATTTTGGCATAATTGATTTGTTATTTGGATTTATGCTGTCAACTTAAAAAAGAGTTTTTCGAAATTCTTGTCTAAGTGTTGTTAATCAAAACCAATACCCTAAGTCCATGAGACATTGTGTTGTAACTAGATTTATTACGAGAGAAATGAATATGCAAATGAAACCCTAAGCCTGGGCAAAGAATTTGCAATCCAAATAGAAGCTTGCATATTTATGAAATTGCAACAAAGAAAGAAGCAGCAGAAATCTCCACCTAAATGGGAGTGGCAAGGGAGGAGAAATCATGAATAATTAAGATGGCAAAAGCCACATTCTTTTCCCTTGGGAACTACAAGGGTCCCAGCTGCACAAGCAATTTCCCTCCCAGGCTAATGTAGACTGGCTGGTGCCTGTCTTGACTCCCAATACCCAGGGAGTCCAACTTGGGTTACAAACAACAATTTATGTCATTTTAAGTTGGGAATGGGGCTTTGTCCTTGACACATTCAGGGTCTCCTGTATTCTCTGGAAAGCATGGGAACTAAAAAAAAAAAGTTCAGGGAACCCCTTAACATTCCTTAATGGTATGCCCATCTACTTTTCAAAATTATTTGAAACTCCAGTGCATTTTTATCTTTTATTTCATTGTTAGGTGTGATTTGTAGAGCATGTAGTGAGTGAAGATTTTTGTGTGTGATCTCAGATTCTTCAACTTTCCCCTTTTCAGATTTTAGCAATTCTTCTACTTCATTTCTTATTTCTACTATTTCTGGTACTTCTGTTTTGTCTTGCTTTTCTGGTGTATTTTGCCTTCTTGTATTCAAATATGAAGGAATGCTCTGATATTCTTTCTGTCAAGTTGATGGTCAGAGTTGTTTAAGTGAGGAAGCTGGGGAAGTCAAAGCCAGCCTGGCTGTCTAGAAGATAGGGACTTTGTGAAGTTCTTGAACAGTACTGATAGGAGGCTTGAAGAAAACAGGAAAAGGTTTGGAACAGTTGCTGTAATGAGTGGAGTAGCCTTGCTGGCATAAAAGGATTCTCTTCCATCATTGTTGAGCCCCTATGGGATTAGTGAACATGAATTGATGGTGGACCTAATTAAGCAAAAATTTGTGATTCCCTCCAGGTTCAATCAGCAGCACATGGGTAGGAACAAAGGAGAGATAGGAGTGATCTAGTACAGGTGTTTGACAAAATGTGATTAGTAATAGGAAAAAGAAAGACGGGGATCACTAGTAGAGGACAGTGTAGAATTGAGCTGTTTCACCAAGGAGTAAGACAGGTGAGGGAGGAAAGTGAAGCTAGAGCAGGGGTTACGGTGTGGGAAAGTCCGGAAGGATTTAGGGCTTGGATGTCACAGAGAGAACAAAGAATAGGTTTAGAATTAAGGCATAGGGAGAGATGGAAAGATAAAGAATTATGATCACATAAAGGAACTTAGGACTTACTGACACAGCCTCATAAGAGATACACAAAATTAAATATTCTTATTACTACTATAGTTCCCCTTGGTCATATACCCTATGAGTGTTAGAGGCAGGATTTGAATTCATTTCTCTTCTGTTTGTAATGGCTGGTTAAATGCTTTTAATGGACTTCTCATTAGTGTAGGTACAGCATTCAGTGGGAATGGATATTGCTAGACCCCTGTGCCTCCTTTGTGTTATTTCTGTCCATGTTTTTACAGAAATCATTTTTCCAAGGTCTAATGATAGTATAATTATATCATATCATGTAATTGTTTATAATTTTTCAGTTTCCAAAGTGGAGGTACAGTGTTATTGAGGAAAGAACACACTGAATTTGTAGTTGAAACACTTATGTTTGAATTTTGGTTCTACTTACTAACTTTGCAACCTAGGGCAAGTACAAACTTCTCTGGGCTTCAGTTTTCTCTTCTGTAAAATGGAGGAGGGGTTAGCAGACTGAATTCTTTCTAAGATCTCTTTCAGCTTTAAACCCAATTCAAGCCTTTGATATTATACCTAACACAGGTTATCTCATAAGCTCAATTTTAGGCTTTGCCCATAGTGTGGATGAACAAGTTTGAAAGGAAAAGTTTGAAATTAGAGACTTCAAAAATGCATGTTCAAGGATTTATTTTGAGACTTCAGCTATCTACTTCTGACATTTGTGTAGCCTCTGGGGTGGAAACTATGTAGTAGTGTTAAGAGAAAGAGGAGGAAGAAGAAGGATGGATTCTAAAAATTCTATTGTAGGTTTAAGCCTTATTTCACCCTCAGAAATTTCCCATCTGGGTTAGGATCAGCTAACAGGTAGGGAGAATTCAAATATAAGCAATTTGCCACAGCTGAGAGCTCATGATTGGTCCAAGGCTCATCCTGAATTGTGCCAGACTGTGGAAAGTTAGCAAACCATATGGTGCATGAAAATTATTCTATATGTAACTTGGATTTGTGAGTATGAGGCATGAATAGAAGGATTTTTTCTCTGGTTCTAGAAGCACACAGCTGAGATCAAGGAAGCAAGTATCTAGTTGCTAGGCATTTTCTTTCGTAAGGTCACTTACTAAACCAGATTTATGACAATGAGGTAGACTTGTTTCAAATTTAGCAAAAATTGAAATCTCATTTGCTTAAT
The DNA here is from genome assembly GCA_028658325.1 of Potorous gilbertii. Classification (NCBI taxonomy): domain Eukaryota; kingdom Metazoa; phylum Chordata; class Mammalia; order Diprotodontia; family Potoroidae; genus Potorous; species Potorous gilbertii. Next base: position 341,903,982 of record CM053770.1, on the reverse strand, counting down.
TTACCTATGTTGAGGGTGGTGTGATATCTTGGAATTTAATCTAATTCTAGGGAATGAACATTATGCTTTCTGAGTTTAATCCCTTTCTCCACTCTTTTTCACCATCTAGCCTAAAAGACATCATCTTTTATAATTAAAATCTATATACTTAACTTTTCTCCTGGACCCTTTTTCTAAGTAAGTGCTTAATTCTGCATTTCTTTCTCATGATTCTTGTGAAAGTTTTTCAGAAATTTGTTTAGGAAAGAGTATCTAGGTATGGAAGACATAGATAATGTGAGAGTGTGGATCTAATTAAAGAAAAGTTTCACAAACAATAATGAGTTTTTAAGCAAAGAAATGAGATTATCAGGTAAGCTGTGGAATCCTACTCTTAGAGCTTTCTTTAAAATGTTAGATGCACATTTACCTGGGCTGATTTTTATGTGACGATTGCAATCGCTTGATATAGAATGGGAGTTAGGAAAGTGAATTCTACTGTTTCAGCTGCACAGTCCTGGGTAAAGCACCTACCTAATCTTGGCCATAGCACCTACTTCACAGGGTGTGACGATCAAATGAGATGAGACATAAATGCTTTGCAAACTTAAAATGTTAGCTATAATTATCTCCCATTATATAAAATGTTGCTTGTTTATTATCCCCTACCCCCAAAATCCCTCTCCTGCCAAGAAAACTGCCTCCTTAGCAACGAATAAGAAAAAAACATCAGTTCAGCAAAACTAAGCAAAATATCAACTAAGCTAAAGTATATATACACACACATACATATATACAGTCATATACATATACAGTTTTCTATACCTTTATCCATTTAGTACTGCAAAGAAAGAATGGAAGTGTGTATATGTATATGGGTGTGTGTATGTGACAGAAATATCTGTCTCACTTTTTGGGCCAAGCTTGGTCTGTATAATTACAAAGTATTCATTTTCAATTTTATTATTTTTGTTCCTTCCATTTAGAGGTTGTGGTCAGTGTTTATGGTATTTAGTTCTCCTAACTCACTTGGCCTCAGTTCAGATGTCTTCCTTTGCCTTTCTCTATTACTTATTTCTCCATTATATTTATGTATCACAACTTAGTTGTATCCTTAATTTTTTTTGCTACTACAAAAAGTGTTCAATAAGCATTTATTAAATGTTTATTACTATGCTAGATGCTGTGGATAAAAAAAGGAATAATTTCCAAACGGTGCTTACCCTTTAGGAGCCAATATTTTACTGGGGTGTGAGGGAAAAGATACAACCTATACATGAGTGAGTATCAATTATATACTGAGTATGCAGAAAGCAATTTGGTTTAGGAGGGAACACTAATCAATAAATGGGGATCAAGAATTCTTTTTTTGTAGGAGATAGTATTTTCAGAGAAGGAGAGCCTAGGTAGGATGCTATAGTTTATGTAGGGTGTAGGATAGTTTCAGTTGGAAGGGATTTTTGAATCTCTGGGCTTTTCGGGCATGGGAAGATTGTACTCTAGAAGATAGTAAAGAGGTACTGAAATAGAAGGAGAAAGATGCCCAAGAAAAATTTTGCCTACTTTACAGTTTTAGTAGGGTCTTATAACATGGTTGTGAATTGTCTTATGCTACCTTTCACCAATATTACATATTTACTACCCTACATCATATTCTGATCTAGCAATTCAATAAATGAACAAAATAACAATCCCATGTTCTTCTTTAAGTCTGATTTCTAGACTGTTTTCATTTTTAAATGTTCAGACGTGATTTCATTGGTGTAGGAAATTCTTGGTGAGGCGATGCCTACTACCAGTGCATATTGGCATCTGAGAAGGGCATGAAAGAAGCTTAAATGTAAATTTATGGTATACCTCTGGTATCCATTAAAGTTTTGGTGTTCACCAACTTTGGGAGGTGGGAGATGTTCATTATATTCAACACTAGGGAGGTTAGTAGGCAGATTGTTGCTGGAAAAATCTAATTCAAGTCAAATTTCACTTGATAAAGAAAGTTTCTAAGAAAAACAGGGTTCTAGGAGAGTAAGCAACTATATCTGCATACTTTTAATCCTCCCTTGGAAGTGAAACTGCAAGTGGTGAGAGTGCCATGTGGTATTTTATGTAAACCAGTTTTAGATGACTGCATAGAGTCTTATACATCATTCCTACCTCTCTCCACTCAACCTTTATGTTCTATGAATCCCTAAAGACAAGAGCAGAACATGAATGCATCGATTAAGCATTAGTTACATCATGACCAATGATTTAGAAACCAGGGTTTGTCATTTGCCAGCAGTATAAGCACACCATTAGACAATATGGCAGGCTTTTCCTTTTTTAAAATCTAGCATCATTGAATATCTTCACTACTCATTTTTCAACTGATCTTGTAGTTCCTTGTTACATCTCTTTTATTATCTCAGTTCTGAAGTTCTTTAACTTTTTGTCCACTTGTCATCCACTTCTCAATTTAGATTGTAAGATCCTCAGTGGAAAGGAAAACATCATTTTTTTTTTGTATTTTCCTCAGCATCTACCAGAGTGCCTTGAGCAAGCTTGTTAGTTGGCTAATTGAGTCTGATAAATCAAATCTTATGGTTAATAGAACTATAATCTATACTTCTTATATGTTATCATTTTTCAGAGAAAAAGAGTACACTGAAACTTACTGAACACTGAATGAATATAATTCATTCTCTTTGACAGTTTGGAAGATTAGATGATTATATAATGCCCTGACGGCATCATTATACATGCAATTACAGTGTACTTCATATATATATATATATATATATATATATATATATATATATATATATATATATATACTTAAGTGGCAGTTATTAGAAAATTCTGAATGACAGAAAGCAAAGTGACAGTGAACTTCATGTATATACATTAATTTTCTGCTACTGAGAAGCTGTACTGGTTGGGTCAGTTCTGTTAGGTACATCTATTATCCCATTTAAAGTAGCTAGGGAAAGATTCCTGCTGTAGGAAGAACACTGGTCTCGGAGTTGTAAGATATGGATTGAACTTTTTAGCTTTGATATTGACTGACTCTGTGACCTCTTGGTAACCTCTCTTAGCCTCAGTTTCTTGGTCTGTAAAATGAAGAATAATACTTATGTTGCCTGCTCCATATGTTGTTATGAGGAAAACACTTTGTAAACCTTAAAGCACTAGGTGATGACGATGATTTTCCCTTCCTTGAGGAATTGTAAGATGGGGATATAAAGATAGAAGTTGTGTGACTTGACAGATAGTGAGGAGAAAGCTATTATCAGTGTCAGGTATGATGGAGATGTAGGGAAGAATGATGTGGGAGGTTTGGGTAGGCTTGCTGGACTAGAGGAAGTCAGCCAGGCTATGTGGCAGGAGAGAAGTGGAATAAGAGAATAGTTCATGGACAGAAAAATGCGAAATTCATAATTAGTGTTTGGAAGAGTATTCAAGAGGATAGAAATTGCTAAAGGTTTAAGATAGAAATTTATTGGGTGGCATAAATATTTTTGAACTACTCATGAATTCTGGGAGGCATGCTAAGTAATTCAAGATGAAAAGAAATGATTTCACATGGTTATCTTTAATAACTAATAAATTTATTTAAAAATAATTTCATATAAGAGAATGAAATTAATCCGAGTCAACCATTTTCTTTTTTACCTGTTTCAGCGAAATCTAAAATTAAAAAAATACTGTGTTGTGAAACCTTATTTTAGTTATAGGGCAAGAATAAAGCTATTATCCCACATGTTCTATATCTAAACAGATTTTTGCTTTATGTATTATTTAATAAGTTGGAAGATATGATTTGGCTAGTAGCTTATCTCATCCATGTAGTAAGTTCTGTTACACTAGGCTTCTATTCTAACTGCCATACTCCTGTTGTTCATTTCTTTTCAGTTGTTTTTGACTCTTCATGACCCATTTTTGGGGTTTTCTTGTTAAAGATATTGGAGTGGTTTACCATTTCTTTCTCTAGTCTTTTTTAAAGATGAGGAAACTTAGGCAAACAGGATTAAGTAACTTGCTTAGGGTCACACAGCTACTAAGTGTCCAAGGCTGGATTTGAACTCGGGTCTTCTTTACTCATAACCTGGTATTCTGTTGTACTATCTAGCTTCCGTACTCCCCACACATCTTTTGTAGTAACATCAAACTTCACTTTCATTGATTAGCCTAAAAACTACTCATTTGAGTTTGTATAGCTGTTTTCCTCTCTTGTTTTCCAGCTGCTTTTTGGATCCTTTTAGTTCATTTGTCAAGATTTTGAAGGGGAAAAAGAACATTTTTGAGAAGTCCAGTGATTGTCCTTTTCTACTTCCTTTATGTTTTTATTGACTTTAGACTTCTAATACTAAGCATGTCATCCTGGATAGGTTAAAGAGGTATTTAAACATATGGCTAGATGTTGGAGATATTCAAGCAACACTTTTAATTTGTCAGGATGATAGAGAGAGTGTGACAGGGCACTAGATTTGGGATCAGGAAAACCTAGGTTTGGATCCTGCTTCACCATTCTCTGTGGGACCCTGAATAAGTTACTTAACTGCTTTCTGCTTCAGTTTTTTTCAGCTCTAAAATGAGTAGGTTGGATTTAATGGGCTCCTAGGAATCTTCCAGCTCAAAATATATGTTCCTACATTCTGAAAGATAATTGCCATACTCTCTGACAACATGCTTTGGGAATAGTGCTACTGAACAGTGGGCTAAGTAGCCCATTAGTCTAATTCAGAATGGATCATCTCTCAGATGCTTATGACTCAGAGGAGATAATGAACACACAAATATTGTTGGGTGCTACAGAGGGCAAGGACTAGAAATGCTCACAATTAAATTAATAATTAAATAAAAAAATAAGTTTCTGTTTTTTGATTGTATAGTTCCACCCAGTGGTGAGAGAGTAGAACAGAATTTTTCTCTTGGATAAATTGCTAATGTCAAAGATTTTTTAAAAAAAAATCCTCGCTGGTGTTGCTTATCCGTTTTATTTTCTGTGAATCAAGAAATCTATTTGTTCCTTGTAATGTGAAAAAGTATTTATTTCTCATTTCCCATAATCTTTTTTGTTATCATTAATATCTTAAGTCTTATCTTACTCTATAGACAGAAATTGATTTGACTATTCAGTATATGAGAGAAAACATCATAAAATCTTAACAGTAGTCCTGGTGTGTGTGTGTGTGTGTGTGTACGTATGCATGCACGCACAAGTGCAAACCTTATTCATTTTGATTATTCTTATTCAGAATCTATTGTCATTTAGGCAGGATAAGACAGATGTTTACATTTGTATTACCTTTCCAGAATGCTTCAGTAAACAAATTATAGCAGTTTAAACAGATTTGCTAAATTAACATTCCAATCACTAAAGAAAAATTTCATTTGAAGTACCCTTTTACCTAGGAATGATGTTTTAAAAATTTAAATTGATATGCTAAAGTATTAATTACAGCTGATAATTTATTTTTCATTATAAATTGAATTGTAAGGACTTTTACAAAGAAACTCTTGGTTATCAGATTGTGATTTATAGTATGTACTTTCACATAAGGATTGGGATTTAGTCTGTACCTGTGATTTCATAGATATAGGGAATTCCAGAATGATTGTTGCAGGTCAGCACCTTCTCTATAGTTTATTATCTTACTGGGTTACCTAGAGCACTGAGAAGTTAATCAGTCTGCCCATGATCTCTTAGTATGTCAGAGGTAGGATTTGAACTCAGGTTTTCTATGTACACTAAACACCACTGATCTTACTTTCTGTGAAGGTATCATAAATCAGATTTTTATGTTAATTTTGACAGTTCTTTCCTTCCTAATTAGGTTTAAAGATAGTGAGATTGTTTCATTTGGTTCATACTATCATTGACTGTATAATTGATTTCTGAAGATGGAAGAAAATACTAGATACTTAATTCCTTCACCAGGCTTGAGTAATGTTTTGTGAAGTTTTTTTTTTTTATTGGAAAGAAATCAGTTCACCATATGGTAGAGATAGATACATTTTGAGAAAGAATAACGTAGGAAGTGTAATTTGGCTAGGGTGAATTCTCATAGCACTTTGTACTTCTCAAATGCAGTTAAGGGCACAGAAATGATTACAGAGATTGTGTTCTTCTTCACGCTCATCTTACTGTAATTCACAGAATCAGACATTTCTTAGAATTGCAAGGGACTTTCCAGACTTTCCTATTTGAATCCATGCCTGAACACGAATTCCTCTGCCACCCCAAACGTCCCCAACAAGAGGCCATCTACTTGAAGATACTTTTAGTGAGAGAAAATCCAGTATCTCCTGAGGCAGCTTATTCCAATTTTGGAGCAGTCCTACCTGTTAAATTTCTCTTTACATCAAGCCTCAATCTTCCTTTCTGTAGCTTCTAGATACTAGCTATAATGCTACTTCTGATATCTGGGTACAAGCCCAGCAAATCTAATTCCTTTTCTATATGACAGCCTTTCATATGGGATTGTTGCCAGAGCCCACTCAAATTTTCATTTCTCCAGTGGAAGTTATTTTAGTTAGTATCTAGATAACAGAATGAGGCCCTTCTCAAAATCTTAGCCACTAACCCAGCTGTTGTCCAGTTGTCCTAAAATGTGGTACCTAGAACTGGACATATATTTCAGATGTGACTTCATCAGGCCCACCTTCAAGTCCTGTGTTTTTTTCTGCTCCATCATATAACTTTTCACTGGTTGTAACCTATTTTGTATTGTAATTATTTATATATGTATCTTATTTTGTAAGTTAAATAAAAGTAGAGAGCATGTCTTATTTGTCTTTTTATCATTTTTAGTGCTTTGCACTCACGAGGTACCCGGTAACTGTTGACTCCTTCCTTCCCTCCCTCCCTCTCTCCCTCTCTCTTTCTTTCCTTCCTTCCCTCCCTCCCTTTTCCCTCCCTTCCTCCCTCCCTTCCTTCCCTCCTTCTTTCCCTCCCTCCCTTCCCTCCTTTCCTTCCCTCCTCCCTTCTCTCCTCCCTTCCCTCCTCCCCTCCTTCTTCTTCCTTCCTTCCTTCCTTCCTTCCTTCCTTCCTTCCTTCCTTCCTTCCTTCCTTCCTTCCTTCCTTCCTTCTCCTCCTTCTCTCCCTCCTTCCTTCCCTCCCTTTCCTTCTTTCATTTACCACTAATAGCAACTTATTAACCTTTGAAAATGAAAGCTGACATTAACCATGGAAAAGGACATAAGCTGTCATACTGTGACCTTTTTCTTTACTTTGAATCAGTGTAGAAATCAAATACGATGTCAAACTTTGAATTAACAGAACTCTTCTAGGTCATTTCAGAAATTCAGCTGTTGTGGACATTTGGCCAATCTGCTGGATTTTTTCTCTTGAAAATGCAGAGAAAGTAGCTTTCCCTGTCTTTTGCTTCTGATATTCAGGATTGTTTCTTTTAGATTATTTGGTGATTGTTTTGTGATTTGTTTTTGTTCTTTAAGATGGCTTATGGGTAGTTATTCTCTGTAAATCAAAAGATTAGTGCCCTCTAGTGGTGAATTATAGGTGCATTCCAAGAAGAATTAGGGCTCCACAGATTTGACAGTAAACTGGGTGGGAATTAAAAAAAATATGGTGTCAAAACACTATTACATAATCTTTGTTATGCAATTTAATCCCAGAGGATTCTTCAAGTGCATTTTTCCACCCACCACTCTATCCATTACTACCATGCAATCACATTTCGGTCCTGAAGGAGGAAAAAAAATAGAGTGCATCACTTGGTTTAATAAAATACACAAGGGGAAAGAATTCAGTTTATCGGCCCTTAACATCACGATTTACAGGAAAGTCAGAGTCAGATGTCTTGAGCTAGGTAATATTCACACTTGTAATTAGACTAAGAAGCACTTAATTGTGATTTTGCTGACTCAACTGCACAACTTCCCTGATTTTCTCTCTTTTCCAAATGATTTATTTGACTGTTTGTTTCTCTAGAATTTCATTAATTTTTGTAAGCTTCTACCCCCTCCAACTCCTGCATATGTTGCTTTCTTCTTTATTTATTAATTTTAAGGTCTTGTCTCACAGATCACCTTTTGCTTTCTACATATTTATTACAAAATTCTATATAAATGCTAATTATTGTATTATATAAAGGTTGCATAAAGATTTTTAGTCGCCACAGAAATGAATAGAAAGTGTTCTTTGAGGCCTCTCTTTCTGAAGCTCTAAGAATGTTCAAAGACAAACCATCTATTAAAATAGGCACAGAGGCACTCTTTATGGCTTATGGGGCTTTATCTCATTGATAGTGGAGGCAATTAGTCCTTTCTAATTAGCAGGCTTTAGTACTTAGAAAGGATTGTGGGTAGTATTTAAATGAACACATCTTTTATTTAAATTGTGGCCTAATTTGAATTCACATGAGACTGTTCATTTAGAGCTGAAAGGGACATTAGAGTTCTTATAGTCCAAACTCCTCATTTTTCATAGGGGGACACTGAGGCCTAAAGGGAGGAAGCACAAGCATTAACTTATACTTGTAACAAATGCTTACTACGTGCCAGACATTGTACTGAGTTCTTTAACAGTATTATCTCATTTGGTCTTTGTGACACCCTGGAAAGTAGGGGCTGTTATTATCAACATTAATACTTAAGTGACATGTCTAGGATCAAGCAACTAGAAGGTGGACGAGACTGGATTTGAACTCAGGACATTCTGTGCTCTTTCCACGGTGCCACCTAGCATCTAGAGAAATTCTGTGATGGGACCTGGACAAGGTCATACAGGGGTACCAAAAGTGGGATTTGAACTCTGGTCTTCTGAATCTAAAGCTACTGCTTTCTCCACTGTCACACAAAACTTACCATTTTTTTTTGCCTGCCCACTCATTTTAACTTTCTTTATTGTTTTCTAAGGCTGAGTTAGGAACAAAAAATAAACGATTTCTGTATTTGAAAAAAGTTTTTCTGATTTGGACAACATTCAATTTGCTATGGCATTGCAAACAATTGTGAGAGTGTTTGGTATTCCTATCTGAACTGTCTCTTAGTGAGGGGGATTTGCAAATGAAACATGAAAAAGAAATATGAAAATGTTTGGCAAAGGTTCAGCATAATGCACTGGAAGATCTGAAAATTCTGGTAACATTGTCATAGAGAACTCCCTCCTCACTATTCCTTCCATGTGCTGGTGGTGCCAGACACATATAACAAAGTCATTTATTGGGAGAGGGCAGGCAGCTGAGGAAGGCTAGCATCTGCATAATGTTATTTAAAAGTGACATCATCTACTGATACTTGTGTTCAGTTTGATCTTTTATAAGGAGGCTTTATTGCTGCAATCAAGGAAAGACAGATGAGAAAATTGAATTGGATGCATTCAAATGTATTAAAATTGCTAATTTAGATTTCCTTTCCCTTTATTTTTAGAAAGATGTTAAAAGTAAATTTAGATTCATGATTTGGAGTAATCCAATGCTTTTATTTAAAAAAAATTACTTTAACACACGATTGGAGAATTGTTGAATTAGTTTCATGGTAATTATGAGAGGTGGGGCAGTGGATAGAGTGTCAAATCTAGAATCAGGAGGGCCTGAGTTCAAATCTGGTTTCAGACACTTACTAAATGTGAGACCCTGAGCAAATAAGTTAACCCTGTTTTCTTCAGTTTCCTTATTTGTAAAATGGGTTGGGAAAGAAAATGAGAAACTACTCCAGTAGCACGCACACACATACACATACACGGGTAGTCGCTTAACCTTTAGGTGCCTGTGTCAGTTCTTTAGGGATGTCAGATTCCACAACAGGTGCAGCTTTGTATTGGACAGGAAAATTTTGACACTCTTAGCCCCTGAGCTCCCTCTGTATCTTCTCTCCCCCTACTCAGGGAGGCTTTGGCTACACTTATTCCACTGGGGCGTCACCCTAGGTCTAGTCTTTATGTACACTACATCTCTCTTTCTACCCCCTTCATCTCCCCTTACTCAAAACTTTAAGCCTATCTATTATCTAGGTGTAAAAATTCCTAGTTGCAGCTCTGGTGGTAGAGGAGCTGAATTCAAAAATAGTGCTTCTGAATTATAGTTAGTGCTGGGTAAGTAGGTGATTGAATCTTAAAGGGCATTATGGTTTTGATCAAAAGTTAAAAGTTATTTGACCTTAGATATTAAGGACAAACTGCTAAACAGAAACGATTTTCTTTCGAAACTCATGAAAAAAGCATATTAAATAAATGATAGTACAGTCATTAAGGGTGATCGGGACTAGACCTGTAGTTTTCATTGGTGTAGGGAACTCCCATGTGATAACTCCATCTTCCAAAGTGAGTTGGCACTTTCTTTTAAAGTTGTAGCCTTAGAGAATTGACTAGAGCACTGATGTCAAACTCATAGAAACAGGAACCACTGAATTATACAGAAAGATCCCTTGGGGCTGCATATGGACTTAGAAAATCACATATTAACATTATCTAGGTTTTATTATATTTTTACTTTGCTAAATATTTATCAGCGACATGTTAATATGGTTTGACCCACACTTGGGAATGTTGCTGATCGTGGGGTGATTGTTTTATACCTGTGGACTAGAGCATTAGAAAATTAAGTGACTTAACCCAAATCATACTGCCATTATGTGTTAGAGGTTGAACTTGAACCCCAGAACTTCCTGTCTCCAAGGTCAAATCTAGACACCATGTAACGCTGCCTCTCTTCCTGTCTATCCCCTTATACTTCTGCTTTTCTGAGTCTTTATGCCTTTCAGTCATGGGTATCTCCTCTAGGCTCAAAGCCTTAAAATATAGTTGTATTTAGAATGCCATTACCTTTCAGCATAAAGATAAGAATGCATCTCTTGTGTCTCATACTAGCCTTTTTCTTTCTGTTTCTGCATGGTTCAAATTCTTCTGACACATTTTAGGTCTTCGTTCACATGAAGTCTATGTTTCCCTGGAACTTTTGAAGAGCCAAGAAGTTTGACTTTAGCATATAAACTTTCTAATAACTTTGGAGAATGTGAGATGTATATAGACTCTTTTTTCCTCTTCTGTACCATTGCTTTGGTTGCTTATGTGGCAGGGGTAGCTTGTGTGATGCAATCCAGAATCCCTAAAGGCATTTGTATCAGAAGTCGAGTGCATTTAGTCTAGTGCTTATATGAAGTTTTCTTTTTGGTGTCAACCAGTTTTGTTGGGCAGAGACCCCAAGAGCCTGGCACAGAGTAATAGTAAACGCTTAATAAATGCTTATTGATTAAGTGGGTGGAGTTTTCTGGAGAAATGTATTTCTTAGCCCAGGGGTGGCCTTTTGACTGAGTCCAAGTTTTACAGAACAAATCCTTTATTAAGGGATTTATTCTGTGAATTTTGGATTCTGTCAAAGGACTGCACTTGTGGACCTAAAGGGCCACATGTGGCCTTGAGGATGCAGATTCCTCACCCCTGATGTTCTTTCAGAACTTAGTCGCACTTTGATACAATTTACTTTTGGATCACCTATCTAGCTTTGTTGCTGCCAAACTATCAAAATGATGCCATGCATGGGAATCATCAGACAACTCCTAGATATTCGCTTTCTACTCTTGAAACTTTTCAGTGTGTGATGAAGTGGAGTTAATTTTTATACCTTATTGATGATTGCTACTTTTTCTAACTTTGTAGTCACTGTGGTTTATTGTAAAGAATCAGAGTCTGAAGACATGAGTTTGAAGGCTGGTTTTGTCACTTATACACCATGTGATTTTCTGGCAGGTCATTTAATCTCTCAAAGCCTTAATTTACCCATCTATAATTTGAGGAGGTTGGGCTAGACTGCTAGAGGATCTCTAAGATTTCTTTTTTCTCTCAATTTCTGTGGTTCCATAATACCATTTTCTTTGAAAATTCCTTAATTTTGAGGCCCTGAATTACACAAAATGATTTAATTTCTTCAGCAATTCAATAAGAGTTTCTACGTTAACTTTACTTAAAAAGAAAAAGATGAACCAGTTAAGAAATGGCTATTTGGGTGGTCTGTAAAGGCACCGACTTTTCAGTATGCAAAGAACTGGTTGACTAAAGACTGTTGTTAGTGTGCAGACACAGCCAGTCTCACATGGGAGATTTTCTTCCTTCCTTTTGGTAGCTTGAACAAGGTGTTTTGAAGTTTGATAGTATTTTGATTGGCTAGGTTTATATTAGTACTCTGGAATGAGGAAAGTAATGGTAAGTTGAATACTCACTGTGTGCTTCTGTTATATGGCTTTAAAAGCCTTTTCTCAGAGAACTGTATCATGCAGAGAAATATTTGGATAGATTCCTGTTACCCTAATATCCATAGATCTTTCATGCAGAATGGAAGCCTCAGGTTCATTTGAGATGCTGTTATGCTATTAGAAAATATGGGAGTTAGTGATGGGGATTGCAGGAGAATAAATGATAGATAAGAACTGAACATTTCTCTGTTTCTATAAACTGTGTCAGAAGTCCTGTTTAAGGTCATAATGGGCTATATTAAGATTAATCTCAAATAGTTGCCTTAATCTACCACATACATCTTTTAATAAGCATTAAAAATGTAAGTTCACTTTCCTTTTTTGTTGTTAAGGGAATTCCCAGTGGAGAAATTCATACCAGGGCAGATCTGCACCTGCTCTTTGAGTTATGGTTTTAAAGAATCCCTTGTCCCAGTGAGAGGTTAAATGATTTTCCTAAGGTCACACAGCCAATATGAATCAGTGGTGGGATCTGAATCAGGTCTGGCCCTCTGTTCACTATGTTAAGCTGCACTTGAGTGTTGTTCTGATTATCTTTAATTTCCTTCTTTTTCATTCTTAATTACTTGAGAAGGATTTCTGATTTCATTGGTGCTGTGGTTTCTGTACTACAAGATTGTGCAATCTCTTTATTCATTATTAGTTGATCTGGTTTCTATGAGCTGCTAGGGACCAGTCGTTCATCTTCCATAGGCCAACCTGCTTGTGACTTGTGTCTGAGGGCTTAATATAAAAATTATTAGCCTTAAACATATTTTAAAAATTAAGCCATATTGGCCAATGGAAGGTATTGAGAATAAGCCTTATAAAAGCAGAAGTAGGGGCATCTGGTGTAATGGATAAAGCACTGACCCTGGAGTCAGGAGGACCTGAATTCAAATATGGCCTCAGACACTTACTGGATGTGTAACCCTGGGCAAGTCACTTAATCCTGACTTAATCAAAAAAAAAAAAGTACAGATATCTTGTTTTCATTGTCTTTCTCCAGGTATTACTCAGGAATGTTTAACATTAACATTTAATATTAAATGTTTCACATTTAACATCATTTAAAAGGCCTAATAATTCAATGGTTTCTCTCTGCATAGGTTCGAAAGCATGTAAATGACCTCTATGAAGACCTAAGAGATGGACACAACTTGATTTCACTCTTAGAAGTTCTTTCAGGTGATACCTTGGTGAGTTGTAAATCTCATCTTTGTTCTGAGAATATGATGTCCCTTTCATATCTGATCAATATGCTTTAGTACAAGTGATTCAGATTCATCTCCCAAAATGTGACTAGAAGCACCAAGGGAACAAGTTGGTTTGCATAGATGTGCTTGGGATTCATAATTTCAACCACTGAGTATAAAGAATTCAGAACACTTATTATGTATCTTATATGAAGTCAAGATTTCATCTACAATTTTAAGGTTAACATTTCAGTTTTTACTGCTATTTTCCTTTTGGAATTTTGCTTAGCAAAAGTTGGATGCATAATATAACTTCACATTAAAAGACTCACAAATAGTAAGGAAATAAATAATACTATCTAAAATGGTCTAACCTACTCCTCAGGTATCATTTCCTTTTTTTCTTTTTGAACATTACTTCCCTTTCTTGGTTACCTGTTCTCTTCATTATGTTCTTTTCATGCTCTTTTCATTTCTGGTCTGTCTTGTGTCTTTGCTGTCCTATCTTCTGTCTGTTATATTCATTAGCCAAGAGAGCGAGATTTTTTGAAGACCTTACGGTTGGTGAGTTCAACAGAAGCATGCGAGTATGCACAGCATGAGGATGTGGAGGATGAGGATAAGGGGGTAGGTGTCGACCCCCATAACTCTACTAACTTAGTATTTCAAGTGTGGTGACTGCTACTAGATAAGTAACCCACAGCTTGGGAACCATTAATGGATAGGCAGGAAGGATCAAAAACATATTACACCAACTGGATACTCATGTACTGGAGAATTTGGTAAACAAAGAAGTCTTTTCACTTTTTTAGCACATTTTCAAATTGTTAAATGATTAAAGTTTAGGAACCTGCTGGTTTATACTTGTTCTGCATTGCATAACAACTGTACAAATTGGATAAACCATGTATGATAACAGTGATCAAAAGCAAGAATTTTCTATAAGCTACTGAAATCTAGTAATTAGAATGCTAAAATGTTAACACGATGCATTTTGCTTTGGGGATTGAGATTTCTATAATGGCGATTGTATCTTTATGCAAATCATACATAGCACTTCTGCTAGTAACTATATTTTAACTCTTCTCAAACCACACATATTTGGCAACTGCTGTTTGACACATGATCTACATCTGTCATGCTGTTTAGAGGGGAAAAACTTTGAATTATGAAACCCTGTATTTTGATGAGGCTAATTTGTGTGGAATTTACTCCAATTTAACGTAAAAGGAAGTTCCAATTCTTCCAATGACATCTTCATCCAGTTACTTTGATTTCAAAGAAAATTATCTATTTTTATTAGTGTGAATTTAACCCATATTTTTCATCCAGTTACACAGAAAGTAGTTTTTCTCTTCTGTGGTTTGCTATTTGTTATATTATGACATCTGTAGCTTCGGCAAACTTTTCCTATTCGAGAAGCTAAGTTGTCAGTTTTCCTTTTCTTTTTCCCTTTGAAAGCTTCACATGATGAATTTCAACTTGGTTCATCATTTTTGTTGTTATTATGCTTTATTCCAACTGAAAATTTCCCCATATTTTCATCCTGGCAACATAATCATATTCCATAAGGGAAACTGCCAATCAAAAAAATCTGTTTCTGTTTGTCAGATTCACAGTGGTGGAGACAGTAATCATGTCCTTCCCTAAGTAACGCAAATAATCACAGTGTCCTTTCAGCTTTTTGAATTCATGAAAAATCCAAAAAAATAAGAAAAAAGCATATTATTCAGGTTAGAGGTCATCAACTTAACTGCTTTTCCTCTCTTGCTCCATTATGGCTGTTAACTTTTCATCTCATTCTTTCACGTGGTGATTTTATGCTAACTGCATGCTGTTTTTGCTACATTTCCATTAACTTGCCATTTATAATTAAAAAGAAGCCAAAACTCTTCTTTTTAACTTTTGGTATTTTTAAGAGGGTAAGGGATATATTTAATGATCTTAATGCATCCTTTTATTGTCAAATGAATACAAGCCAGACTCTAGTCAACTCTGAGAGAAAAACAGATTTCCTTTCCTTTTCAAATTATTCCAATTCATTCCTCTTATTTTCTCTTGCACAAAGAAAAGAATGTTTGAAAAGGATGAGGATGTATCTTTATATATGCAAATTAGTCAACTTATTGAAACCACAGCAGTAAATATCACTTTGTTTTCAATCCTTATGTAATTTATCTTTGAATTCAGTGAGAGAAACATTCAGTAAGAGAAACATTTTCTATGAGGGAGAAACTATAGCTTTTTTTCACAACCTATATTTTTCCATTTTTAGCCCCGGGAGAAAGGTCGGATGCGTTTTCACAGACTACAGAATGTACAAATTGCACTTGACTATTTGAAAAAACGCCAGGTATGATATTTTTAAAAGCCTACAATATCACAAATGTTGAATGTTAATGAATGAATGTATAGAATTATATCAAGAAAAGAAAGAGTGAAAGTATATCAGCATTGAAATATTTTAACTATTAAGCTTATATTTTAGTTAGATAAGTATTTTAGAAGTTCTTTCTAACACCTACTGAAAGAATATTGCTAGGAAAGAATAATACCAAAAAGCAGTTATTAAGTATTTCTACATGCTAAGGACAAAAGATAGAAATGAAAAATACAGCAATTCCTATTCTCAAAAATCTTGCATGCTAATAAGGGGAGATAATACATTTTAGAGTAGTGATGGCTGAGGAAGAGGATGTTTTGGTCTTAGAAGCCAAAGCACAGGAATGAAACAGTAAAACAGTTAGCCAACATGCCCTATGGCAAAGATTTAGAGAAATTATAGTTGTCTGCATCTCTGTTGGTAGGAAGATCTTAAAGGTAGTTAGGGATATCAGTACATAGAGATAAGAATTTGTGGATTAAATGACAAAGACTTTTTCTTTTACTTTCTTTTTGTTTTTAAAATTTATTTTATTTTTAATTTATGGAATAAAACAAGCATTTCCATAACATAGTATAATAAAAAAGATGACTGCACATGAAACAGCAAATCTGTTATGTACAACTTTGCTATTCTTTTAAATATGTAATAAAGTTATCATGTAAATTTATTTTTTTCCCTTTTTTCTCCCCCCACACTCCCGGAGATGGATACTATTAGATATAAGTGTGTGTGTGTGTGTGTGTGTGTGTGTGTGTGTGTGTGTGTGTGTATATATATATATTATATATTTATATAAAATCATTTTGCACATACTTCCTTTTATCGGTTCTTTCTCTGGACTTTTTCTTAAGCAAGTTTAACCAGTAATAAAAAGTTACTTGCAAGGCAGCATGGCACAGTAGATAAAGAGCTAGTCTCAGAATCACAGAGACTTAGGTTCAAGACCTTAACTCCTGCCTTTTACAGACAGTAAGCAAGTATTTAAGCTCTTATTTTCTGTCAGGTACTTTGCTAAGCCCTGGAGATACAAAGAAAGCCAAAAAAAATATAATTTCTTCCCTGAAGAAACTCACATTCTAATGAGGGAGAGGACATGTAAAAAACTAGGTACATGATATATGGAGTAGGTGAAGGTGAAAAGGCATTGGCATTTGGAAAAGGGTGTATGAGGAAAGGGGCAGCTAGGTGGTGCTGTGGATAGACTGCTGGTCCTGGAGGAAGGCATTGTGAGTTCAAAACCAGCCTCAGACACTTGCTAGCCTCAGATGCTTACTAGTACTGTGACCTGGGCAGATCATTTCACCCTATTTGCTTCAGTTTCCTCATCTATAAAGGTGGACTCCATGAAGAGTTGGACACAATGGAAGACATTGTGAGTTCAAAACCAGCCTCAGACACTTGCTAGCCTCAGATGCTTACTAGTACTGTGACCTGGGCAGATCATTTCACCCTATTTGCTTCAGTTTCCTCATCTATAAAGGTGGACTCCATGAAGAGTTGGACACAATGGAAATGACTGAACAAGGTCTCTTGCAGAAGGTGAATTTGAGCTGAGTCTTGAAGGAAGTCAGGGAATACACATGGTAGAAATGAGGTAATAGAACATTCCAGTCATGGGAGAGAGCCACTGCAAAACTACAGAGATGGGAAATGGAGTGTTTTGTTCAAAGAACTACAAATAGGCTAGCGTAGCTATATCATAGACTTTGTGAAGTAGAGTAAGGATTTGTAAGTACGGTAAGGTGTATGAAGATTGGAAAGTTAAGATGTCAGATTGTGAAAAACTTTGAATTCTAAATGATCCTGGAGGCAATAGAGAGTGCATTGTGTTTGGCATGGTTAGTTCTGTACTTTAGGAAATCACCTTGTTATCTAAGTGGAAGGTGGATTGGAGTGGGGAGAATTTGAGGTGGGTAGACTCATTAGAAGGCTACTGTAAGATGTGATGAGTATCTAAAGTAGGGTTGGATCAGTATGAGTGGAGAGAAGGGAATAAATAAATACAAGAGAGGTCATGAGGGTAGCAATGACAATATCTGGCAAAGGATTAGACATGTGGGGTAACTGCTGGTAAAGAACAGAGGAGGACGCTGAGGTTGTGAACCTCCTAGATGATTAAATGGATAGTGATACCCTCAACACTAATAAGAAAGTTATAAAAAGGTGAAGATTTTTCTGGGAGGAGGGGAGGAAAGGCTATTGAATTCTGTTTTGAATGTTTTTTCACTTTCTTTTGACCCACCTTTCCTCCCAACTCTATCCTATCTTGGGCAAGATCTGTTATTTTCACCTTTGTGACATCTTTCACATTTGTCTCCCACTGCTTTGACACTGAAGCCACTCGGATGCAGGCCCCCATCACTTCATGCCTGGATTATTTCAGTCTCTCCCTACCCTGGTCTGTTCTGTTCAGCTGTCAAACTGATCTTCCTGAAATCCAGGTCTGACCATATTAATTCCTTCTAGCCCAGTTCAATAAACTCCAATGATTCCTTATTACTTCCAGGATCAAATATGAAATTTTTGGTTTGGCATTCAAAGCCCTTTATAACATACCCCACCCCTTTCCAACCATCCTACACCTTGCACCCCATCTCCAATCCCCCATACACTCAGTGATCCAGTGACACTGACCTCCTTTTTGTTTTTTGGACACCTCCATTTCTGAGCATTTTCATTGGCTGTTTCCCAAGACTGGAACTCTCTCCTCATCTCTACCTCCAGTTTCCATCGCTTCCTTCAAGTTCCCAGATAAAGTCCCACCTTCTACAAGAAGTCTCTCCTGATCCTGTGTAATGCTAATGATTTCCCTTTCTGGATCATTGACTATTTATCCTATATAGAACTTGTTTTTACATAGTGGTTTACATGTTGTCTCCTCATTAAACTGGGAGTGTCTTGAACATGGGGAATGTCTTTTGCTTTACTTTGTATTCGTAGCACTCAACACCATGTCTGGTACATAGTAGGTGCTAAGTGAATGTTTATCGATTGACCATGGGGCATCCAGGGGCAGTTGGGGATGTGTGACTGAAGCTGAAGAGAAAGATTAGGGCTGGATACAAGGATCTGGGAACATAGAGCTGATGACTGGGTCCATAGGAGCTAATGAGATTACCAAGTGGGGTAGTATAGAGTGAAAAGAAAAGGTGATCCAAGGCAGAGCCCAAGAGACAGCCATGGTAGGGCATGTGACATGGATGAAGGGTGAACTAAAGATACTGAATAGTGGTTAGACTGATAGGAGGAAAATCAGGACAGAGAAGTATCTTGAAAACGTAGAGAGAAGAGAATCTCCAGAAAGAGGTGATCAGCAGTATCAAAGGTACAGAGATGTTAAGGGGGATCAAGATTGAGAAGAGGTCATTGTATCTGACAACAAAGAAATCATTGATAACTTTGGAGAAGTCAGCTTTCATTTAAGCCAATTGCAGACAATTTAGAAGAGAGTGAGAGGTAAAGAAGTGAAGACACTGATTGTAAACTGATTTCTCAGAAATTTTGCCACAAAGTAAGGACAGATAGAAATATAAATGAGTGGGGATGATAGTGGTGGCAGTTTTCTGAAGAACTTAGGAGGGAATGGGATCAAGGTTCAATGCAGAAGGATTTGCCTTGTTGAAGAGAGGGAAGACTTCTGTGACTAGAACGAAAATGAAAATAGTGAAAGGGATATGTCTACATGTCGGAGGGAGGTAAGATGAGGAGAAAGGGAGAAAAGAGCCTCTCAGTGAAACCTCTCAACTTTTTGGTGTTAAGTCAAGGGTGAGGTGGTGGGGGGAAAGGTGACATGAAGATAAATGAGAAGGTTGTGGTATGTGGGATAGCTGTGAATGCTCAGTGGAGATAAGATGACATATATTTGCAATGGGCCCAGTTTGAATAGTTTCATTGATTTCATCAGACTCTGTTCAGTGTAAAGTGAATAGGAACAAAGAAGGCACATGGTAGGAGTAATCCAGGTTTGGGGCTTTGCAAGGCATGATAGGCACAAAATAGGCAAAAGATAAAAACAGGCAAGGAAATTGAGGGTGGACAACAGTGTGGAGTTGAGTTGAATCACCAAAGGGTTAAAATGGTGAAGAAAGGAAATTGTAGCCAGAGCAGAAGTCATGGTCTGGGAAATAATGAGGGAAAGAGGGAATGGCGGTCATGAGAAAGATAATACAGGATTAGGAGTCATACAGCATAGGGAAATATGAAATGACAGGTGGTTTAGCATTCAGAACACCAGGCCTGGATCCATGAAAACCTGAGTTCAAATCCTTCCTCAGATGCGTACTAGCTGTGTTACCTTGGGCACGACACTTGAACTCTCTTTGGTTCAGTTTCCTGTTAAATCCTATTAAACAATAATAGCATCTGCCTTCAAGGGTTGCTATGAGGATAAATAAGGCAATAATTGTAACAAACTTAGCATAGTTCCAGGCATAAAGTGCTGTATAAATATTAGATGATTAAGAGGATGATGGTCAGATAAAAGAACCAGGGAATTCTTGGAGATGGAAGTGGAACACTTAGAGTGTGATGACGAAATTGTGATCATTTTTGTGTAGATCTGAAGGGGAAAGGAAGACTGGGGAGAAATTGAGTAGCTTGAGGAACTGAGACATCAATGTATTTTAGGACATACTAATATACATATATATGCATATATGTACATATATACATGTGTGTGCATGTGTGTGTGTATGTTTAAAGTCACTAATATGAGGATAAGAGGTTGGAAATCTGTGAGCCAGGCTTTGAACTTATTGAGGAATGAAGGAGAAAGTCCTAGGGATCTATAGATAATGACCACTGGGATCTGAATTGGGTGATAAATTTAGACATCCTGAATTTCGTATAGGAGATGTTGCTTAGTGAAAGTGTTCAAGGGAGAGTATGGAAATGGTGATGGAGAGCAAAGAATACTTCAACTCTTCCACCATGAGAGAATGAGAGAAGGTATAGCCAGTAATATTAACAGTCAGTGAATACAAAATTGTTAGGAAGGAGCCAT
This sequence comes from Potorous gilbertii, assembly GCA_028658325.1. NCBI lineage: Eukaryota > Metazoa > Chordata > Mammalia > Diprotodontia > Potoroidae > Potorous > Potorous gilbertii. Next base: position 341,883,248 of record CM053770.1, on the reverse strand, counting down.
GTCTCCATGGGGGCTAGAAGATGGAGAAAGGTTTAAGATGAAGAAATGTTTATTGATTATGGAACAGATATTCTATGGGCACAGTGGAAGTGGCAGCTAGATCTAGAAAAGGACGTTAGTGGGGTAGGATTAAGGTAAGTAGGCTAGAGGATAGTGAATGTGGTTCTTCAGTCTTCATTCTTATATGGTTCAGGATTACTGAGATAACATGAATATGAGAGGATAGGAATATGCTAACAACGGTTAATAATGAATCTAGACTATCAGTGGCTTGAAAGAAATTCGTTGACATTGGCAAGACATTAGACTGTTAGAGGGCCTCCTTGGAGGAGATCTTAACCATCTGCCAGATGAAGATGTCATGTCCTGTGAGATCCCAGGAGTCCTGCTTCCTGGCAGGTAGGAGAACATGAAGTATGGCAGCTTGGTGAGGAGGCTAGGGTGGTTTGCTCTTTCAGAAAAAAACCCTGGGAGGAAGGAGAAAAAAAAAAGGTGTCTTCAGGGAAGCAGTGACCTCTGTTAGTCTCTTAATCTTTTAATGCCACAGGCATCTAAATTGTGGAAATATTTCCTGTAAGCCTTGGCAAAGAGTTTTCTAAGGGGGAATTCCCCTCATACCAATGAAATCACAGGCTTGCACCAAAACATCAATAAAAAGCAGTTATACAAAAAGCCTAGAAGTCACCTTCTTGGTGTTTCTATGGGCTTGGGATCAGGAAGACTCATCTTCTTGAGTTCAGATCTACTCTCAGACACTGACTAGCTGTGTGACCCTGGGCAAGTCACTTAACTCTTTTTACCTCAGTCAGTTCGTCATCTCTAAAATGAACTGGAAAAGGAAACAGCAAGTTACTGTAGTATCTTTGTCAAGAAAACCCCAAATAGGGTCCTGGAGAGTCGGGCACGACTGAAATGCCTGAACAACAGAAGCTCCCTATGCTTTCATGAATGATACTATATATTGTGGTGTCTTAAGCCAAAGGAAGAATAATAATAGCATTTTCAGAAGGGAAAAGTCGATACAGGAAGAATTCAAAGTGGAGGAAACTTCCTTCTTGAGTTGCTGGTAGATCAAAGGAAGCTATGGTTCTGCTTTGGGACAATTAATTTAGAGAGGATGAGAAGAAATGGAAGATGAAAATGAGAATAAAATGAGATATTAGTAATAAAAGGAGGTAGTATCTATTTCTTATGATCTTTATAATAATTTAAATACTTTTGCTTAAGATGCTATTAAATGTGAAAGGGTTAATTTGTTTAAAATGAAATCGGTACACTTGGTTATTCTTGCTTGAATAAATGTTCTTAATATTAATACTAAAGAAAAGATCCAGCTATAATATTAGCCTTTAACATATGCAGTTCTTTGTAGGCGTCAGTTTCCTCATTTACAAAAGGACAGTTTGGACTCTGTAATTACATTTTCTGAATTGCACACAGAAGAAGGGTGGAGAAGAGGAGGAGCTGAGATCAATAGATTGCTCTGATTGTTAATCAGTAACTTGGGGCCCAAGATAACTAAATAGGATAATAGTTTTGGATTAGGTGTTTATTTAAAGCATTCATGTTTTCTATGGAAACTTTGAAATTGATTTTATGTTGATAAAAGAGCAGGGCATGGACCTGTCTTGGGGGGCATTTTATCTAACATTGTTTCATGTCTTCTTTCATCATGTAGGTGAAACTAGTGAATATTAGGAATGATGACATCACAGATGGGAATCCCAAATTGACTTTGGGATTAATATGGACAATAATTTTGCACTTTCAGGTGAGTCTTTTTATTTCCATTGCTTATTCTCTGGCCTGTCACTATCATTTTTTCATTTGTCTCACAGGAGTGATTTAGATGCATTAGTGTCCTTTGAAAAAATATTTGAAATGTAGGGATTATATTAATTAAACAGTATATCTGTGTTTTGTTGCTATATTTCTTCAAGAAAATGAAACCAGTTATTTTGGCCACTAGTAGCATCACTTATTAGTTTGATATTTCTTTTCCATTTGTAAATAAGAACACAAGTGAAGCTTCTTTTTTTGTTTTACAAACAAAGCTTATTGTCTTTGTTTCAGACTCTAAATAAAAGGGTTCTGTTTTATTGTGTAGAACAAACTTCATGTGTTAATTAGACTATTTCAGTCATCTTAGGCTGCACAAAGGTTTTGTGAATCCTTACTTACAGCTAGTTTCAATATTGATTTTTTGTAAGTGTTGCCTTAGCATAGCTTAATAATACTGTACAAACCATTTTCTAATTTGGCTAACACTAGATGGCACAATAATTATAATGTTGTAACCTGCTCTGAATTAAGAGCAATTTGATTCAAGTTTGTGTAGAGCTGTACTTTCTGGGAATAGCTGCAAAGGATTTCACCTACAGTACTGTGCTAATTTAGAGTAAATTTTGATTTTAAATTTATAATTGTCTCATATTTTAACATATATGCTGATTTTAGTCTTTTAAAAAGTCTATTGGACATTTGATCATGTAATTTTGAAGTTTGGTTTAATTTTCCCAAGTATTGACTTGTGTTAATGGCTCAAAATCATAATTTGAGTTACTTATATGGTAGATATTAAAATTTCTAAACTTTTGTTTAAGAAGAACTAATAGCTACTGGTTATTGACTTGAAGAAAGCATTTGACTTCATTGGGCATTCCACAGCCTCTTCTTCAAACAATACCAAAAATAACTTGATTTTTGTAGAGGGCATTAGGATTTGCTGAATGTCTTGCACATGTCTCATTTGATATTCATAACTCTGTGAGGTCAGTGTTGTAGCTGTCATCATGTCTAGCTTATCTATGAAGATAACGAAACTGAGAGAGCTTAAGACATTGGAAGGGAAGCTTGCTGTCTTCCACAAAGTACCTCCTATTCATACATCAAAAATTACGATTTGAAGTTCAGTTTCTAAGATAACTTTCTTCAGTCTTTCCAGTGGAGTATAAACTTCTAGAGAGCATGGATCATTTTACTTTTGTTTCATATCCCTAGCACTGAGTACAATGCCTAGCACACAGCAGGTACTTAATAAATGCTTATTGATTGAGCTACTGAGAGTGGCTATTGGTTGAATTGTGAAAGGAAGCTATGTTCCTTAAAGATGTTTGCCATTGTCATGGAAAGCAGCATGAATTCAAACCAAAGAAGTATCTCCTTTTCTTGATGAAATTTTCTACTCCTTTCTCCAAATGATTTTAAATTGTGTATTGAATCAGAGGATATTATAAAACCTCCCAGAAAAATCCATAGCTGTGTGAGAGATTGGTGTAACCATCCACACTGATAAGCCAAAATAAATGCAAAATGGATATTGCCCAGAATACAACATACAGCTGGAGAAGCAGACCATTGAGTTAATTCATCAATATGTCTCGCTTAGATAGATGCTGAAGAGGGGTAATGTCCCTTGCACTGAATTGAATAGGAGGCAGTCAAGCTGATTTTGAGATTGTGTAATGCTTTCAGTGATGCCAAACTGCCCAATGCTTCCAAAGTCAATTTCCTTGTCAATATGGTGTTATGTTTCTTTGACTCAGAGAATACCATAGTCTTGGAAATATTAAACAGATGGGACAGTATGCAGAATATATTAGTATCCTATTATTAGAGGCAGCCAGGAGGCTTAGTGAATAGGATAAGGGTTCAGGAGACATAGAGGAATGATAGAGAAACTCCAAGACTGAAGTTCCCTTTGTGGACCATCTAGAAAAGAATTTCATGGACTCAAGCATTCTTGAGGTCAAGGTGGTAAAGATTTACTATGTTTCTCAGCAGGCAGGAATTCTTAGGGAACCTGCAACCTTAGAGGGGTATGGTTGTAATTTATTTAGGATATTCTATAGTAAAACATGTACCAAGTATGATGACTAGGGGATTTGGAGTGGGATTAGGGAGTGGTTAGTTCTTAAAGGAATATGCACTTTTAGTATCTGCTAGGAAGAATTCATTGAGAAATAGCCCAAATGAGGCTACATGGAGGTGTGTTGTTTGGCCTGAAATGTCACTAAGTCAGCTAACTTCAGGACTGACTAAGTAGTACCAGGCTGCTCTCATCAATGTCTTGTTAGACAAAATCAATGTAAGGGAGTATACATATGTCTAAGTCTAGGATACATATGATTGGTCAGTGAGTAGTAAATGTCATTATGACTCAGTACATAGCCAGTCCAGCCAATACACAGCTGATCGAAACTAATAAATTCTATAGGTGTAGCTGGCTACTGTAGCAGGAAGGGAGATGATGGTTTTTGCTGGGGCAGAGTGTTCTTGGGGTGGAGAGAAACTGCCTAGAATAGTGTTTTGAGGCTAGGGAGAAATGTGATTTTAAAAGAGAAATGTGATTATAGAATTGGGGTCCAAGCACATGTACCCAAGCACCTCATCAGATAGAGCATTGGGCTTGGATTCAGGGAGACTTTAGTTCAAAATCCAGTCTCAGATACTTACTAGCTGCATGACCTCGGACAAGTTGCTTAATCTTTGTCTGCCATAGTTAAATCAACTATAAAATGGGAATTATGCAAGCACTTACCTCTCAAAGTTGTTGTGAAAATCAAATTAGATTACATTTGTAAATGGCTTAGCACAGAGCCTGGCACGTAGTGAGGACTTAATAAATGCTTGCTTCCTTTCTTCCCATTAAAAGACCAAGAAGAAGGTCTCCAATTTGTTGCACAGATCCTTTATATAGAATGTATGGGAATATTAGTGGAGGGAGTATCCACATGGATAAAATGATTGGTCTCTCTGAGTACTGGAGTAAAGCTTGAAAAAGAAGAAAGACTTGGGAGTAAAAGTCATCCTTGAAACTCTAGTTTCTAAAGCCATTATGAATCTTTCCCTTCTCTTGTCAGATGTAGAGTTTAAAATATTTTCTATTTTATTACAGAGAGGTCAGTAGATGAGAAGTCAGGAAATTGAGGCTTAGCTCTAGCTGTACTGCTACAAGCCATCTCACCTCCCAAGGCCTCAGGGGAATCAAAATATGTTTTCAAGGGGGAGGGAACAAGACTGAAAGCATGGTTCTGTTGAAGACATATCCAATTTTAATAACTTCTCTAAGAGGTTGATTAACATGGGAATCATTCCATGACACTATATAAAATATTTTAGATTTAGAAGTGGAAGAGATATCTGAAAGTCAGATAATAAAAGCTAGTGCTTTGAGATTTACAAAGAGCTTAACAAATATCTCATTTAATTCTCACAACACTGAGAGCTAAGTTTCTATTATTACTTCTGTCTTGTAGATGAGAAAATTGGGACAGATGGAGGTTAAATGACTTGTCCATGATCACTCAGCTAGTGTATGAGGCTGTATTTGGACTCAGGTCTTTCGGACAGCTAGGGGCACAGTAGATAGAGTGCTGACCCTGGAGTCAGGAAGACTATCTTTCCAAGTTCAGATCCTGCCTTAGATACTTACTAGTTGTGTGACCCTGTGCAAGTCACTTGACCCTGTTTGCCTCAATTCCTCATCTGTAAACTGAGCTGGAGAAGAAAATGACAAACCTCTCCACTATCTTTGTCAAGAAAGTCCCAGATGTCTTCATGAAGAGTTTGACATGACTGAAACGACTGAACAACTTCCTGACCTGGGTCAAGTGCACTGTTCACTGTGTCACTTAGCGACCAGTCTCTTCCTTTACAGAGAGGGAAACAGGGCCAGAGAACTTAAGTGGCTTGCCCCAAGTTATAAGTTCAGAGTCAGGACTTGAATTCAGCCAGAGCTTGACCTTTCTAAAATTGAGTCCTTTTTTTCACTGGTCTGTAGTGAACACCATATGCATTTATGAAAAATAGATGGAATAGATGATGTTTCATCCATGATGGTGGGAACAAATGCCCGATCAGATCTAGGGTAAGAAAAACTTGTCTTCAGGGTTTTGAGAGAAAAGATATACCCCTGCTAGATTTTATAATCGAGAGACATTCTGAATTCATTTGTCTAAAGGCAGTTGTAATATTCCCTTAATGGAACTTTACCACTTATTTACTACAATTGATTCCAAAACAAAAGCATCAATTTCAGAAAGGTAAAAATCTTTTACGTGTTATAGACATCTTTATCTTTTTTGTTTGGATCACATATAAATCTGTATGACAAACATACAGTTTATATTTTAAGTACTTTATCTCAGGAAAGGCATAATGTATCAATATTTTTACTTCTGTAGTGTGACTAAATCCATACAGCATCATATGATGGTAGATTTAGAGCTTCAAAGTGTCTTAGTTTAATTTAGTTTAATCCTATAATTTTACACAGGAGGGAATTAAATCTCAGAGAATCTATGTGACTTGATTATGATCACACAGGTCGTAAGTGGCAGAATTCTGGACCCAGGTCCATTGATCACATCCAGGACCTCTTCCCCCCGACGCCCCCCCACCTCCCCCACTGCATTAGAGTTAATACTACTAATTGCCTTGTCAGTAGTCATTTGCCCTGTCAACCAGTCTTACCTTCTGCCTTCAGGTTTTTTTTCTTCATCATTACAGGAGGCTTAGCCTTTTAATTCACAGAATTTTGAAAGGAAACTTAAAAAACTGTTGATTTCCTTTACTGTAATGGAAGTACATTATAGCAAGTGTGCCTGTTCTACATGTATTTTTGGATTCTTTTAGCAATATAAAAACAGGGAGCATGTATACCTAATTTGTTTTTATTGTATCTAGCTTTTAGATATCAGGAAGTAAAGTAGGTTGCTATTATGGAAAAATAAGACTTAGTTTGAGGAGACCCAGATGTGACTCTGGAAATGATGATACAAATCACCAAACCACTCTGAACCTTAGTTTTCCTCATTTGTAAAATGTAGAACTTAACAACGTTGTTGTAAAGATACTCTTAATTCTAAAGGACTATATAAGAATGTGCTTTTATTATAAAAGTTATCTTTTGAGGATTCTTTTGTTCATGAAAAAATAGAGGGGTATCATAGAAGTTTATAGTGGGAAGGAAGTTAAGTGAACATGTAGTTTTAACAATTGCATTTTACAGATGAAATAATGAAACTTACGTTTGAAAGACACATTGCTAAATCATTCTTGGCTGGTATCTGCTTTGTTATTTGCTCTCAAGTTTGTGGTGCTGGTTAATAGTTTCAAAGGTTGTTGCAAACTTTGACAGTGTGTGCACATTATGTTGAATAGAGAAAACTGAAAGTTAAAATCTCCGGACACTGTCAAATGCCGAGTTTACTGGGAAAACTCCTTGGCATTACATTTTGACAGCGCTAATGTTTGTATAAGAGGATTGGTGGCCAGAAATAAGCCACAGTGTCTAATCAGACACAGGGGCCTGGCTGGGCAGTATGCCATGACATTTCTTGTGAGTGTATTGCTCATAAGCAAAATGGCTTCATGCTGAAGAGGATGGACATAAAGTCTGTGAGGAATTATAGTTCAAAGAGAAGCTTTGAAGTCTCTGGAAAGGACATCAGTGTGTAGAGGATTTGGAAATGAGTGAATCTGTGGAACTCTGATTTCCTGCAAATCAAATGGGGAATATCTGTGGATGTGTAAGAGCAGAGAAAGAAGAACAGTGTTTAAATCCTGCCAGGGCTCCCTTGAATCCTGAAAAATATTCCCCTGGAAGAAAATATTTCAGAAGGAAACCGAAGAAGCGAATTGTAGAAGAAACTGATTCAGGTCAAGTTCATGAAAATGATGGAAGAAAGCAGAGAGATATTCATATTTCAGAAAAGGAAGAGAATTTCCCTAGTGGATTGTTATTGGAGAAACCCTCTCTACCGAAGGTTACAGTGGATGGTGACATTCTGAGACCGACTCCAGAAGTTTCAGTTGACAGCATTAAGCAGAAACCTTTGCTGAGTGCAGCAAACAGGGAGTTTTTAAAGGTGAAAACTCCAGCTAAATCTGTTGAAATAGAAGAAGTAAGTAAAGTGAAAGAAAGCAGTTTAGAAAAAGACAGTACTCCATATTGTGCAAAGAGGAAGAAACATTCAGATGATGTCAACACAAGAGAATTAACATTCCAGAGGAAAACTGATATTTTTTATTTTCAAAAAGCAACCAGCCTGAACTCCCTTTGTTACAGTCTAGAAAGACCATCTGAAGAAAGTCAAAACCTATCAGGTCATTTTAGTGGTGTCAAAGAATCACAAAGTTTGGAAAGACTTCTTCCTCAGGCAAAAGACAACCATCATTCTGGAAAAAAGAGAAGTTCCTCTTTTTGCACCAGTTTGTCCTTTGCTTCCAGGAGCCCAGAACTTGGTACCCTTTCAACAGATGGAAATGAGGTAAGTAGGACTTGGGGTTTGATAATGGAAAGTGTAAGTGATAGTGACTGGTTTAGATTCTCTGGTTGCATCTTTCAATTATGGGGATTTTTCTTAAAAAGGAACAAAGAATTCATCAACTTTAGGTGATAAAAACTCTAAGATTACCCCTGATGATGGCAACAACTATATAAGCAATTGATATTTGCTTTAGATGGTTGTTTTTTGAGAGGCAACTGTTTAAGACTATAAATTGCAAAACAGTTGCAAATTTGAATTAGTAGTGGGAGTTTTCCTTACTTGGGAGTTTCTTACATGGATGAAATCATAGGTATGGACCGCCTGTCATTTCTACAGGGCTTTAAAGTTTCCACAAAGCTTTATATGGACTATTTTATTTGATCCTCATAACAATGTACTGGAATGGTATAACAAGTGTTAGGATTCCCATTTTACAGATTAGGCTTACTGATAAGGAAACTGAGGTTCGTACTTGGTCACGGTCACTGTGTCACTCAGAGGTGCAATTTTAACCCGGGTCTTTGGACTCCAGTTCCCGTACATTTCTCATTATGTGACACTGCCCCTTCTTTTAAAGGGGATTTAGAAAAGTGTGTTTATGGTTTTTCTTTAAATGAGAGGGATAGATTTCTTTTTATTCCTCTAGTTCAAATTATTTATATAAATATATTTCTGTTACAGGTGCTAAAAATTCTTTTCTCAAATGAAATAATCATTTGTAAAGTCCTTTGCAAATATTAAGACCCTACACAATGCTGATTGTTCATATCATTATTGTGTATTAGTAGCTCCTATTTTATTAGATGGAGGTCAGTTAGAACCGTTCTGGACAAGTCATAATCTTTCTCTATTCTTTAGCTTGGAAGAGTAGATTGACAGTTTGGTCCTAGAGCCAGGAAGATACTGGCCCAGGTGCTGTCACTGTGTGACCCTGGACAAGTCACTTGACTTCTTAGTGCTCTTAGTTGGCTCTCTAAGACCTGAGAATTACATTGGTATGGGGAATTTCCTCACTAGGAACTTTCCTATACTAAATAAATCACTACCTAATGTTCTGTGGACTATTGCACAGGTGATCAGATAACTGCTTTTTTTGTAGTACAATAAAAATAGTAAAATGTAAGCTCATTTTTGGTGTTTTCACTGAAAGCATCTCAGGTAAGCTTCTTGTCACAGGCAAGATGGCAGGAATAATTTGTACTTTATTCTCATTCCCATGTGATTTTAATTTCTTTTGCTAGTTAAAATTTTTACCTTTTTTTCTTTTTCTTTTTTCTTTCTTTTTGGTATGATGATACCTAGCTAAATGTGAATATTAAGCTTTAATGTACCAATGTTATATCCTTGCTGTGGTAGTTGTGGGTCACACTCAGTTGGTTGATTTCTCAAGGATGTTTTGAGGACTCTATTTGAACTCTGACAATTTGCTGTCTGCAAATCCACGAAAGAGAACCAGCTTTATTATTATTCTGTTGTCACTTTTCCTTTAACTATTAATATTAATTACAGTTCAGTTCAGTGAGCAGTAGTGACATCATTCAGAGCTGTATGACAGAATGTGGCATATTTATTAAAATTTATTTATACACTGAAAGATTCCAGATTTTCATCCATTTTTCATATATATGCAAACGTCCTGTACACATTTGCTCCCAAGACATTGTGTTATCTTAATCTATCCTATATGGCTATTGCCTAGATAGAAATTTTTATTTCTTTATGGCTCAGCTTAAAATAAAAATGAGTAGTGCTACATAATTTAGAGATCTCAGCATTTCACCATTGTCCTGCATCCATTTGTTGGCAAAATTACTTCATCTCGGTTTTAATTTTTGAAAAACGGAGATGATGGTAGTTAAATTGTCTTTCTAAAAACTGTAGCAGCCCCAGGTAGTCTGTGTATGCCTTCTGTCTTCTCTTGGGAGGAAGGAATTGGCAACTTTGCCTTATAAATTTTTAGTCTTTGAAAAAGAGACTTTATTTCATGAGTATAAATACAAGTGTTGATCAAATTGAAACAGTCTGGAATTCTTAGAGAAGAGAATTCATTTCTCATTGCCTTAGGGCAGGGGTAATTTGTCCGGAAACAAATTGTGGCTTTATTGGTGACCTTGGTGTGCACAGTCATTGTTTATGTTAGCAAATGAAATCCGGAAAGAATAGCTGGTTCTAAAGTCCCACCACACCTTGCCAGCATTATGTCATTCCAACTATTTACATTTTATTGAAGTGAAGTGAGAAAGCTTATATATAATCTATTTTTGTATCTTTCCAAAGTTGGTATAGAGGTCAATGGAAAGGGAAATCAACTTGATCCTACCTGGTTATGTTTGAAATTCTCTTTTGCCCTCAAACACAATCTTAGTGTGGACATTTGAGTAATTGTATGTGGGGATGATGTGAAAATAAAATTTATTTTCTTTCATCAATGTGAAAATCCTCTTCCTGTAGCATTTGATGCAGCTAAATCAATTACCCTGAATCTGTTTCTTCATTCTTGTGTCCTGTCTTTTTTTTTTTTCAATCTGCCTTTAAGAGCATTGAATGACTTCTGAGTGGTTCACCTATCCATCTCCATAACTTATCTGGAAAATTCTTGTAAAAAAAAAAATAATAAAAGCCTACCACCTGAATTGCTTTTGGATAATTATTTCCTTCCTATTTTCTACTTATTCATACTTTTATCTGACCCCCCTTTTAAAACTTCCGCATTTTTCATGATGTATATGATCACCATTCTCTCCTCTCCACCTCTCCAAGACTTGAACTTCATTGCATTGTAAAATTATAGTATCATGCCAGTGACAAGCCTCTGCCAGAAACATTTGTTGTTTGTCTGGAAGAATTCTCCTGCTATCATGTTCTCCCCTACTTCAGATCTAGGGGAAAGAAAAACAGCAAAAATGTGGGTGGTTCTTTCTCTGCTGTAAAATGCCACCAAAAAGAACAAATTGCAATTTGTGCTTAAATCTGTATTTTCTGTTTCCTGTCAAATATGTCACTATTTAAAGGAAAGGAGGAAGAAAGGTGATTGTTTTAATTTATTATGTATGTTCTTTAAATCCATAATGGGTATATAGAAACACAGAATTGCATAGTAAGGAACCAAGAGGACATTTAGTCTAAACCATACAAGGTCATATATCCACCAAGTAACTGTATTCCTTCACTGTTCATACACTTCCCTTCTTCAGTAGAATTCATACTTTCTCTTGGCCAAGACAGTTTTCTTTGGACTCATGTCCATTTTGGTATAAATCCCTGACTTCCTGTCTACTTTGCAGCCAGATCCTTGGCCTTTGGTTCAGTTGAGGACAGATTCCTGGCCTCCTGCTCTTAATCATACTACTCTGTGTTTCATCCTGTAGGATCATTTTCCCTGGATTTCTTTGGTCATTTCATTTTACCCATATGGTTACTTGACTACTGACCAACTGCACATAAGTTTGATTTGTTTGACTTTATCTATATTAACCCACTTTACTAAATAACTTTTAAAAAGCTTATGAAAAATTTAAGAAAAATGAGAGAAAAAATATGCATGTACTAGAAAGACATAGTTAGAAAGATACACATATATATATATAAATACAAATATAAATGTGAGGTATGAAAAGTTGAGGTCTGATAGGAAACAAGAACTGTAGAGATAAAGGGAGATGTAGGTAAGTGTTATAATAATAGACAATATCTTGGATCTTGATTCATCTCCTTCGTATACTTGAAGACTATAACTCTATATGACTAGTATTTTACCAGTAACACATTGGGTACCTGCTTTGCTCCCCTCATGTGAAACTGTTTACACAGGTTCTGTTCATCCTTCTTTAGCAAGAATGTATATACACCTGTGTTTATAGATGTGTGTATTTCTAGAATGTTATAATTTTTTTGGTATCTCTTTTAAGTATATATATATATATATATATATATATATATATATATATAAATATATATATATATATATTTGGTGTATATATTTAGTCTTCTCAATTATATATATTATATTTAAATTTTTATGGTGTTGGCAATAGAAAGTCAAGTAATTGTCAATTTGGCATTTATTTTCTGTGTTTTACCCCATGTGACATACAGGGTGAAGCCAGAGATTTGGGTTCAATTAGGAATCATTCTCCACATTAAGACTTTATCCTTTAACTTTAATGATCTCAACCATCATTTCTATGAAAATGATTCCTAAGTCTATTTACCTGGCTCTAGTCTCTTTTCCTAAATGTCAGTTCCACACCACTAATTGCCTTTTGGGCATTTCAATTTGGATGTCCCAAACTTAGTGTGTCCAAACGGAGCTCATCATCTTTACTCTCAAACTTACCATTCTTCCAGATTTCCCCAGTTTTCTGTTGAGTATATCATCGTGTTTCCAGACACTCAGGTTCTCTGAATGTCACTGTTGCCTCACTGTCTCTCATCCTACATCTACAGTCAGTTGACAAGTCTTGTCAATATATTTCTGCAACAAAGCTTGCATCTGCCCCTTCTCTCAACTCATATGATCACCATCTTAGTTCAGGCTTGTTTTATTCTTTTATTGAGCTACTGCAATGGCCAGCAAATTGGTTTACTTGCTTTATGTCTCTCTTCTCTTCAATCTATCCCTCTACTATACAGTTACCAAAAATATATTTCTAAAGCACAGGTTTAGCCATGTCATTCCATGCTTAAGAAACTCAAGGTGATACCTATGATTTCTAGGATGACATAGAAACTCATGTGTTTGACATTTAAAATCCTTTACAGTCTGACAACAATCTACTGTTCTGTCCTGATTGTAAGTTACATTACATCCCCCATGCTTTTTTCTAATCAAACTGGCCTTGCTGTCTCACATGTTATATTGCATCTGCCATTTTTGGACATTTTTGTGCCTTTGCATTGGCTGGTTCCCTGAGCTGATAGGCATGCTTTCTTCCCTTCTGTCTTTTAGAATCCATAGTTTCTTTAAAAGCTCAGTTCAAGACCTCTTAGATGAGACTTCTATGAATCTCCTGAGTTGCTTATGCCACCCTGCACCCTAAAGTACCTTGTACTTATTTCAAAGTATTTTCTGTATATTTATTGGGATATACTTATATGTACACATCTTCCTCCCTTCAATAGAATTTAAGATCGTTGAGGATCATTCCATTTTTGTATTTGAATTTCCAGTGGCTAGTAAAGTAGTAGTTGAGTGACTGACTGAAATTGTAAAATTTTCATTGAAAATACTCTGTGTAGTTGAACTCTGTTGATCAGAGTTCACCTTTTAATCTCAAGTCTACTACTACTACTCATCCACATCTTTTTCAGCCTGTGTGATTCCTAACCAGGTTTTTCCTTAAATATTCTTCCTTCAGGCAGCATGAAATTAAGTCGATGGGACAAAGTATTAATATGCACAAAACGTTGAATAGCCATACAAGAATGAAATAACCATGAAAGAGCACTCTATTAGAAGACATTTGGATTAATTTCCAAATAAGTCGCATTGACAATGAATCTGTGCTAAGAGTGCATAGAAGAGAAAGATCAGAAGAATTACCATGGGTTGGTTGACATAGTATGTGAGTTGTCAGTGCAGAATGATTTGATCTGGGGTTTGAAAATTAGTAGAAATTGCATATATGGACAACGGCAGTGAAAGACTCACATAGAAGGAAGAATGGTATAAACAGTCTTGGTGTTGGGCATATTTAGGGAGCAGTTTGCAAGACATTGAGAAGGAAGTCTTCTACTTCTATCTTTCTATTTGTCCTTGGTGTCTCTGCCAAATCCTTTATAATAGGCATCCCATTCCTATTGTTGGGTTCTATTAACCCAAATAATATTTGGTCAAAGAAGATCCTTCCATTTCCTTACATTCTCAACAAAAACCTCAGAATTTTCTAATATGTGGACAGTCTAAAGTATAGGTATTAGTATAAGAGAGATCATGGGGTATAATAGCAAGTTGGCAGAGGGAATTTATTCCCCTGGGAGCAGTGAAATCACAGTCTCTGTCCTTCTCCTAGGAATAGGTTATAATGAATTCAAGGGGATAAAGTAGGTGATTTCTTAAATTTCTCCTACTTGCTCTTGTTTCTGTGATACAGATCTGTTAATTGAATTAGTTTAAGCGTAACAATTTAGCATTATTTTAAACTCTCACCACTTTCTACCACCCTTTAACAGAAGCTAATTCCATACTGCTTATGTCAACACAGACAAGTGTTTCCAAGTGATTTAAAAGAGAAAATGTTTGCTTTTGAACAGTTTTCTCACAAATGTTTCAACCATTTTGGCAGAAATAAATGTTTTGAAAATATTTTTAGTGTTTGTGTGGAAATTTGAAAATGTGAGAAAATGTTCAAAATCTTTTAATTGCGAAGAAAACTAGAGTATTTGAAAACTATCTTCAGACACATATTTGCAATCTGCGAAGTCAAGTTAATGATTATTAGTTAAGCTCTTGTCACTTGCTAGGAACTTTGTCAAGCTACAGGTATATACAAAGGAAGGTAAAAATAGCCCCGGTTCTTGAGGATCTCATATTCCGGTGGGGGAGACAACTCATTCATGTGTATCTCAGAGAGAAGGAACTAGCATTGAGAGAAACCAGGAAAGATCTCTTATAGAAGGTGGGATTTGGGCTGAGACTTGAAAGAAGCCTGGAAGCCAGGAAGTAAAGGTGATGAGAGAGAGCATCCTAGGCATGGAAGACAGAAATGGAGTGTTCATGATAAGAACAGAGAGAAGGGCAGTGGCTCTGAATCGCAGAGTTTGTGGAGAACAATAAAATATAAGACTGGAAAGGTAGGAAGGGTCAAGTTCCAGAAGGATTTTAAATGCCAGATAGAAGATTTTTTTCATTTGATCCTGGAATAGGAAGCCCTCAGAGTTTACTGAGATCACTTTGGCAGCCAAGTGGAGGATGGATTGGAGTTAGGAAAGGCTTGAGGTAGGGAGACCAACGAGAAAGCTATTGCAGTAGTCTAGGGGCCACGATTTACAGTTTAAGAAGCACTGAAGGGGTTGTGAGTAGAAACAGTTTAAGAAGCCCTGGTCTAGGTGTGGGGTGATGAGGACCTGCACCATGGTGGCAGCCATGTTAGAGGTAAGAAGGAAGCACATACTAGAGGTGTTGGTTATGAAAATAGGCAACTTGAAAACAGATTGAATATGTGAAAGTAAGGAGTCCAGGATGACACCTACAGTGGGAATCTGGGGGATTTGGATAATGATGGTGCCTTTGATAGGGGAAAATGGGAGGGTTTGGGGGGAAAGGAAATGAGTTCAGTTTTGGACATGTTGATTGTATGGTTTCTATGGAGTATCAAGTTGGAGATGTGCAATAGGCCAATGGAGATGAGGGACTAAAGGTCAGGACTGGACAGATCTGAAAATTAACTTCATAAAAATGATAATTGAATCTATGGAAACTACTGTGATCACTAAGGGGGAGCTAAGCTAATATAGAGGGAGAAGAGAAGAGAACCCAGGAAGAGAACCTTGAAGGGGGGGATATCTATGCTTAGTGGGAATGAATGGTATGAAAATTCAATAAAGGAGATTGAGAGCTGTGGGCAGGAGGAAAACTGAGAGTATTGTAAACGAAGGATTAGAAAGGAGAGAGTATCAAGGAGACCAGTGGTCAGTACCCTGAGATGTTTCAGAGTGGTCTAGTGGGCAAGAACTGGGAAAAGGCCACTAGATTTGGCAATTAAGAGATCACTGGTAATTTTGGAGGGAGAAATTTCAGTTAAATAATAATTAAATAATAAATAATTCAGTTAAATAGAGAATTAAGAGGAGAGTGAGAGGAAAGCAAATGTAGGCATGAATTGTAGATGGCTTTATCAAGGAATTTAACTACAAACTTTTTAGTAAGTGAAGTTTTTCTTAAGAATGAAGGAGTCATAGCTATATTTGTAGGCAAGGGTGAAATAGTCATTAGTCAGTGAGAGATTAAAGATTGGTGAGAAAGTTGGGTTGATGGGGCAATCTGTTGGATAAGATGAAATGGAATGAGACCACTTGAACATGCAGAGGAGTTTGCCTTTGGCAAGGAGAAGGGTTATTACGCCTTCATGTGAGATGGGGTGAAAAAAGAGATTATGGGGAAGATATCTATGTGATGTGAGATGTGGAGGAGGGAAGAAGAAGAAACTCATGGTGACTCATCTTAATTATTTTCAGTTTTTAGTATGAGGCAAGCTTTTCAGCTGACAGGCTTGGGGGAGCAGGGTAGGAGTTCCTAGGGGACATATGAAGAGATATATGCCAGTGAATGTGGTAACGAATTGATTAGAGAAATGTAAAAGAATTGCCTTGCTGCTGTGAAGGCCTAGGTGAGATTACATAACATAAATTTGTAGCGAATACTCAGCAGCTTTTTGTTTTGTAATTTTCTTCAACTCCATTCAGCATCATGAGTAGGAGCCAGTGGAGTGGATGGTAGATTTTACTCAAGAATGGGGCTTGGCAGGGCATCTTTGACATTAGGATAAAGGGGGTAGGGAGCTCAAGTTTAAAGGATAGTGTAGAGTGGAATTGATTCCCCTGGGGTGGAGGGTTGAGATAATAAGGGGAGATAATATAGCCAGGTGCAGGGATGATGGACAGTCAACAAGTATTTATTAAATGGCTGCTTTGTACCAGACACTATGCTAATAAATGCTGGGGATAAAAAGAAAAAAATACCTGCCCTCAAAGAGTTTACCTTTTGAATGAGGGAAACAATGAAAACATGAATCAATGAATATAAGATAGAGGTAAAGGAATTAGCTTCTGGGAACATTAGGAAAAGGTTCCACTAGGAGGTGGCACATTAGCTGAATCTGAACTGAGAATCAAAAGACAGAGGTTTTAGGTCCAGCTTTTTTACTGATTAACTGTTTCTCCCCATGGGCAAATCTCTTCACTACTTTAGGCTTCAGATTCCTTTGAGGGGTTTAGACTGTAGATAATCTCTAAGGTCCCTTCTATTCTAAAATACAATGGTTCTTAAATTTCCCTTTTTAATCTTTTCTTTTTCCCCAAAGTAAATCGCATTAGTTCTCCCTTTCCAGTATCATGCATAATGAATTATTTGAGAGAAACTGGAGAAAACATGTTAATTTGACAAAGTAAATTTGAATTATTTTTCTTCAGCATTTTCTCAAAAAGTAATACCTTCCTTATTCTTTTTATCATAGAAATATGTATATGTATACACAAACATATTTATGATATACATGTATTTTGAAAATGGATAAAGTTTCTAGGAAGTCTCAGTGTTGAGAATTTTTTCTGGTTTTGTATACTCTCAGTAGATACCATAGCCATGACAACAGCTGTAAAAATAGGGCATTACAAGTTGCCCAGTTGTCTGGTATCATTGACTTTTGTTCAGAGGACACTTACTTTTACAGCTTCAGCTGACTGGGAGAGGTTGTAGCAATTCAGTTTCAGGAAGTGGGTCAGCATTACTGTGAATCAGAATCATTTATTATAAACTGTAATATATGGAGGCTGGTCTTCACTCTCAAAAGTCATTTGTTGACTTTTAAAAAAAAGGTATAAAAAGTGCTTGTTGGAAGTAATAGGAAATATAAAAACAAAAAAGATTCAGATGGAGTTTAATTTCCCCTTATGACACCAGTTTCTTAACAAAGAATCTATGGGCATGAATCCCATGGCAGGGAACCATCTTTCTACAGTCAGGATATTCTGTTATGAGGAAAAACAGAAAAGACTGGAACAGTGACAGTGCTGAAATACTCAAAGCTGAGGGAAACCTGAGGATCATCATTTCAGAATAGATTTAAAAACAAAACAAAGCAAAACTCTTTTTACCCCAAACTTGTGTTCGTGATTATTTCCATATTCAGAGGTTTTAGAATTTTTAGGATGATTAATACAGCCATGGAAATAAGCACTTGACTGCTAATGAGGTGGGTGTAAAAACAGCAAGTTAAAGTACGATTGGCCAGGCAAGTAGACAGTTATGGGATTAATTTAATAGGGGGTCAAGGTCACCAACCCCCATGCACTGAAATGATGAGAACATGAGGATCTGTAGTTGTAGCAGTTATGAAATGAAGCTTGCTTCTTGTCCTCAGGTGTTTATAAAGACTTTCAGCTGTTTTTTGGAACTGTAGCTTAAATCGTCTGATGCTACTTGCTCAACACTAGCAGAAATATTTGAACCAACCAGGATTTGGCTCTTATTAAACCCAATTGTTTAACCCAGAGTCTTTGAATGTAGGTTTCTCTGCTTCCAAAACGACTTCTCCTCTCTCTCCATCTGCCTTTCCCTCTCCCTACCTTCTTCCCTTCCTTCCATTTCTGTATACCTCCCTCCCTTCCATTTAAGTGCACAAGAAATGTATGGGGGGGGGGTGGGAGTTGCTATAGTATATGTGGTCAAGAGGTAGTAAGGGTAAAGTGTGAGATAGTATTAATTTTTTTTCTTTTAAGAAAAGAGATATTTCAGTGTGAAACCATTTTATTTCTATTTCTCACCAAGGAGAAATGGAATGAATAGGTGAAAGATGTGATATTATCTTTTAATTTATAAAGTACACAATTGTGAATAGTAAACATGAAATATTTGACTACTTTTTGGGTGAAAGATGTGATATTATCTTTTCATTTATAAAGTTCACAAATGTGAATAGTAAACATGAAATATTTGACTACTTTTTAGTCCCAAAACAGGGTACAATATAGTATATTAAAAAATCTAGTTACCATTGAAATTTGTGGTTAGCCATCTACATGATGTGTAATTCAAAAAAATCTCAGTTTTATAGCTTCTTCCATGAAAGGCCAGACTTTATAAATTATATTTCTCATAAAAAGTAATGAATTTGATATCTATATTTAGGGGCTTTCTTCCCCACAAGACCACAAATGATTTACTTTAATATATTACATGTTAAAATAATCTACACAAAATTATTTCATTATACTTTTACAGAACAGAGAACAGTCCTGTTCTAAGAATATTAATTTTATATGAGTGTTCTGGGGGAAAAAATGCATGAACTTGACCAAAAAGCTCAACAACATCAATGTACAGATGAATCAAACCTCTCTGATAATTATCTTTAGCTTAGAGGAATCTTTGGTATCATCAATCACTATAATTTAGATGATTTTCTTGTCTTGAGTTATTTTAAGTGGAATTTCTCTTTCTAACTTTTGTTGCTGGACTTTATTGGTAATATATAGAAATGCTGATGATAATTTAGATGACTTTCTGAGGAGGAAATATATTTTCCCAGTAATCATCTTAGTGGAGGAGGCTCTGGATTGAGAGTCAGATCTAGATTTGAATGCTATCTCTGCTATTTAACTTACTGGCTATGAGACAGTAGGAAAATCACTTCTCTCTGGACTTAAATTTCCTCATCAGTAAAATAAGGAAACTTGGAATAGATAACTTCTAAGATTCCTTCCTATTTTAACAACTTATGATTCATATTCATTAAAAATGTGGCATGATAAAATGACATCTATGAAATATATGAAGTAAATTAGAGATCTTCCTTGCTGATTTGCTTTGATTGATACAGTAACTGCTTATTTGTGAGAGCATAGTTAATGATACTGACTTATTTGGATTTAATCAGAATTTACCACTCAAAACAGGTAAATAAGAAAAAGGACAATGAAGTTCTGTGACTTTGAAAGTAAATTAAAAACAGATCAGGAAATTGGTTTTGATTGTACTTTTTGAATTTTCTATCTAGCAGATAGAAAGCTAGACATTTATATCTTTTAACATAATATATTAACATAATAAATCTATGAAAAATTAGTGCTATGGAAGGAATTAGAATGAACTGTAACATACGTTACAGTGAAAATTGTTGGACTTGAATCTTATCTATATTATATTTGCCAATTGCATGACGCTGGAGAAAGCATTTAACCTCCTCTGATAACCATGGTCCTTTTCCATAAAATGAAGTCAAGGATACTTGCATTATTTTCATCATGGGATTTTAAGGATTTTTTGTAACCCTTAAAATACTCTGTAAACATGAATTATCATTAGTTCCCTAAGTGAGCTTCCTTTGCAAACCTTGATGGACCTTAAAGGCTTTAGTGGGACTTTAAGAACAGCCTTCAAGTCACACCATACCTACTGATAATTTATAATGAAGGATTATGATTTATTAGTTTATTGTAGCTTTTGGCAGCATTATAGACCTTTCACAGCATCTTAAATACTGAATTTACAATTTATACTGCCATTAACTGAACTCACTGAACTTGAGGTGGTGGATAGACATTTGTTGAAAATCAATTATTTAGCTTACTGAGACTTAATTATTTATATGAATGGACTATATGGGCAATAGGAAACCATCTAGCACTATATTAGTAGGCTATTACATAAGTTACTTCTGTTTTTTTCCTGCATAAATGTCAAATATAATTTAAAAAGTTCATATATTGTAAAAAGAAAAGTCAGTGTTTTTTATTTTGCAATTATCCAAGATAAGGGGCCCTTTTCACCCCTGCCAAAATTACTGCTTAGAACCTTAGTAATGCCATTCCTAAGCAGATTTATGAAGGACTTTTTGATGCTTTTTATAAAAGATTTTTTGAGTACTGTTTTAAAACTTTTCTTTTTTTGTTGTTTCATTTATTATTCTAGGTTCTACCCTTTATATACATGTTCTGTAACTATCCATCTCTTCCACATAGTGGAGGTAACCCTCAAAGGTTTTTCTTTTCCTGGGTGTGTCTATGACTAGACTCCTAGAGAGAATTTTCCCATCCATTTAAATTTTTAGGTATCATATCATTGTCATTTTAATGGAGGAAATATGCATTTTTGTGAGAATGATAATGAATTCCATTTTGAATATGTAGTGTTTGAGATACTATGGGACTTCCAAATGGAGATGTCAAATAAATGTTGGTGATGTGGGCTGAAACCTAGGAGAGGGAACCATGAATCATCTCCATTAGAATTATTAATTGAACCCATGGGCACTGATCAGTTCCCCAAGAGGGATGGTATATATAAAGAAAATAACTGATGGTAGAGCCTTGGGAGGTGCTCAGACTTAGGGACAGGAATATAGCTGTTGATCCAGCAAAGGAGGCTGAGGAGGAATAGCCACCCAAACAAGAAAAGGGATAGCAGTGTCATGAAAAACAAGGAAGGAAAGAATAGTTAGGTGAAGGGAATGATCAGCAGTGTTAAAAATGTCTGAGATGTCAAGAAATAGAACGTTTGAGAAAAGGTCAGTGAATTTTTAGCAGTTGAAATTGTTAGTAACCTTAAAACAAGCGTTAAGATAAGATTGGAAATCAGATTTTAAGGGTTAGGTAAGTCGAAGTTGAAAAGTTATAAACAATAAGTGAAAATGACTTTTTCTTTGAGTTTTTTCTGTGAAAGGAGACAGGGATGGCCTGAGGGGCAAGTGAAATTTATTTAGAGGTGAAAGTAAACTGGATATATTTGTAGGCAGCGTGAAAGGACCTGTTAGAGATCAAAGAAGTGAATAGGAATTATCTAAGAGGAAAGCTTCTAGGATAGACCAAAGGAGATGAATCCAAGGGTACAAACAAAGCACTTGGCCTAGACAACAAAAAAGTAAATTTTTTATCAGAGTCTGGAGCAAAGAGATGACTAGAGGATGACATAGAGTAGTTTTAAGGTAGAGCGTAGTGGAAAAGGAGGAGTTTATGATAGATGACCTTACTTGATTCTTTGTGGAGGAAAAAGAGGTGACATAGCAAGCTGGAGGAAAGCAGAGAAGGTTTGGAAGAGCCATTTGGGGAATGTGATAATCAGGGAAGAGTAAGTAGTTTGCTATACAGCAGTGAGAATACAGTTGAGATAAGGTAACATATTGTTATGACTTCCTCCAATTAGTATTGAATAGAATGTTAATAAGTACAAAGAAAGTAAATTGAAGGGGAATCTAGAATTGAGATTTGGCGTGACATGAGCAGCAGTAGATCCATGGGGCAAAGGATTCAAGGGGAAAGGACAGAGTATATAGTTGAACTATTTAATTATAGGGCCAGGACTGCAAAGGAAAGAAAATAGAGCAGGGGTGATGAACTGGCAGAGAGGTAGATGGGTGGGGAGTGATGATGTAAATGAAAGCATTTATAGTTATCAAGAGGCAACTTTGGTGCAGTGGATAGAACTCTAGATTCAGAAGAACTCAGATTCAAAAAGATCCTTAAAAAAAGAGAAAAGTACTATTATTTCTGAAACCCTTCTTTCATAGAGAAAAAATTGCATATTATATTGTCTAAATATAGTAATAATTTTTATATATTGCTTTAAGATTTGTATCACCTATATATAATATCTTAATCAATTTCCATAGCAAAGAGTTGTGCAGATTCTTTTTTTTTTCTCTGCAAGTATGGTTTTATTTTTTAAAATTAATTAATTAATTGATTTTTAGATTACAACATTCATTTCCACAAAAGTTTGAGTTCCATTTTTTTCTCCCCATCTCTTCCCTGTCCCCATCCTATAACACTTAGTATTCTTATTACCCCTTCCCTCAATCTGCCCTCCCTTCTATCATACCCCACCTTTCCCTTGTCCCTATCTTCTCACTTTTATTGTAGGGCAAGATAGATTTCTATACCCCATTACCTGTATTTCTTATTCCTAGTTATATGCAATAACAGTTTTTGACATTCGTTTCCAATACTTTGAATTCTAATTTCTCTCCCTTCCTCCCTCCCCAGCCATCCCCACTGAGAAAGCAAACAATTCAATACAGGCTATTTATGTGTCATTTTGCAAAAGACTTCCATAATAGTTATGTTGTGTAAGACTAACTATATTTCCCTCCATTCTACCCTGTCCCCCCTTTATTCTATTCTCTCATTTGACCTTGTCCCTTCCCAAAAGTGCTTACTTCTAGTTACTCCCTTCCCCCATTTACCCTCCCTTCTATCATCTCTCTCATCCCACTTGTCCCCTTCTCCCCTACATTCCTGTAGTGTAAGATAGATTTTCATACCCAACTGAGTGAGCATGTTATTCCCTCCCATATGTGAAGACAGTAAGCTTCACTTTTCCCCTCTCACATCCTTCCTTTTTTCCTCCATTGTAAAAGATTTTTCTTATCTCTTTTATGAGCCTGCCCCATTCCATTTCTCCCTTTCTCTTCCCAATATATTTGTCTCTCACCTCTTAATTTTATTTTTTTATAGATATCATCCCTTCTGAATCTACTCAACCTGTGCTGTGTGTGTGTGTGTGTGTGTGTGTGTAAGTGTAAGTGTGTAATCCCTCTACCTATCCAAATACTGAGAAAAGTCTCAAGAGTTACAAATATTATCTTTCTATGTAGGTAAACAATTCAGCTTTAGAAAGTCCTTTATGATTTCTCTTTACTCTTTACCTTTTCATGCTTCTCTTGATTCTTGTATTTGAAAGCTAAATTTTCTCTTCACTTCTGGTTTTTTCATCAAGAATCCTTGAAAGTCCTCTATATCATTGAATGATCATTTTTTCCCTTGAAGTATTATACTCAGTTTTGCTGGGTAGGTGATTCTTGGTTTTAATCCTATTCTTTTGACTTCTGGAATATCTTATTCCAAACCCTTCAATACCTTAATGTGGAAGCTGCCAGATCCTGTGTTATCCAGATTGTATTTTCCACAGTCCTTGAATTGTTTCTTTCTAGCTGCTTGCAATATTTTCTCCTTGACCTGGGAACTCTGAAATTTGGCCACAATATTCCTAGGAGTTTATCTTTTGGGGTTTCTTTTAGGAAGTGATCAGTGGATTCTTTCAATATTTATTTTGCCCTCTGGTTCTAGAATATCAGGGTAGTTTTTCTTGATAATTTCATGAAAAATAAAGTCTAGGGTCTTTTTTTGATCATGGCTTTCAGGTAGTCCCATAATCTTTAAGTTGTCTCTCTTGGATCTATTTTCCAGGTCAGTTGTTTTTCCAATAAGATATTTCACATTATCTTCTAATTTCTTGGTTTCTCATAAAGTCATTAACTTCCTTCAGCTCCACTTTCATTTTTAAAGAACTATTTTCTTCAGTGAGCTTTTTAACCTCCTTTTCTTTTGGCTGATTCTGCTTTTGAAAGCCTCCTTCTCCTCATTGGATTTTTGGACCTCTTTTTCCAATTGACCTCTTTTTAAAGGTGTTATTTTTTTCAGCAATCTGTTGACTTACTTTTCAAGCTCTTCCATGGCCTGAGCCCATTGCATATTCATTTGGGAGGTACTGGATACAGAAGTCTTGTCTTCCTCTGACAGTATGTAATGTTTTTCCTCATGTGAAAGAATGGAAAGGAATATCTGTTCACCAAGAAAGTAACTTTCTATAGTCTTATTTTTTCCCCTTTTTTGGGCATTTTCCCAGACAGTTGCTTGACTTCTGAATCCTTTGTCAAGAGGAGGGTCCTAGTGCCCCTCCTCGCCCCAGGATGGTGCTCAGGGCTGAGATTCAGATCAGCTGTTCAATCCCCCCCAGGAGCTTTAGGTTGGGGCAGGGCTGCCACTGATGGCTGAGGTTCAGATCAGCTGCTCAATTCTGGAGTGCTTGACAGATGGATGCTGCTGCTGCTACTGCAACTGCAACCACCTGCCTGGGGCCAGTGCTTGGGGGGACCCCTCTCCGAGCTGGGAAAGCCCTTTCACTGACCTTTGAAGCTTTCTTTGACACTTGTGGGTTGGGGGATCTGAGACCCTCCCTGCTGGGGATTCTGCCCCAGAGACCTGTTCTGGTCCTATTACTCCTGGTGCCATGTGGCCAGGGCTGGGCTCAGCTCTGCTCAGTGTCCTGTGGGATAGACCTTTCCTGTGGGCCTTCCAGGTTACCGTTGGCTGTAAATCTATTTCACTCTGTTGTTCTATGGCTTCTGCTGCTCTAGAATTGGTTGAGAGTCATTTTTTAACAAGTATTTTATGGGCTGTGGGGGAAGAACTATAGTATGTGCATCTTTCTACTCTGCCGTCTTGGCTCCACCCTTTGTGCAGATTCTTAAAAAACACAATTTTAATCATTCTGCTATTTTGGGAAACATTCAGATCTCTGATAAGGAATCTCTTGATGTGGTTTGTGTTGAGTATAATTAGAAGGGTGATGGGGTATGAAGTCCATTAAAGTTTTCCATAGTCATTAGTTCCTTCAGTGTAGCTGCCTTGGAACCTGAGCTGGCCATATCATTGGATCCAGAATAAGGATTCAATATAAATCCAATATAAATGAGGATCCCAGAATAAAGATCATTCTGTATAGGGCAATATCAGAGTCTTCTGTCTAGTAAATTGAACTAGGGCTTTTTGTGTCTTCTGCTTCCATACTCAGTACCTACCTTTGACCTTGTTTCTTCATATCTCCTGCCCTTATAGATTGTTTTTCTATTTTTCACACTTTTGTGACCTCTAGATTTTATATACTTACTAGGCATGAGCACCACAACTGGTTCCTGCATTTCCTTTCCAGGATTGGCTCTCCAAATTCTGGCTTTCAGCCCAGGCTTTGGGATACAATGCTATGCATGGCTCAGGATGACGCAAGGGCTTGGTGAACAATCATTTCATGAGTGCTAATCACAGCTTCATTACAGACTTAGGTGACCCTAGCTAAGTTACTCAGTGACTTAGTACCTCTATCAGTAAATCAGAGATGGCCTTTGTCAAAGGAGTATTGTTTGGGACAAGGAAATTATAAGGTGAAGTATCTGTGTGTTGTATTACCACAGGGAAGAAATTTTTAACAATTAAATGAATGAAAGTATAATGTGACAATAAAATCAGCTGCTAACAGTATTAGTTTACCATTCTAACAAAGGTCTTTCTGTATTTCCTATTTCCCCATGAAAAGCCTAAAGGTATTGGATAAAGATATCCTATTTTGTTTGTAATATAATAACATTCTTTGGTCGCTGTTGGACCAAAATCTCCTCTCAAATTTGTAGGATTTAGTCCTGCAAGGGTTCTATAAGAGGAATTTGTTGCTTGTTTACTACTCATGAATGAAAGTTTAGAAGCATTTAAAGTCCAATTTTCTTTCCTTAGTTCAATGATAAATTTTGTGTTAGGAAATCTGTCAAGTAAAAGGAATACATAACTTAGCACTTTTTATCTTCATAGGTGCAAAGAATAATGCAACATTTGCCCTGATTATGTTTTAGATATCTGATATCCATGTCACTGGAGAGTCAGAGGATATGTCTGCTAAAGAAAGATTGTTATTATGGACACAGCAGACAACTGAAGGCTATGCTGGAATTCGTTGTGAAAATTTCACTACCTGCTGGAGAGATGGAAAATTATTTAATGCCATCATTCATAAATACAGGTATGAAATAATTTTTTTAACTACATGGCTAGAAGACATTTGTCTAATTTAAATTTCCATTTTTTAGAAAAAATGAATCAAGGGCCCTGTACCTTTTTAGCCAGGGAGGCTCTTCTCCTGTGTAACCCAAACCCGAGTACATGTGAAAAAGTCTCAAGCTTATAGACTTAGATCTGAAAGTTACCTTAGAGTTTAGAGTTGACTGGGGAACTTGTGACCTCAAGACCACACATGGCCCTCTAGGTCCTCAAGTGGATCCCTTTGACTGAATCCAAACTTCACAGAACAAAACCCCTTAATAAAAAGATTTGTTCTCTAAAACTTGAACTCAGTCAAAAGACTATATCCAAGGACCTAGAAGGCCACATGTGGCCTCAGGGCCGCAGGTTCCCTATCCGTGGACCCTTTCATCTTACAGTTGAAGAAACTGAGGCCTAGAGATGATAAGACTTTAACTCAGATTATTTGATGCCTAACTCAATATTTTTCCCCCTTAATCACCTCCCTTATATATTTTTTTTGATTGTAAAATTGTTTTCTTTGACATACATCCACTACATTTTCTAGTCTTACTATTCATAGAGGAATATCCTGGATTCTGTTTTTCTAAAAAGAGTTATTTTAAAAAAATCATTACAGTGGACTAGTGAGATAAAAGCAGTTTTTAACCCCTGAAACCAGTCTCAGGACTCTGAATATATGATTTTCACTGAAAAGAAGAATGAAAATTTTGACATAAATTAAGAGTATTAAAGGATTTTGGTTTTAAGATTTCATCAATGTATATTCAGCTATATTCTCTAGCTGCTTCATTCAGTTTGCCTGTTTTTGTGAAGGAAAAATTGTGGAATGCATCTCACTTCTTAATGTGCCTATTAATTATACTCTTAAATTTTTTTTTTGGATTGCCTGTCATTTTGATCCTGAGCTTTCAGTATTCTTAAATGGCCTCTAGGTTTTTGACTTAATTTTTTTTGTCATTGTTGTTCCTAGCAAATAAATATCTGCATTTTATTATAATTTCCTTTTTCTAAAATTTTACAGAGACAAACTTGTAACCTAAAAATTTCAGAGTTAGATCATATTTAAGTTTGTGCATGATAGATTATGTTGGCCGATCTTCATATTTCATTCTTTCTAGATTCAGTTTCCTATAAACATATTGCAGAGATAAAAATTTGGAGACTTAGAAATAGTTACCTTCTTTATCCTAGACCACCAGGCTGTAAACCTGGCATTGCAATGTTTATGTCCTTGACTCCTTATTTTGTTTATAATGAGCCCTTCCTAGGCTTCAAGCTTTCTGTCCTGAAAATGGCAGCTAGATTTCATCTTGTTGTGATTGACAATGGCTTCTTAATTCCAAAGCTTGACTTTTAGCAGTTCATTGTATCTGGGTTGGTTTAGATTAAGAAATTCCCAGTCATATTGTAGCATCTGGTTTCCTTATTTTTAAAAAAGCTGCTCCTCCACTTACTGTCCTGGACTGGTAGTTAGGCTCCCCTACTCTCTGCAATACTTAGGGTTTAGGACCATGAGATGCATTGAAAAGAATTGTGTAAAGGCTATCCCCCTCCTGCTCCCCATGGACCCAAACATAACAAAGATATTTAGGTTTCTAGGTAGTGGAAGAAGTATGGTATACTGGAAAAATACTGCCTCTGAAGACAGAAGACCTTGGCTCCAATCCCCCTTCTGACTCTACTGTCTGGGTGACCTTGAACAAGTCACTGCACTTTCCTGGGCTTCAGTTTACAAACATGTTAAAATTAGGGAACTGATCAAATGACTTTGAAGGTCCCTTCTAGCCATAGATGTATGACTTCATGTTTTCCCTTGTGTCTTCTTGCTGCTCCCAAGACACTCCTACCAGACTGACCTTCCTTTTCTATACCTCAGATCCCCCCAGACTCATTGTAAGAACTGAAAAGACCTTGGGATCATTTCAGTGGGCACTTTTCCTTGGCTCAGCTGCTGGCTCTAACCAACCCTTCTCTCACT
Source organism: Potorous gilbertii (assembly GCA_028658325.1). Classification (NCBI taxonomy): domain Eukaryota; kingdom Metazoa; phylum Chordata; class Mammalia; order Diprotodontia; family Potoroidae; genus Potorous; species Potorous gilbertii. Next base: position 341,854,691 of record CM053770.1, on the reverse strand, counting down.
TTGCTGAGTCACAGATCATACCTCATTCCCTAAATTCATTGTATGTAGAGTATAAACAAAGCATTCTCTCCTACTGCTGAGGATAAAGTATGGTACCCTACATACACACGGACACACACACAAACGCACAGACACACACACATACTCATAATACTGAGAAGTGGAAAATTTTAGTGATTTTTCTTAGGCCACAGACCAGAACTACAGTGGTTTCTGAATCATAGCTCTCTAAATTGTCCAGTGAATTGCTTGGTTTAACACAGTTCTTTTTTTAGAGAGAGCGCCATTTTCTAATCTGATACAGCATTTTAAAGTGCCAATTGAGTATCTAGCAGCGTTAGGTCCTAGGGGAGATAAAAGTGCACAGTTTAGATAAACACTGTATATTCCCTCAAGGAACTTAGATTCTAGTAGGGAATGACATCAACACAGAAAATGATAGCTTCATTATAGGTATTTTAGAAAAGTATAGAACAAAATAACATACGAGGTCCAAGGACAGAAATTTTTTTCAGTGTGTATCCTCGATGATTTAAAGTAAATACAATATTGCTTTATTAGCTGAAAAATTCTTTGTCTACTTTTTTGAATGTGTATTCAAACTGTTTTCAGAATGAGACACACTCTTAAAATAGATGGAGTCCAGTCTATTGGCTAGCCAAACTATTAATCCTACATGGGAAGAAAAAGATAAGTGGTGGCTGTAACCTACTAAATAAAGAAGAAAAATCAAAATAAACTTGGTTCCACTACCTTCTACTGTCTCTCTCATTCCTTCCTCACCCTTCCACAAATTAAATAACAGCTATAGAAATTGGATTTTTCTTGGTCCAAACAATCCAGAGAGTCATATTCAGTAACCAGAGGGCATCTCAGCCACAACTATGCCCCTTTTGGGTGAGTAGAAGTATATGGCACCAGCAGAAGGATGTGTTGTGATGGATGTTCTTTATTTGGGAAATAAAAAGCTTTTTATCCTTTGATTTGGATTATCTTACACAAAAGAATTTATTTCATAGTGCGCATTTAGAGTGTGCTCAGTTCACTTCTTTGAAGTTTGTTTTAGCTAGAGGCAAAGTGCTTAAAGGAAACCATTCCTTCAGAATTTTTCAGAGCAACCATCTGTGGGCATCATGTCTTCACAGTCATTGTGAAGATATAATAGTATGCATCTTGAATAACTTTGTTCCCAAATACCATAATTGATAGTTATATGGAGAAGAAGGGGAAGTGGGGAATAGTATTAGGTTTGTGTTTTCAGGCTTTTCTCCCCAACTTTGGGCAGAATTCTTTGCTCAAGTTTAATGTTTCAGCTGCTATTGTTTTTGAGAGAGTTTTTCCGAGTGTAGGAGGGAGGAGTTTGAATCCTTCTGAATGCTGTTTGTTTGGGACTTTGCCATCGACTAATAGGGTAGCAGAATGTGTTCTTGAAATCTTTCAGCTTTAGGTTTGAGTTTACTCTGTGTTCTGTATTAGCTTTGGTTTTGTTAGTGTTCACTGTAAAAATACAGTGGATCAAGTTTTGGAGCTATTTTTCCTATAGTTTACATTGCTGACTTTTCCTTATGAGCTAAAACTTTCGGTACCTAGTAAATATATTATCCATGGATTTCTGCTAGTAAAATATTGAGTCCTATTCCCTCTGTGATTGGTAGAGATATATTTATTATAAAAAGAGAGTTCTCCCCCTTTTCCTATGTAAGTTACCACTAATATTATTATTAAAATGATAATGACATTTGTCTAACATCTGTGATGTGCCAGGGACTGGGTTAAGCACTTTACAAATATTTTTTCATTTGATCCCCACAACAACCCTGTGAAGTGGCTCTATTATGATCTTCTTTTTACAGTTGAGATAAACTGAGCCATAGGTTAAATGACTTGCCTAAAACCCCACAGGTAGTTTATGAGGTCATATTTGAACTCGGGTTTTCTCCGTCCAGACACAGCTCTCTATTTACTGCATTACTTAGTTGACTCCTAATATTGTATAATTAATTACATATATAAAGAGATGGTTACATGTACATGGGAAAATTAATCCATACCTTTTTTCAGTGGGTTCTTTCTAAAAAAACCGGCAGTAACGATGAGTGACTGAAAAGTCACCAAATGTGGACTTCTGATGATGTGTCCTTTGTATATTCAGATTGAGATGTTATCTTTGAAGTCATATGTAAATGGTTGTTTGGTTTTTTGTTTCGTTTTTTTTTTGCTTGGAAGTTATAATTTTTTAGTTTGGGGCCATGTGGTCAGTAAATGCCATGGGGATGTATCTGTTCTGATAACAGTTTATATTTGCACTCAGGCAAATCTGTAGATATTTCTTAGGTTTTCTTTTGTTCTTATTGTTAGAAATGGAAAAGAAAATAATTTCCTATGGATGGAGGGAGGATACAGATTAGATAAAGATTTGAAAATATATACCTCATAGAGATTCAAGTAAGATCTCTTATTAACTATTGCTCTTTTTTTTTCTTATACCATCCTTACAGAAAGGTTTATGAAGAAACTGGAAAACAAATATTTATGTACTTTGGTTGATTAATAAGAGGTTGGGAGAAATTTATAGTATTATAAAAGTTACTCTTAGAGACTTTGAAATAATCTGAAATGTTTTTTTATCATCATGTATTTTTTATATTAAAATAGGTACTTTTCTCAAAGTGCCTAGATCCTATGTTGTACATTAACATGAAAACACATTTTTGTTAAGATTCTACTTTAATCTTTTGATGGATCCAAGATTTCATTGGATGTATATAGTTCTCACATGATTCTTTCTAGAATACTAAGAAAATTCTTCCCATAAATCCTCCATAGAGGATATATCTAATACCATTTAGTAAAACTTGAATAAATTATGAAAGCACTTAATAATATAAGCAGCAATGCAGGAAGACTGATAGTTAAATATCAAAGGAACATTTCAATTTATCTGGAATCAGTACTTAAAATTGAAAAATACTTTTCTATTTTCCTTCAATATTTCATTTCATGTTTTCTTTAAAGAAAGAAAATCAATAAGAGAAGTTAAGAGGGGTGTGTGTGTGTGTGTGTGTGTGAGAGAGAGAGAGAGAGAGAGAGAGAGAGAGAGAGAAAATTAGTCACATCTAACTCTTTATGACCCCATTTGGGGTTTTCTTGGCAAAGATACTGCAGTGATTTGCCATTTCTTTCTCTAGCTCATTTTACAGATAAGGAAACTGAGGCAGACAGGGTTAAGTGACTTGGCCAAGGTCACACAGCTAGTAAATGTTTGAGGTCAAATTTGAATTCAGATTCTCCTGAGTCCAGGGCCAGTGTTCTATCCACTCTGCCATCTAGCTGCTCCAATTAATATATTACTCAGTTTAAATTAAAAGGTCCCTAATGAAAAAGGTAAGGAGCTATGTGCCAAGAAATTGGATAGTTTAATAGAACAGTGGTGTCCAGGAAACATAAAAAGTTTAACATAGAAATTGAGGAATACTAATATGAGCTTGGAAGCTGACCAAATGAATAATATCATAAAGTTGCAATGCCAAGGATTTGTCCCTTGTGAAACTTTAATAAGGGACAAAAATTAATTTTTTAGCTGAAGGTACTATATTCTGTAAAAGAATTACAATTCAGAATGTGTGGAGGGATGATACAGTTTAGGTAAAGACGTAAAAATAAATACCTCATGGAGAATCAAGTGAGACCTCTTATTAACTATTGCACTTTTTTTTTATTACCACACTTACAGAAAGGTTTACGAAGAAACTGGAAAGTGAAGATAAAGTACTTTGGTTGATTAATAAGAGGTTGGGAGAAAAAGATTTATAGTGTATATAAAACAGGTACCAATTAAATATGCAACATTTTTTGCCTAAGGGTTAAAAAAAGTCTCCACATAAATTCCTAGCTGGTAAATGCTGCTGCTGCAAGCAATACAGCCTTTGGCCTGGCAGAGAGATCTTATCTAAGTCAAGGCCACCCTTTTTCTCTAATTCGTCTTCTTTCCAGAGAAAGAACTCAGGGATTAGGTTTTGATGGATTTAAAGTAAGTCCTTGTCATACACGTATTCGATAGGGTAAGTGGCTTAAAAGTAAGAGGATGAGGGAATTAACCTAGACAGTAACTTAGGGAATCTGAGTGGATTAAAGAGATGCAATATAGTCACCATAAAAAAAAAAATTGGACAGAATGTAGAGAAGAAAAAATTCTTGATGACATTCCAGATTCTTGAGGGGAGTCAAGCTACCGATGGGCTGTTCACTTGTTAGCTTTCTGCCCTGATGCCTTCCCATTTAAGCATGTGTTCAGGAAACCTGGCAGTGTTTGTTTGTTTGTTTATGTATCCTCTTATGATAAAGATAAAACGACTGAAATTTCCAGATTCAAGTCTAACCCCTGACTTGTTTAGCCTTATCCACCCCCCAAATAAAGGGCTGCCCTAGATGCTCTGAGGAAAGCACAAGTTTCAGAATATTGAGACACGTGACTGCACTGAGTGTACAAACATGTTCTACCCGATCAGGCATGGACATGAATGAATATGTTCCTGGAGGCGAGAGAAAAAGAGACAAAAATGCCAGTAATTGCAGTTACAACAGTGAGAACCTCATGTAACAAAACAGAAAGAAAGGAAACATGTCAATATATTGGGGAGGAGAAGGGGTGGTAGTGGTACTTTCAAAAAAATTTATAATTGCTAGTTTCTACTTGCCCTACTCTTATATTTTTTTTCCTATTCATTTGTTTAAGTTGGAATTAATTAACATGATATGTTGCCTTCTAGTCCATAGAACCACTACAAACTTCTGTTCAGATATATTGCCTTATTAAAATGTCACTTTTGGGAATGAGGGAGGGTAGAAACAGGTTTGAAGGATGTTATTTGAACTTTTTCTAATTAAAGTACTGAGTTCCTCTCCCCTGCTGCCGCCTCCGCCCCCCTCCCCCCGGCCAATCTAAGACTATAGTTGCATGACATTTATTTGGTCTATTGTTTTACACTGAAATCTTATTGGGCTTTCATATTTATTTTTCTCACATAATTATCTTTTCACAGGTGTTGTGGTTGAGGAGGTTAGAATGTACCCATGCTATCTTAGTCATCTAGGATAATAGTATGTATGACCTACAGCCATGTGATTCAGTCGTATGCTTTGATTCAGTCATACCTCACTCTGGGCTGGTTTAACACTGGGGAGGAGTCCGTTATGGACTCACCTTGTTCCTGCAGGAAGTGGAATGGGTGACTCATTAAATAGCCTATTTCTTTCTGAGTCAGTTCTGTCCCAGGGCTCTAGCATGGAGTATATAGTTTGGGTGTATATAGGAATAGAGAAGCTGAGCCAGACATTGGGCGTGGCTACTGGGGTGTTGAGAGCACAAGCAATTATGTGACATATAAGTGATGAAAAAATTAAGGTACCCCAAAAGACTGATTTCACGCTTATTTCATACCATTTTTTCTTTTTTAAAATTGAATCACATACACTCAAAAATTGTGATCTCTACAAGAGAAAAAAAGTGAATTCTCTTACCTAATGTCACCTCTAAACAAAGCTATGCAGTTCGTGTGCCTGTGTGCTGTTGTAATTAGATTTTTTTATTATTAATGTTGTATAGGCCATACATAGTAATGAGATTCATCCTGGTTTGTCCTGTTTTGGGTTGGTGTAGTTTTGTTTGGATTCATTGAGTTCAGTTATTTCATCTCTGAGGATTGCGTTAATCCTTGAAAAATGACAACTTATGGTTTAAGGTTTTGTGAGACACAAAATAAAATTTGGTTTCAGTAATATTTCTATTTTAAGAAGAAATCCTTAAAAATGATTTGTTAAAATGCAAACATCAAATGAAAGTTAGATGGTTAAATTTTAGAAGCAGTTTGGCATAGTAGAAAGAGGACTGGATTGGGAGAAATGAGATACAGACTTCAAGTTTGTTCTGTCACGAGCTAGATGTAACCAGGATCAACTTAACCTTTCTGAATCTATTCAAAATAAGTTGGTTTTTAGCGCTAAGACTGTGACTCTAATTGGTAGTAATTATGAAAGGAGATTAAACAGTAAAAGTTAACAACTCAAGTTATTTGGATTCTAGTAACAAGGAGTGTAGACGGTGAAGGTCTGGGAATATAGAGGAGAGTTGTTGGAGGAGTGATTTTTTTTTGTATTAAAAAAAAAGTCCTGGCATCATTATTAATATGTAGCACATTGATTAGTATATTTTAAACAGTGTATATAGTATTTCTAAGAAGATAAGGTGTGTGTGTTTGTCCTTCGTTGCCAAAGAAGACTATACTATGAGAGAAATGATGACATGACTTGCACTTGACTTTGAGTGAGGGAGGGCTATGTGAGGTCACCAGCCTCACTTTCTCCTCTGAAGCCATCTGGATCCAGTGACCAGATATTCATCAGGATGACTGGAGATGGCCCAGAATGCAATGGGAGACTTTGGCCCCTTGAGGCCAAGGCCTATTCAGGTACTCACTTAGGGTGAGGTAACGCCCATTCAGTGAATAGGCCTGTTTAAGATTGATCTGTCTATCCACTGAGAAAAAAAATGTTGGTAAAAAGACATTTCCCCCAGATTATTACATGAACTTAGACACAAAACTCAAGAGTAGATATCTTCAACGAGACCTTGAATGTTGAACTAGTGTTAGAACTGAATAGGAGGTAAAGGTAAGTCAGATTACCCTGAGGAAATGCCACAGTGTTTTCCAAAATTCTTGCTATTACAAAAACCTATCAGTGTAGCATCATTATTTTCTTAGTGGTTTTATGTGATCATAAATCATAGAACCCAAACATCTTAAAAAGATTAAAAATTAAAGAAATCCAAATTGTAGTAGATATACGTGGTTGGCATAAACTGACTTCTTTATTTTGTCAGTGATGACTTGCATGAAAGAGGTGACTTAAAAATATTATTGGATTTCCAGACAAGGGTATGAGTTAGTTCTATAAGGGGGAATGCAGTACAGCAGATGGACAAAGCAAATGGTAAGTTGACACTCGTGGACTATTAAAAGAATGAAAGGTTTCTAGGGGATTGAATGGATAATCTGTGGAAGATTTATGGTAAAACATGGATAGGACAGGAATTGCAGAGGATGAGAAAGTATGAAAGGCTATTACATGTTATATGTATCAATGGAAAATGTATCCATACTAATGAAGCACAGATCTTTCCCAGTATCCCTTATAGTGTCTAACTTCTTTTGCCCCTAGTAATTGCACAGTCAATATTGATCGAATGAATAAATTAATGATTTTGTAAATAAATAGTAAGAATATAGGATCTTAGATCTAGAACTTGAAAGAACTTAAACTGTGTAGGCGAGCATCCAGCTGATGAATAAATTGAGACCTACAAAGAGTAAATGAGTTGTCCTTGGTCATGAAAGACCCAGAAGCAAGATTTAAAACCAAGTCACCTTATTCTAGTTCTCTAGACTACAAAGAGTGCTGTTATGAATATTTTGATATATGCTGGGTCTTAAAAATTTTTTAAGAAATTTACCTGGGGTATATTTTCAGTTGTGGAATATTTGAGGCAGAGGGTAAGGATAGTTTACAGTCACCTTTTCTTCTTAATTCCAATTTAAAATCCAGAAGAATTGATCGACTTCATAATTTTCCCCAAGGTGCTTCAATGTCCCTGTCTTCCTATAGCCCCTGCAACTTTGACTGTTCCTATATTTTTTATCTTTCCTTTTTTATTTCAGGATGTGAGGCACAAAAACTCAAGAATTTTTTCAATTTGCATTTTGCATACTGTTAATGATCTGAAGCATGTTTTCATGTAGTCATTTATAGTTTGTGATTCTTCTTTTGAAAATGCTTCATATCATTTAAGCACATATAGTTGGGGAATGGATTTGGTGCCAAAAATTTATATCAGTTCTCTGAATATTTTGAATATTGAACTTCTTTGAGAAGCATTTGAAGCAAACATTTCCCCCGCAATACTTTTTTTTTCTAATCTAATCTTTTAAAATTCTAATTCAATGTAGTCAAATTTAATCTGCTTTATGACTTAATGCCATCTTTATCCCTTATCAACCAATTAGTCACCAAGCATTTAAAGTGCTTAATATGTGCCAACAACTATGCTAAATGTTAGGGATACAAAGAAATATGAAAACACTATCCTTTCCCTCAAAGAACTCACATTCTTATAAATTATGAATAAGTAAGCATACAGAGCAGATGGAAAGTAATCTCAGAGAGAAAGCTCTAGTGGAGGTATGTGTAGGAGGCCTGGAAAAGGCCTCTTGTAGAAGTGAGATGTTGAAGGAAGCCAGGAAAGAACATTTAGGGCATGGAGGACAGCTAAAGACATGCAGTTGGTATGCCAAGAGAAACATAGGTCAGGGAAGCTGGATCTCTGAGTGAGTGGAGGGCATTAAAATGTAAGGCTGAAAACATAGGAAAGGGAAAAATTGTGAAGCTTTAAATACCTAATAGGATTTTATATTTGATAATGGAGTGAATGGGGAGCCACTGGAATTTATTGAGTGGATTAGGGTAGGGATGTTGTCAGAACTGAGTCTTAAAAGATCATTTTGATAGCTAAGTTGTATATGTGTTCATCCTTCATTGCTGAAGAAGACCATGCCATCAGAGAAATGATGACATGACTTGCATTTGACTTTGTTTTGAATGAGGGAGAGCTGTGCAGGTCACCAGCCTCACTTCTCCTCCAGAGTCATCTGAATCCAG
>CM053770.1:341756899-341845879 GCA_028658325.1 Potorous gilbertii | reverse complement strand
AGCTGCCCTGATAGCTAAGTGGAGTGACTTGAGATTGGAATACCAATCAGAAAACTAGTGTAGTAGTCTAAGTGAGGATGTGATAAAACCCTGACCTATGGCAGTGGCCATGTGAAGGTAGAAATTAAGACTTGACCAGGTGGGTTGCATATGAGTGAAGAGTCTAAGATGTCACTGAGATAGCTATGAATCTGGAAAGGTGGTGGTACCTTCAGCAGTAATGGGAGAGTTGGAGAGATTTGGGAGTAAGATTATGAGTTCCTTTGGATATATTAAGTTTGGAGTACCTGTGGGACTTCACTTTGAGATATTCAAAAGGCAATTGATACGGGAAAGAATATAAAAAGATTGAGACTGGATATATAGATTGGAGAATCATCTGCTGAACCCATGGAAGCAGATGAGATAGTTGGGGGATACCCAGAGTTAGTGGATGTGACATGGATGGCGATCCAACAAGTGAGCTGTGAGGTCACATAGGTAGGAGGAGGATCCAGGAGACAGCAATGTCTCAAAAATCTACAGTGTAGAGAATATTCAAGAGGAGGTGGTGATCAGCAGTATCAAAGATGCATAGAGGTTAGGAAAGATAATCCCACCTCGCCTACTATAGTTGTAAAAGATACTTGATTTTGCTCTCTTCTGTTTTTTAAAGTCACGTTACCTTTTATTTTGAGCTTGCGAGCATATTAATTTTCAAGATTTAATTCAGAGAATTCATATTTAACAGGGTGTAGCTTGTAGACTTCTCTTTTCTGAAAGTCATTACAACATTTACTCGTTTCCAGTCTGATGGCGCCCCATCCACCCATAAAGCTTTAGGGGTAATTGACAACCATTAACAATAATTGACAAATTAAATACATATTAGGTTCAATCCTGTGTGCCCTATTTTTGAAAGGACCAAATTATAGCATAACCATGATTGTGACAACTGAAGACCATATTCTATTGAGGCTTAAATTGAAGGAATGAGAGATATTTAACCTGGAGAAGAGAAGCCTTAGAGTGAGAGGGCACAGTATAGCTATCTTCAAGTATTGAAGTCTTGGAGAGGGATTAGTCTTGTTTTACTTTGTCTCAAAGTGCAGAGATTACTTACAGGCAGATTTTTACCTTGGTGGAAAAACCAAACCTTCCTATCAATTAGAGCTTCCCCCAAAAAGAATGAGCTTCTTCAGAAAATAGTGACTGTCACTGAAAGTCCTCAACCAGAGATTGAGTAGATGTTTTTACTAAACTATAGATAATTAATTCAGAATTGGAAGAGACTTTAAAGGTCATCCAGACCAATTTGTCCCTGGTAGACTCTGGGGTATAATGAAAAAAGAACTGTGTTTGTCTTAGGAGAAATGAGTTCAGGTCCTGTGTGATCAGTGGCAGGTCACCTATAAAATTGTGATAATAGTACTTGTGCTATCTAAAGATTATTGCAATATATATATATATATATATAGATAGATAGATAGATATAGATATAGATATAGATATATATAATATCTATGAAATATATAAATATAATAAATAAAAATAAAATTAAATATATATAAAATAAATAAAAAATATATAAAGCATTATATATGATAAGTATTTTTTGGTAATTATTAGAAGGAATTCTTTTTTTTTTTAAGTGTAAGTTGATCTGGATAACATTGGAAGCCCTTTTTATCTCTCAGATTCTGTGATTTTGTGTTTCTATGTTATCAGCAGTGTCCTCACTCTCAGGGCTTTTCTAATGAGACTCCTATGAAACTTGATGTTAGGAATAAAAGGGGAAACATGTATTATCTCTTCATATTAGAATGTCAGCAATTGATCCTTGTTTAGTCCTTTATCATTGTTGATTCATGTTTACCTTTTTATGTTTTTGGTGGAGAGACTTCACAGTTTCTCTGAAGCTCTAGTCTTTTCTTTAGGAATGCTTGGAAGTCCTCTCTTTCATTAAAGGTCCATTTCCCCCATGTAGTGTTATGCTAAGTTTTGCTGGGTAACTTATTCTTTGCTATAAGCCCATATCTTTTGCCTTCTGGAGTATCATATTCAAAACTCTTCCCTTATTTATAGTGGTGGCTACTAAATAGTGTATAATTCTGACTATTGCAGCTTGACATTTAAATTCTTTCTTTCTGGCTGCTTCCAATATTATTTCATTGACCAGCAAGTTCTGGATGATTACTCTTTCTGTTCCTACTTTGGCCTCTCATCTAAGAGGTCTGGATAATTGTCTGTTAAGATTTCTTGAACTATGATGCCTAGGTTATTTTTCTTTTCTCATAGTTTTCAGATAGTCCAATGATACTTAATCTTTTTTCTCTCAATCTGTTTTCTAGTTCATTTGTTTTTGCGATGGGATAGCTTTAATTTCCTTTTTATTTCAGTCTTTTGACTTTGTTTTAATTATTTCTTTTTGTTTAATGGAGTTAATGGCTTCTATTTGGTGTATTTTAATTTTCAGAGAATGTTGGTTTGGCAAGGTTTTGTATCTCCAAAGCCAAACTGTTAATTCCCTTTTCAATTCTTCCTTCTATAGTTCTCATTTCCCCTGCCCCCCAATTTTTCCTTAAGCACTTTCATTCCATTTAAATAACATTTAAAACTTTTTTAAAAAAGCTCTTACTTCATCTCTTACAGCAATCCCAACTAAGGTTCTATCTAAATGAGGTGTATTTTTTTTTCTCTAAAGCATTGCATCTAGATGTTTTGAATTTCTAGATGTTCCTCTGCATTTGTGCCTTGAGCTTTTTGCTGCCATAATAGCTCATTATGATGGGTTTTTTTTGTTTATTTGTCCTTTCTTTCAGCCTATTTTTTGACTTTGGACTGGATCATGGGTGAGGAACCTGTGACCTTGAGGCCACATGTGGCCCTCTAGGTCTTCAAGTATGGCTTTTTAAGTCAATCCAGACTTGAAGGCTACATGTGGCCTTGAGGCTGCTGTTTCCCCAACCCTAGACTAGATGTTAGGGATGAACTCTGAGATAGTTCTGGAGGGATCTGAACTGGTTGTATTATGTTATTCCAGGATCTCAGGGACAGACTGAGGACCGACCTGCATTAGTGCTGCCAAAGTGGTCTGAGATCCAGAACAAATTTGGCTCGCTGACCTCCTAGGCTGAGCTCTGAAAGTTCCTGATCTATGTTTGGATCTGAGCAAGAGTAGATTGATGCTAGACTTTGCCCTGTCAGTCAACTGGGAAGTTCTAAATTTCTGATGGCTCAGAGCAATAGAATTGTAGATTCTCTTTTGGTCTAGTATTCCTGCCTTGGTAATTCCTCTGCAAGATGGGCTAGATATTGGAAGGGAGACTGCTTCCCCTATATTCTGAGCCATACTGGTGCTGCTCATGCTTCTCCTTACTTCTAAGCTTCCTCCTTTTTCCATGTACAACTCAGGACCTCCCTACCTGGGAATGCAGCTCCCTTGCACAGGTCCCCATTTCTTAGTCTACTCTGCATCTGTAACCTGGGACTGGATAGTGGTAACAAAGTTGTTGGTTTGTACCTATCATGTTGCAGTGCCCCTGTATGGTTAAGGGGGTGCCTCATTACTAGATCTGGTTCATAACCTCTCCCTAGATGCTGGAATGTTTCTGACCTGACATTCCCAGTTCCCACACATCCCTCTCTATCTGGCTTCTTATGCCACCCTAGGCTGAACAAAGAACTGACTTTTTTCAGATTTCTTCATTAGGAATTGGTCTTGTGCATTTTCTAAACCTGACTAGAGAGGTAGGTAGATGCAGTGTCTCACTGTACTGCATTCTATCACTCTTCCATCTTGGCTTTGCCCTTAGGCATGCAATTTGAAGAAAATTTATTGACTTGTGAATTTTATTGACTATGAAATGGGTTGGCCAAGTCCATGAATTTGATAAGGTACTTCAAAAACTTTTACAGATACTAGGAAGATACTTGTTTGAAATATAATCTTTCCAAGTGTAGGGACCATTTCATTTTTGTTTTCATATTCTCTGTGATTAGCATATAGTAGGCACTCAAAAATGCTTGATTTAATTCAATAGGGTTGTGATTGATTTTTATCCCTATTAAAAAAACTCAAGAATACAGTATTTGTTGATCACAGCAGCCTAAAAGTGAAACCTTTGGCATATCTAGATCCTAATACATGAGCTAATGGGTAGAATAGTTGATGATTAGGAATAGCGTGGGGACAAGCTTTGCCTCAGCTTGTCTGATTGTCTCCAACCATGAAAACCTTGCAGTATTCCTTCAGTAATTTTCTTACAGCCTTTGCTTTTTGGCACATGCTTTTAACCTTTTGTCACATGAATAAAATGACCTTTTGGGGAGCTAAATCTTCACACCTGTAAGCATTTTGCTCTAATTCCAATAAGTTTAAACTTACGATTCTCTCTTTTTTCCCCCCACCCTGTTTTGTGTGGGCTTGTAGTGGGTTTTGTTTAGCTGTTTACAGTATCTGATGCAAATAATGGACAAAAATTTGTGCCAACTTTTTTTTGTTGTTGTTGTAAAGTATAAGCAGTGTGAAGATACCTTTTGGAAAAAATGACTAAATAATGTAAATGAATCCCACAACAGTGTGGTCACTGAAAGGAGAGGAATAACAGTGGTAATGTTAATAATGCCACTTTTTTCATGTAGAAAGATGATGCCACCAAACCATCATCGGTTAGGTATGTGCTTTGATATTTCATGGAAAAGAACATTGACTCTGGTTAAGCAGACTTCTTACCAAATTTGACATCTGACATTACGTATTTGATGACTTCCCTCCTCCTTTAGTATTTAGAAGAATAGAGTCCTTATTTTAAGAAGTCAGAATTGCAAGGGATTAAGCAATTGACAGTTCCTATTTAACTTATTTCTGCTTCCTCTGTTACTTTTATTTAAGCTCATCTCCTTTGCTGATTATACATCTCCCTCGTGGATCTTTGGATCATTTTTATATTCTTTTTATGCATTTTAACTTAATCATTAAAGGTCATTTAATGAACTCTTTTGATAGTTTACCAAATATCTCTACATTGGAGCCCTTCAGTGAGGTTCTCCAGATTGCTTGTTTGCAGATAACAGTATGATAGCTGCATCAGGCCCGGGAATATGGCTAAACTTCCAAAATAAAATCTGTGACAATGCAAAAGAATGTTTTTAACTATTCACAGAGGAAAACCCAAATGGCTAAAGAGTGTCTGCTGTCTGGACTATGATATCCAGCTGGATGACCAAACCATAATGTTTGTCCCTTCAGTATATGTATTTTGAACTGACAGCAGATAATCAGTAAACAGTGAATTGGACATGTAATTGATTAGGAGGAGGAGGGTGGGCTAGATTGCTTTTGGAAAATTCTGTATTGTTTTTAAAGGCCCTAAGTTTCTCCTGAAGCAAGAGGTGGAAGGAGGTGGGGAAGGAGAGCAGTTTTCCTGTGATGGGCTGATGTAGAGTCTCTAGCCCTTTATTGGTGGTTAAAGAGCAGTGATTGGTGGAATCTTGGTCCCTGGATACCAAGCTCCAGTCAGGTCAATTCTGCCTTGGGGTGGAATTTAGGGGAGAGAGAGAGAAAGAGACGGAGAGAGAGAGAATATGTATGTATGTGTATAAAGGACAGATGACCCTGCCTGATAGGCAGGCATATTGGATGAATGCCTGGTGGAGAATTACGTGAGGTCATGGACAGAAAGATAAAGGATAAGAGGGTGTGGGTGACTTGTAACTTCTATGCCACTGGAGAGAGTACTTACTCAGTTACTGAAATAAAAAACAAGACTTTAGGTCCTGAAAAAAGCTGTTGTAACATCTAAATAAGCTCTGGGTTTGTGAATTCTTAAGCTGTTAGACCCCAATTTCTGTGTATCTACATAACAGATAACAGTATATATGATAGAATTTCTATTTCTTTTTTTTTCTTTATTTCTGGAATTTCTGTTTATTTGTCCCATCCTCTGCTGTTGATCATTAAGCAATCTTATGAGAATTTCCTTCCTTCCAGCCTTTAAAACATGAAATATGCTACACAGGTGCTTAGGTCTGTGCACATAGTCAGCATGTGTGCCTATACACACACACACACAACACACACACACAACACACACACACATATACATACATACATATACACACAGCTTCCTAAGAGTTCTGAGTTAGTGTCTTACCACAGTGTGTGCCCAAATATGAGCACAACAGGGATGCATCCACCCACTGACGTAAGAATTGGTTCATCTTCCCTGTGTTACCTCTTCAATTGCTGGGGAAAACATTACATTTGCTGCTTTGAGGATGGTACTTTTTTTTTTTTTTAAATATCTTACCAGCTTGCTAAGCCTGAACATGTTTGAATCCAATAGAAATCAGAGCATTCATTTTGAGGCATGTGTTGAAATGTTGTTATGGTAACCTTATTGCTGTTACAGAACAGCTGAGGTGTACTTTGGAGGAACCTCATTGTAAAGTCCTTTTGAAGTTCAGAGGCTCTCTGTGAAACACAGATGGTGTTCCTGTTTTGAAAAGTGCTTCTTTTTATACATCACTCTTTTTGTTAAAAGAAAGATCTCAAGCTTTATTTTTAATTCTATATGAATAGCTTTGTGTATATGTGGCTTCTCAGGTGAGTTGTTTTGCAGTCATGCCATTTCCCTGGGCTGTCTCTCTCCTGCAATACCGGTATTGTCTATATAGTCACTTCCTTTAACCTTTTAAAATTCCAGATGCCCACCTGTGCAGAATCCTTTCCACATTCTGTAAAATCCTAGATAATCCAAACTAATCAGGGAGATGGATAGGAAAGAGGGAGAGGCCTGAATGAAAGAACAGGATGAATTATAGAGTTGTTCTAAAGAAATAATATTTTATTAAAGTATATTCAGTCATTGCAACTAGGGTAACTTAAGGTTTCTGAGTAGATATCCTGAGAAAATTCCTGTCTTCTGAATGAACTATCCCTCCCAATATTTCTATTTTTGCCAGTGGTACTGCCATTCTGTTGCTTTTCCAAGACAACCAAAGGAGTCCTCTCTATTTTCTATTTCAAATTGGAACTCCTCTGCCTTGTTCTTTAGACTCTCCATAAACTTGCTTAACTTACTCGATGAACCTTATCAATATTAAATGGTGTATCTTCTCACATAGTAGAAAGGGCACAAGGTTAAGAGCAGAAAATGCAGGTTGAAACCCTAGTTCTTCCCCTTACTAATTGTATGGCTTCTGGGCTTCGGTGACCTCATCTATGAAGTGATGGGATTGCACTGGATAATTCTTCCTGAGTTCCACTAGTTCATGAAGAGCTCAGGCCATTCCGGTGATATTGAAAGTGGATGGAGCACTAACCCTAGAGTCAGGAAAACCCAAGTTCAAATCCAGCTTTAGACATTTAGTAACTGTGTAACCCCGGGCAGATCGCTTAACTTGTTTAACTTAGTTTCTTCAGCTGTAAAATGGGAATAATAATGCCAGTTACCTCACAGGTCGTGGAGCTCAAATGAGCTGATATATGAACGAAGCACTTAGCACAGTGCTTGGCACACAGTGGGTACCGTATGCAAATCATATTCCTTTCCCCTTCTCTTTTTTCTTCCCCATCCCCATACTAACTTTTCTCCTAGCTCTACTGTTGATTCTCAGAATTTTTTCCATACCTTGCCTGCTCCAGGATCCTCCTCCCTCCATCCTTTACCTTTCCAATCTTTCTCTCCCTTTCCTTTCTCTTTGATATGTCATCTTCATCCATTAGAATATAGACTTTTTGAAGATAGCACCCATCTTTTTGGAGGAAAGGGTTGGGGATAGGGTGAGGTGTGGTAGTGGGGAGGAGAGGTTAGTATTTGCATCCACAGTGTTTAGTTGTTGAAGCACTTGGAACACTTAATAAATGCTTTGTCTGTTTACCTATTCCTTGCAGATTAAGATCTATGACCTATCCATCATTGATTTTACACAGTCCAGGCTCTGGTTTTATTTCGTATATCAGTCAATCAATCAAAAAGAATATAGTTAGTACTCATTATATGCCAGATTCTGTGCTAGGTGATGGGGAACAGAGTGAAAAAGGAAATGCTCCTTATTCTTAAGGAGCTTATATTCTGTAGGGGAGAAGATAACACATATCTAAGACATGTTGACTCTTGTTCCTATTTTTGCTCAGGCTCTTTTCTTGATCTCTTCTAATTTCTCGACTCTACTCAGATAACCCTCTTTGATCACTTTTTGGACCTGGATATTTCTATGCTTATTTGGACTGCACCTGACTTGCTGCTTAGTTTTTTGCCCTATGATAAAGATTATTTCCATAAAAAAAGAGTAAGTGAATTTAAAAAGTAAGAGCAAATGGCTAGAAAGAAGACAGGTTATTTCAGATATCACACTATATTAAATACTTTTTCCTTAATTCTGATAATGTGAATGCCCTGTACCTTCTAATTTATTCAATTGTTGCCAATTATTGAAATTCTTAAAAAAAACTTGTTTGTGTTTCTTGTGTGTATAAAATGAATTACATAAAAATTTTTTGTAGCTCAAGCTAAGTTCTGGGTCCTTAGTTTCTGTTTCTTCATTTGTATTAAAAAGTAAAGGTTGACTATCATTATCAGCAGTAGCAGAGGCGGTAGTGACATCATCTCCTTTTCATATGGCATCAGCTGTTAACTTTAGAAATGCTACATGTCATGACTTTTTAAACCAGGCTTACCCAACCTGCGTCCCACCAAAGGATTTCGAGTGGCCTGTGAAAAACATAGAGGAAAACATCCTATTTTTCACTGGCTGCCTGAAATCCTTTGGTGGGCTGCAGGATGTTCAAGCCTGTATTAGTTCCATTGTATAAGTATCTGGTTCTCTTTCTACTTGTTTCTCCTTTTCTCCTCAGTTTCCTTCACAGACTTGTCATCCTGAACCATGTGTAGATATCCCCCACCATCTTTGTGTGCATATCTACCCCACCTTTGTTGTAGGTATCCCCCAAATCCTGTCTGTAGCTTGTTTTTCTTCTCTCTAATTTACACTTTCTTCCTTGGCTGTTGTATTTACTCTCATGGCCTCATGGATCGTCTCTGAAGACTACTTCTATGTCTGTAGGTCACTTCCTGATCTCCCATTTTCCATTTTTCAGTTATCTGCTCTGTGTTTTTTTTTTTCCATTTCTTGTTGGCATCTTAAATTCAACATGTTCAAAAATAACCTTCTGAAAAGACCTTGTCCTGTCTCTTAACGTCTCTTCCAAGTCACTGAATATTACTCTTTTCCTTCAACCCTGTAGCCAGTCAATTGCTAAGTCCTTTTGAGGCTAGCAGCCTAGTATTTCTTATGTCTTTCCTTTTTTATCTCCTAGTTGTTGATGTTGTTGCATTTGTCCTTCATTCTGGAAGGGACCAAGGACTGTCATTGTTCCAAGCCTTCATTACTTCTTGCCTGGACTATTTTAATAGCCTCAAAATTTGTCTGTTTTCTTTCTTAGTAATCATAATAGCTATCACTTATAAAAATCCTACTATGTGCCAGGCACTATTGTGAGCACTTTAGAAATATTGTTTCATTTGAGCCTCACAATAACTGTAAAAGGCTGGTGCTGTTGTTCTCTTCATTTTTACAGTTGAGGAAACTGAGGCAGATAGAAATTAACTGACTTGTCCAGGGTCACAGAGTTAGTAAATGTTTAAGGCTGAATTTGAACTCAGATCTTCCTGACTCCAGGCTCACGTGCTCTATCCAGTGCTCTATCTAGTTGCCTCCTTGCGCTTCAAAAATAGCCTTCCTAATACACAAGTCAGATGATGTCACTCCTATGCTTAAAAATCTTTAGTGCTTCCTCATTGCTTAAAGACATAAAATACATTTAAAAAAATGTCTCAGTGACATTCAAGTGAAGTGTTCCAGTTCCTGTTTTTTACTGTGCCTTATTGCACTTTAGTTTTCTTCCTTAGTGCATGGCTTTTTGGCTCTCAGCCTAGTTCAGGGGAGAAGAATTTAAGCTAATATATGGTAATTCCAATCTAGGTTAACAAGCATTCATTAAGAGCTTGCTGTGTATGAGGAACTGTACTAGATGCTAGGGATACAACAACAAAATAGCTCCTGAGTTAGAGGAGCTTAGAAGGGAGAGTCAGTAGCACAGGGGTCCAGAATTATTTATAGGGTTAGTAGGGT
Organism: Potorous gilbertii; assembly: GCA_028658325.1. NCBI lineage: Eukaryota > Metazoa > Chordata > Mammalia > Diprotodontia > Potoroidae > Potorous > Potorous gilbertii. The sequence continues at coordinate 341,835,763 of CM053770.1, read as the reverse complement.
AGGTACCATGTGTCTAAACCACTTACTTTCCTTGAATATAGTAGCAACAACAATACTTACTGACTATTTTTATGGTGCTTTAATGTTTATAAGGGCTATTAAGTGGCAAAATAGATAGAGTACTGGACCTGGAGTCATACTGACTCATCTTCATAAGTTCATATCTGACCTCAAGACACTTACCAGCTGGGTGCCCCAGGCAAGTCACTTAGCTTTGGTTGCCTCAGTTTTTTCATCTGTAAAATGAGCTGGAGGAGTGTAGCACCACTGGGATATTCACAGTGCCTGTGGCAGCCATGAATATCCTGGTGCAATTCTGAATCACGAAATGCCACAGACTCTCCACTTGGAATACAGAACCAAAACATTTATTCAGGCACCAGAAAACCAAATCCCAACACCAGAAAGCTAAATCCATCATAGTAACAAAAATCTATACATAATAACAATGCAGAGGGCACTACCATCCCCAAGCCTTCCTCTTGCTAGGCTTCCCACAAACCAGCTCCCTTAAACAAATCACAAGCAAACTTCCTTAAACAAAATCACACACAAGCTCTTTCACTCATACTAGCCAGCTGCCAGCTTGCCTGCATCCTTCCTAGCTCTGACTGCTCTCATGACTGACTTCCTCTCAGCTGTGCTCTAGCTCCACCTCATCTTGTTCCATACATTCAGCAGGCTCCTCCCATCACAGGCTGCATGGGACAAAGACTTCCATGTGACTCAGGCAGGTCTTCCATACATTCAGCAGGCTTCTCCCATCACAGGCTGCATGGGACAAAGACTTCCATGTGACTCAGGCAGGTCACATGGGCCTATTAATGAATGGGAAAGATCATCCTACTTAAATTACCATTACAAAGAGGCAATGGCAAACCACTGCAGTATCTTTGCCCAGAAAACTCCAAATGGGGTCAGGAAGCATCAAACACAACTGAAAATAATGGCCCAACAATGCTTACAGAGTACTTTGCGCATATTATCTTATTTGACCTTAAATAGTCCTGTGAGTTAGGTATTCCAGGTATTAATTAGCATTTGCATTTTATAGTTAATGAGACTGAGCCTCCGAGAGGTTGAGTGACTATAGCAAAGGTGGAGTGTCAGAAGCAGGATTCAAAATTTCTTCTTCTAGACTCTATGATGTGGCAAGTTCTTCCTCTCTTCCTTCCCACAACTCCCTAAATGAATGAGGCAGGATAGACCTGGGGTCAGAAAGACCCTGTACCCAGAAAGTAGCTTTGTCATCATTGTTGGGTCACGTCACCTCTCAGTGTCCCAGCCAGTTCTCTAAGACTATAAGTTATAGGTGAATTACCAACTGTGGTGGATGGAAGGCGTTTCCATATCAGCTTGATTCTTACACTGATGAAATTAGAGCTCTTGAATAAAGAAGTACCAGCGTGAATGAGTGGGAAGAATGAAGACTATTTCTCTAGGTACAGGTGATAAAAGAACCAGAACCTCCATTTTGTAAGGAAGCTGCTTAGGTCAGCTGTATCTTCATTATTCTCCAGCTTGTACTTCTGACTTTCTAGACTTTCTCTGCCATGCCACAGTATCATATTCCCTCTATAAGTTCACTTTATCATTGGAGTTCTCACACTGAAAGTACCATCCACCCTTGTGGCTTCATCTTCTGATTGACTGGTTCTTGTTGGAACCTCCGTTTTAAAGAAATTGTCCAAACCAGCCATGTTCTCTGTAGCAACCTTCTGCTGTTTCAACTTCCTTTTATGTGTTGTTTCCCTTTATTAGAATACAAACTCCTTCAGGGCAAGGGCTATTTTTCCTTCTGCTTGATTTTGTGTGGCACAGTGCCTAATAAAACCTTATTGATTTGTTAGGTCACCATAATGACCCTGTTAGTTGTCTCTGGGGAAGTGAGGGGAATTAGGTTGATGGCTTGGTTTGTATATAGAATAGTCCCACAGAGTTCCAAGTCCAGATCCTGTTTTGAGCTTTTGTCTCAGGCACCCTGGCTCCTCAGTTTCCCTGATGGTCTTCAGCAACATCTAGCCTAGAATACTGCCTTCAAGGAAGTCATAGCTTGAGTTTTCAGCTCTGGAGGACTTCACCATCTGTGCCTAGAACTGAAAATGAAATGAAATGAAACAAAAACAAAATTGCAAGCCATTTTCTTAAGACCACAAGATCTAAAAGGGGTGTACTTGTGTGTGTGCACATGTGTGTGTCTGTCTGTGGAGATGACCCTTCCCTCATACCCAGCTCAGTGAATGGTACCCATGCTTTCAGTGACAGTTACCCCTTTGGATGTTGATGGAAAGAGAGTATCCCAGTCTGATAGTTCTAAAAATGCAGCCTGTTCTGGCTACACAACCATTGGAAAGGGGATATTCCCCTACCCTCTACATGATAGGGAAACACAGAATATCTTCTTCCAGAAGCACATTCCTGCTATCTTCTACATGATCTGCCCCCATCTTAGGTCATCTGAGCCAAAACCAGGTAGCACAAGTGTGTGTTTATTATGACTTGTTTTAAATAAAGATCACAAAAACTCTTAGACAAAAAGTCTCCCCTGAATTTCTAATACTACCCTCTGTGCAGTTGTTGATATAAACTAACAAACTGAGTTATCTTCCATTATCTGGGATCTGGTTTATCAACCTCTGAATCAGCACTATTTCCATGATCTTTGTCTTTTTCAACTCCCATTGTGAAATTTCTAGGGCACGATTTGTTTATCATCAATCTTGGTATCTATCTTTGTGTGTATAATCTAGTACCTGTTCTTTCACCATTTAATCTTGTTCCAAAGGTTATTGCCAAAAACAAACACAACTCCTGTTCCTTTTTAGGTATTTTGGTCCTGTTGAAAGCCTTCCACTAGTTTTTTTACCATAACCTAGAGTCTAGGGACCAGATCTCACTGAGCCAATTCTGGCAAAATGAAGGTGTTGCCATTCTGTAGGACTTCTTGGAGCTGGCAGAGGTTGGAAGTGTTCAGTTTAACCACTGATATGTTTACCGATCAAAACCAGAGGGTACTAGTTAAAAACTCTTATAAGTGCCAAGGAACTATAATCCTTTACTTTTCTTCCATATACTCTGTGATTCAGTTTCTTGACTATCTCTGGTTCTTCACATATGTGACTCCAGTTTCTGAAGCCGTGCCTTAGTATTGGCTATGCCCCTCCCCTTCCTCCATACTATCCCTCCTTATCTCATTCTCTTAGCTTTCTTGGGTTTTTTCCACACTCAAATCAGATTCCATCTCTTGCAGAAGGATTTACCTAGTCCTCTATCACCACCGTCATCTGCATTCTGAGATTACTATCTATTCTGAATATTTCTTATATGTACCTGTTTTTTTTTTCACAGTTGTTTACCCATTAGAATGTGAGCTTTTTGAGGCCAGGAATTTTTTTTTTTTAAATACCCCCCTACAGTGCCTAATACCTAGGTAAGCACTAAATAACTGCTTCTGTGTGACTGTTTATCCAGATGTTCTTGAACAGCTGTAATACTGATCTTGGTGACTTGATGAGAGCCTAGTTTGGTATAAGCTAGGAATTAGACTGATCCCTGATTCATCTAAAACAAATGGGAGCACAACTAGTTGATCAAATTGGATCATGGTCCAAACTGAGAAAAGCAAAAGACTCCTGTCAGTATGTGCAGGGAGCAATCCTTTTGCCCATCAGTTCCTGAGTTTTAATATAAGCTTTACCACTTAATACTTTGGGTAGCTTACTTAACTTCTCTAGACCTCATTTGCCTCATTTATAAGATGAAGGTGTTGGAATAGATGTAATAAGACTAATAATCTTAAGTAATAATAATTTTTAAAGTTCTCTATATATGTTAATTCATATATGATCCTCACAACCACCCTATGAGGTAGGTACTATTATTTCTTCCATTTTACAGATGAGGGAACTGAGGCTGAAAGAAGTTAAATGACTTGCCCAGAGTCACACAGCTAGTAAATGTTTAAGGTTGAATTGAAAGTCAAAAGACCTGAATTTAAATCTCAGCGCTATGATTTTGAGTAAGTCACTTATTTATCCTTTCTGGGCTTTAGTTTCCATATCTGTAAGATGATAAGCTTGGACCAGCTGATTTTTAGTATCCTTTCCATTTCTAAATCTATGACCTATGTGTTTTTATAAAGGTCAATGTATCCTTGGTCCAGCCTAAATGAAGTGCATAACTCCTTTCTTTCATTGATTCATTCATTCATGTATTTTTCCCCAAAATCCTATGTAATTTTCTAATATATGTACAATTTCTAATAATATGTGATCTAATATATTTAGCAAAATATTTAATCCCTGGGAAGCTGAGCACCTCATTTGGGTGTGGTCATACCACAGGCACCTTCTTTGGAAAAGGAATGTTCAGCCAGATTTGTGTGTATTGGAGTTTGGGATGTTTGTGTATGACTCTCAAGGGCAGAGCTCCAGCTTCATCCGAAGTGTGACAAGTCTACTAATTCTCTTGAATACTTGGAGGTGATAAACTTTTGGGACTTTATAACTTTATAGTGTTCATTAAATCCTTGTCATGACCCCGAATGAAAAACTTCTAGTAGAATGTGACCGTCCTTTTTTTTTTTGTACTGAAACATCAGTGACAGCTTCTTAGATTTTGCTTACAATGTACACATTTAAACCATCTTTAGACGACATATGATGTAACTACTCAAGAAAATGTACATTCAGTGCTTGGCAAATGTTAGAGCTATATAAATGATAGTAATTATTGTGGTTATGGTAGAGGTGGTGATTGTTATTCTTGGACCGAAGATAGGAAACTTAACTTTTGAAAAGAGAGTAAAGCTGTGTCATTTATGAAGGCAATGAAAGAATGCAGTTACTATAAAACCTGGGTGAGCCAGAGATGAGCTTTCTGGCAACTTCAGACGTTTAAAACTGCTCTTGGTAGAGGGTCAAACCAAGAAGATAACTTTGCTAGCAAAGAAGCTGTTTCTGAGAATCCAGAAATCCTAGAGCAAAAGATTCTATTTCATCTACTTTGATTGGTAGGTTTGTTGACCAGAACAAATGCTTTTGAGTGGGCTGGCAATGTCTATAAAAGACCAGCCATCTTTTGCAAAAGGTGAGAATTAAAAAGGGGCAGGAGATAGAAGGAAGAGAGAGCAACAGTGGAGAGAAGTGGAAGTAAGAGAGAGGCAAAGACAAGAAGTAGTGGCCAATATGGTGTTAGCAGAGATGTCAGAGATTAGAAGCTCTAAGCTGGCTGGTGTGCAGCAAACAGCTGAGGTCAGCAGGGAGGAGTCAGAAAAGAAGAGCCCTACAGGCAGTTAGGCAGGTGGGAACAATGGAACAGCTTACCCCTTGAAGACAGGCATTTTTACTAGGTATCAGTTTGTATATGTGGTTCTAGTAAAATGGTATAAGGGTTGGACAATACAGTCTGTGAGCTTTGCTAGTCCCTAAAGTTTAGTACTTATGGCACATCAATCATTGTAGAAAATGATTCTAACCTACTTTTACAGACCTATTTCATATTGTAGTTACTTATCAACATTATATTCCAAGAACACTGGAATATAAAACTTAAACCAAACCAATTCTCACGTTCTCTATGTGGTATTATCCTTTTTCTTTTCTACCTTTTTTAATGACTCAAAAATTGCTATTGACACCTGTACATTTTGTATACAGTTGCTGCAATCTTCATATTTGATTTTCTCATTTGTAAATAAATAATCTTTTGGTCTGACTAATCACTGACAAAAATGCTTTTCATATATGAAATGCGAGCTTTCCTGAAAGCTCAACAGACCATTCCTTATTTAAGTTAATTTAAAAAATTAACAAGCATTTACTTTCTCTCTGTCCTTCACCCCATCCCCAATTGAGAAAGAAAAACAAAACTTTAGTAGCAAAGTGCAGAACAAATATGTTCTTCCATATTGGCCATATCTAAAAATATGTTTTATTCTGCATATTGATTCCATCACTTCTCTGTCAGGCAATAAGTACTATTTCCATCATGGATCTTCTGGAATTATGGTTAGTTATATTGTTGATTAGAGTTAAGTCTTTAAAGTTGTTCATTTCTACATTGTTGTTATTGTATAAATCATTTCCCTGGTTCTGTTCACTTCACTTTAAATCAGTTCATACAAGTCTTCCCAGGGTTTTCTGGGAAATAATGTTCCCGGTGAGAAATTATCGTATGAAAATGTTTTCTTATGGCATCATAAGATTCCTTTACATTCATAGGGCATACTCTGTTTAGCCGTTCCCTATTGGCTACGTGGCACAGCGTTTTGATGAAGCTTTGTATCTGGTATTAGGAAGATGTGTTAGGATCTGGCCTCAGACACTTTCCCTTTCCTCAATTGTCTCCTCCCTTATGAAACCTTTCCTTAATATCCATCCTAGCTGTTAGTATTTTTTCCTTCCCTAAATTAAATGTGTTTGTCCTTCATTGTCAAAGAAGACCATGCCATCAAGAGAAATAATGACATGACTTGCACTTGACTTCATTTTGAGTGAGGGAGGGCTGTGCAGGTCACCAGCCTCATTTCTTCTCCAGAACCATGTGAATCCAGTGACCAGATATTCATCAGGATGACTGGAGATGACCCAGGATGAGGCAACTGGGGTTAAGTGACTTGCCCAAGGTCACACAGCTAGTGAGTGTCAAGTGTCTGAGGTGAGATTTGAACTCAGGTCCTCCTGACTCCTGCACTTGTGCTCTATCTACTGCACCACTTAGCTGCCCCTTCCCTAAATTACTTTGTATTGAAAGACATTCTAGTCTGTTTTGATATCATAAGACCATAGTTTCATAGATTTTGAGGTGAAAGAGACCTTAGAAGATTTTCTAGTATGATTTTTTTATGCCAGATACGAAATCTCAATTTATAAATGAGAAAACTGAGACCCAGAAAAAGGAAGGCACTTTCCCAAAGTTACACAAATGGCATGTAACAGATGTTATTTGAACATAATTGCTTCAGCTTTTAAAGCCACTGATCATTCTTCTCAGCGGTCTTTTTGAGTCTCTAGCTCTACCATTTACCAACTGTGTGACTTTGGGCGAGTCAATTTACCCCAATGGACCTTAGTTCTGTTTCTCCTTCACTCCCCACCTTACCATCCCACTTCCCCCCAAATGAGAAATTGGATTAGATATCATTCGCTGTTTCTTCCAGCTCTAAGATTTTATGATTTTATCTCACTGGGATCCAATAAAGAAAGAAAAGCAATCGACCCATGTCATGGACCCAGTGCATGTTGAAAATCAGTGGAAAAGTTGGAAGAAGAAAATAATTTGGAAACTCTATATTGATATTTTTTCACATCTTAAAAATACCCTCTCCCCTGCCAAGTTTTCCAAGTTTCTAATTTTTCCATATTGCCAACAATCCTTTTAAAGAAAAAACAGTAGTAAAGAAAAATGATAGATTTTATTTAGTTGATATAAAGTGTTTTCTTTTTCATTATGTTAAAATATTGTGTCATATTTTGGTTTTGATTTATGGGGAATGAGATGAAAACTGCTTTTCTGCTAAAATCATGGTGTCATTTGGAAGAAAATTTTTGTCTCTTCCCTTAGCTGAAAACTTTATTCCTCAATGACTTTATTTATTGTGGCTAGGATTACTCAGTGTTTGCTTTTCTTTGGTAATGGCAGAGTTTATATAACAACTTGCCCTTTCTTGTTCAAAAAGTTGGCAGTCTGGATATTTCTGGTCCCTATTTCACCAAAAAGTATGTACTTTTTGGAAGCAATACTACATTTTACGCAAAGAGCTTTAAATATTTGTTCCAGTCTAGTTTATGATACGAACTTGCTTAGGCTTTTGCAATATAATTTTGACATGGGCCTCCTCTCCACAAAGTCATTTCACATGAAATAATAAGTGATGGGTTGGAGGATACCTAGTTTGACATGAAAAATTACTTTTTTCAGTGGACTTGTCAGTGTGAGGAGTACAAGATTGGTCAAATTTCTCATTCGTTGTGGTGATATTTTGTAACACTTGTGAGATACATAGTACAAACATTATTGTGGTTTTAGTTCAGGAATCTGAGGTTCAGAGAGAGTGCTTGCAAGTAAAGCCATAACAAGGGTATATAAACAGTATGACAAGGACTTTTCCTAGGGTGACAGATTTAGAGGGTGTGGATAGCATTCGCCACCATTCAGTAGTTTAGAAGAAACAGGGGCATATAAGGGGTGCAGTAAATAGAGCATCGACCTTGGAATCAGGTCTGAGGTCTGACCTCAGACAATTGACACTTACTAGCTATGTGACCTTGGGTAAGTCACTTAACCCCAATTGTCTTGCCTTCCCCCCTCCAAAAAAATTGAAAAAAAGAAGAAACAGAATTTAGCACCTTTTTGGAAGCATTATTAGTTTAAAAAGGAATGGTGGATCAGAGAGAGATAAATGCCCTCCTTCCCCAAACAAACAAAAACAAACCTTACGTGCACTTTATATCCTTGGTAAAGGAACAGTTAAGTGGCCTTTCCTCCGGGGTAAACATTAATAGCTAAATCATACCTAAATGAACGGATGGTATACACAAGTCTATAACAAGGTGTCCTCTCTTCCATTCCCCTCCCCAGTAAACAACTTTTTCCACATTAAAAACTTTAACTGCTGCTGTATTAATCAGGAAGATTCAAAATGACTATAGGAAAACTCTTTCTACTATAGGGACTTATAATTTTATTGGGAATAAATACTCATGATGTAAAGTAGCCTATGTATTGATGTACCAAGATGCAATTCATAACCATTGAATACTGACAAGGTTAGAGAAGAGTTGGAATGATGAGAAAAAGCTTCATAGAGGACAAGAAATTTAAGGGATACACTTCAGGATGGGTAGGAATAAGACCGAGAAGACGGGGAGTCTGGGAGGGAAGAAAGCATGAGCAGAGAGGCATTCTAAAGTTAGCACTGAGCACTGTTTAGCAAACAGTTGTTGTGTTTGTCCTTCATTCTTGAAGAGGACCATGACATCAAGGTGATGACATGACTTGCAGTTGACTTTGATTTGCGTGAGAGAGGGCTGTGGTGGTCACCAGCCTCACTTTCTTCTCCTGAGCCATCTGGATCCAGTGGCCAGATACTCATCAGGATGACTGGAGATGGTCCAGGATGCAATGTGAAATCCTGGTCCTTTCAGGCTAGGTCTTATCACATTCTCACTTTGAAAGAGTTCTGGCTGCAGTAGAGAGTTCAAATTGGAGAGATGAATGGAAAATAATTTCTGATTGATTTAATGTTGACCACGTCCACTAGATCTGAGACCTACCACTCTGCACTCTGGCCTTACTTCCTACTCTATACTCTGGGAGCAATAATTAAATTAACACTAACCATTCTTGAAAAGGATGTGTAAATCAGAGTCCAGTGACTATGCTCACCATTCACGTGATTTACCTGACCAGTACTCCTCTCTCTGCTCAACATTTCCTTATATGGATTATCTTCCTCTACTAAAATGTAATCTTCTTGAGGGTAGGGACCTTGCTTTTTGTATTTGTACCCCCAGTACTTAGCACAGTGCCTAGCATCTAGTAGGTCCTTAATAAATAATCTTTTGATTGGTATAAAATAAGTGCCTAATAAATTTTCATTCATATATAACTTTGGGTAAGCACTTGACTACATTTTCAAGCATGAGCTATGTCTGGGAAGATTGAAATTTTTAAATTCTGTTATATAAATCCAAATTTCTTTGTTGTGCCTGATCTTGCCACTGTCCACAGAAAAATGAAGTTATTCAAGAGACTCTAAATTCCCATTGACTTTACAGTCAATTTTATTGGAATTTCTTATGCAAGTGTGTGTATGTGTTCTATCTGTGTAATATAGTCTGAAACTGAATATAATAAGTATAATTTTTTTTAACCTTTCTAGGCCGGACCTGATAGACATGAATACCGTTGCTGTTCAAAGCAACCTTGCAAATTTAGAACATGCTTTTTATGTAGCAGAAAAAATCGGTGTCATAAGACTTCTTGATCCTGAAGGTGAGTAGTTTTGTCTCTGCTGCATCTTACTCATTATAAAAGTTTGATCCAACATAGCCAATTGACATGGTGAAATAACCAATTCCTTTTGCCCCTTAGATGTTGATGTCTCCTCACCTGATGAAAAGTCAGTGATAACCTATGTGTCATCACTCTATGATGCATTTCCCAAGGTACCAGAAGGTGGTGAAGGCATCAGTGCTAATGTAAGTGGGAGAGTACATCAGCTTAATCAGTTTCAGATTGATTTTCCATGCTTCCTATTATCAGTTGGTCACTGGCCAGGTGACTGGGTTCTTTATTTTAGTTGCTCCTAATTAATCATCTCATGTGTTCAGTGTTCTGCCGATGAACTTTTGCAGGCTTTAGCTAGACCTAATATATCAGATATAAGAACCTTCACTGGTCTAAGTCTCAAACCCTTTAAGTGATTTTCTTCAGCTTTTGCAGGAGTTGTGTCAAAAAGTAACCATATGTTCTTGAAAAAAAGAGGTTACAATATGTATGGTAGGTTTTTAGCTAAGATCCTCTCTCACAATCCTAGAACCTTGGAAATTAAAGGGATCTCAGAGACCACTTACTCCAATTTATTCCCAGATGTGAATCCTCCCTACAAAATCTCTGGTTATCCAGCCTTTGCTTGAAGTCTTCCATTTGAAGGTTTTCTTTGAATGTTATCTTCCTGTGCCTCACTGCAACTTTTGCCCACTGCTCTTTTAGGTACAAGTGAAACAAATCTTTTCCTTCTTACATTTGAGGGCCATTTAAATATTTGAGCACAGTCATCCTACCAAGTCTAATATTTAATATGGCATGGATTTGAGACTTGTCCCCATCTTGGTAGCTCTTCTCTGAATATATTCCAACCTGTCCAGGTACTTTCTGAAATGTTCTTAGTACTGAATGTGATATATGGTCTGAAGGTAGTAGAGAACAATATTATTATATGATCCAATATAATAATATATTCTTATATCTTCTTTGTCCTGGACAAGAGAAGAAATGTTTCTCTTAATGCAACTTAACATCTTATTAAGATTCATGGCTGTCACATTGCACTGCTGACTCATTAAGTTTTCCATACTCTAAAACCCCTAGATAATTTTTTTTTCAGATACTCGCTTCTAATCATACTTCTTATCAACTTGTACCTACAAAGTTTTTTTTTAAGCCCAATTAAAAGACATGCTGTGCATCCCAATTTAATGTCATCTATTTAGGTTCAAGTCAAGGTTCTAGGCTGCAGTAAACTTTTTGAAAATGAACTCTCTCTCATTCTTTGTGTTAGCTATCTTTCACAGTTTTGTGTCATAAACATGCCATTTAAGCCTTTATCTAAATCACTGATAAAAATGTTACACAGGACAAGACCAAAAACATAACCCTGAAGCATTTCATTAGTTTTCATCTTCTGTGCTGAAATTGACCATCAATGGCTACCACTCTTCAGGTCTTATTTCTTAGTCAGTTTTGAGTTTACCAACCTAGACTTCCATGTTTCCCACATCTCAACCATCTTTTCTGTGTGATAGCACGAAAGGATTTGTCTAATGCCTTGCCAAAATCTAGGTAAATTGTATTTGACTTTCCTTTGTTCCATTGTTTGCCTGTTTTTCTCAGATAAAATATAAATATCTTTGGCATTGAAAGCCCTTCATAATCTGGTTCCAGATTACCTTTCCAGGCTTACTATATGTTATTTTTCTTCACACATTTAGTATTTCAACAAAAATGTCCTACCTGCTGTTCTTCATACATGGCATGGCCTCACCTATATAAACCTTTCCATAATCTGTCTCCTGTAGTTAGAATGTCTGTTCCCCCAAATTGAAATGAACAATCTCCTCACCTCTGACTTTTCGAATCTCTAGCTTCTTCCAGGACTCAATTGTAACCGTAATTGTAAAGTTCTTCTACTATGATATTAATTTGTACTTACTTTGTATATTTTGCAAGTGTACATTTTTTTTTCTTTCTGGGAGAATGTAAGCTCTTTGAAAGACCTGGGGTATTTTCATTTTTGTATTTATATCCTTCTGTGCCTAGTTGGCATAGTTAGAGTTCATTAAAAGCATATTAAATGAAAGAGTTAAATGCAGAATGTTGATGCAAATTTGATTGTGCACATATTCCTTTTTAATTATCTGTGTTGTATTCTAGGATGTTGAAGTTAAGTGGATTGAATACCAGAATATGGTGAACTACCTCATCCAGTGGATCAGGCACCATGTTACTATAATGTCTGACAGAACATTTCCCAACAATCCTGTAGAACTAAAGGTCAGTGTCATAAGTGATTATACTGTTCTCATTCAATAGATGGTATTTTTGAACTCAGTTACATCTAGTTCATTGTTAGTTTTTGAATATTATGATAATATCATAGTTTGTAGAAGTCCAAAAAAACCTCAGAGAAGTTATTCTGGGCCGGTCCTAAAGTAAGCCTGTCTAGTGGTCCAGATTCAAGGGTTAAGGTGTAGTACAATACCAATAGACCATAAAAATATAATAAAACCAGTATTTAGTGGTAAGAGATTAGAAAATCAATTAAAAATGATATTAACTTAAAACACTTACCTCTCTACTTCTGAATGCATTTATCAGATGGTAACATAAGCTTAGTTCAGGCAATTTTCCCCCCAGCTTAAATCCCTTATACTTTAATAGAAAAAAAAGTCAAAGGACTCCTTACTCCATTAATGGATCAGCCTGGTGAAACCATCTACTCATGCACAGAAAAAAGGCCAGGAAGACTTAGGGATGAAGGCAAAAGGGAAAGGAGGAAGAAGCAGCTTTGGCTCTGCCTAATGTTATCTTAGTGACATCACTGTCAAGGTGCCAAGGTCTCATCACATTTTGAGAATTGAAAATGACTGTGTAGTTTGCTGAGCGGCATATTGTCCTTGGTATTTTGTTAGTATGGCTGAGATACTCAGTCCCATTTGTGTGAAGTGGAATGGGATTATGGAAGGTTTTCAGTAAATTTATGTAAATGTAATGTGGAGTTTGAGGTGCTGGGCATACTAAGATTAAAGAGGAAAAAAAAAGCATCACCAGCTATAAAACTCAATAACAGTTCTTGCCCTCCCATAATGCATTTCTGCTGGAGTTCAGTATGCAATAGAATGTAATTATAAGACTTCTGTCAAAAGATAATATTCTTGCTTTGGAGGCTTTTGTTTTTATCAGACTATGTTGATTATACATGTATCTTCATATACACATGTATATATAAGCATATATATGCACATACAGGCACATGTACATATGCACACACATATACACATATATCTATCCATAGATATCTACATATACACTCATTTACACATAAACATATAGACATACATATAGTATGTGTTTGATTTTACTTCTAGATTGCCTAACTTCATGGTATAGTTAATCAGTCAGTAATTACTATCTTAATATGTTTCTGTTGAGCTCTCTTGAAGTAGAAGCAGCATGATAGAAATAAGCAATGATAGAAATAGAAAATTCTATGATTTGTTGATAGATTTAATAAAATAATGTTATAATTTTTTATTTTTAAAAATTAATACATATATTCCTTAAAGGATCCATTTGATTTTTAGTTCATATGTTTTTATGACCATAAACATAAACATAAATTTAAATAAATATAAACATAAATTCAGATAACTTGAGCTCAGCACCTGAGAATTAATCCTTATGATTATGTATCCACATTGACTTTCTTTCATGTAACTCTTACCCTTACTATGAGAAAAGTGTTACTTTCTATGAAATGACTTGACACTTGTTGGTATGTTGCTTTGTCTCTAAACTTATTTTACCTGTAATTTTCTCTATCTGGAGTATAAGTTTCTTGAAGTAATAGGTCTCTCCTTTACTGTCTTGTATATCATTTGATGTTGCTTCATAAAATACTGTCTATGAAGAAGGCATTCAGCAAATGCATATGGATAAGAGTTCAAGTCCACTGAAAATATGTGATTGAAATTTCACATTCAGTTTTCTGCATATCTATTTATTGCCTCTTAATTGATATAAATCTGTAGGTAATTGGAATAACCTTGAGGGAAAATGGGTTATCAGTTCAGAAGTGACATAATGCATCTGGGAAGATAACAGTTTTCATTGATATAGTGCTCTACGGTTGTAAAGTATCTTACATTCACAGTGTTAGTGTATCCATGTAACTGAGTCCTGTAGTAGAAGTGCTGTCACCATTTCCTAGGTGAGAAAACTTAGTCTCAGTAAAACTTTAGTAACTTGATCAGGCTTACAAATAGTATCAGAACCAGAATTCAAATGTAAGCCTTAAGATTCCAGGTCTGGTGGCCTTTTACTATATACTATGGGATCTTTAGAATTGGCCTGTTCATGTTACAATCAGTAAACATTTGTTAATTGCCTACAGTGTGCCAGGAGATACAAATATAAAAATGATGTCCCTTCCCTCAAGGAATTTACAACTTTTTGACAAAGTGCAGCACACAGAAAAGAAAGCTGAAAAAGAGTCAGGCAGAGTGTAGGGAGGGAGGTGGAAAAGGAAGGGAAGTCATAAGAAGTCTAAAGCAGCATATCCAGATGGAAAATGAAGAGATGGCTGTCCTGGGTCCTTTCTTTAAATGCATGTTTTGGGAGAAGTTCCCTACTCCACCCTCCAGATGAGAGGCAAGTGCCAAGGCTGAAATGCTCTTGCAGGGTGATATTATGTCCTCAAAATATAGAACAAAATTCACCAGAATTTTTTTGTCTTAGAATTTACAGGGTTAAATTAAAATTTTCATACGTGTTTATACATGTAAAATGTGGAGATGGAACACTCATTTATCAATATTCATTTCCTTTCTAGACAATGAAACTGAAGTCCAAAGAGGTGAAATAAGTTTCTAGCCATCATATGATGAATTTAAATGGCCAAAACTGGGACTCAAATTGTGACTGCCTGGATTCTGATCCCGTTGTTCTTGATCAGAAACTTTACCCTATTATTTTTGTTAAGGAGTGAGATGGAATAGTGGATAGAGTGCTGGTCTTAGAGAAAGGAGGACCTAAGTTCAAGAGTGGCCTCAGACATTTACTAGCTATGTGACCCTGGGCAGGTCACTTAACCCTGTTCACCTTGGTTTCCTCATCCATAACATGAGCTGGAGAAAGAAATGGTAAACCACTACAGTATCTTTGCCAAGAAAACCTCAAAGGAGTCACAGAGTCAGGCATGACTAATCGAAAAAACCAAAACAAAAATACTCTATAATTGATTTTCCCCCATGTTTTTGCTAAACTCTATTTTCTTTCTTTCTTGGTGATATAATTTTTATGGTAAACTGTAATTGTTATGGTATAACCCCTTTAAAACATGATTCATTATTATATAGATTTGAATCTTAGAAAGAAGTGAAATGACCCCAAATGTAACTACATGTGAAACAATATGGTATATCATGTTCTGAATGCGCGAGTACCAGTACTATAAAGAGCTTCCACTAATGTACATAAAACAGAGTAGTTGGTGTTTGAAGTAGTAAAATTGGAGAAAGATGAAAATATATCTTTGAAGTCTGATCTCATCTGTTACTTTTTCTGTTTTATTTCAGGCACTTTATAATCAATATTTACAATTTAAAGAAACAGAAATTCCACCAAAGGAGATAGAAAAATCAAAAATTAAACGTCTCTATAAATTACTAGAGGTTAGTGTAAAACTCTCTTTTGATTATGTCAATTCAATTTTTCATTCTTTTGTTTTTGATATATGTTTTAAGTTGTTCTTTTGTATTTTTTCAAGATTTGGATAGAGTTTGGACGTATCAAACTCCTTCAGGGCTACCATCCAAATGATATAGAAAAAGAGTGGGGGAAACTCATTATTGCCATGCTTGAGCGGGAGAAGACACTACGGCCAGAAGTGGAGAGGTAAAAAAGTTACTGTTCTCAGGTGGATACTGTCATGAATATTTATCTTTCAGACATATTCCAAGATCCCAGATGTCTTTAGGCTTTCCACATTGAGTCTCAGAATCTAGGATTATTCTAGTTTGCATTTCAGTTCCAGAAATTATTATTTTTCAAAATTTCTTTGACCCTGTGCATTTTCCAGATTTATCTTTCACCTTCTTAATCGGATACACTTACTTATTTGCCCTTTTCATCAGTAAGTGGGGGACTGTATTTTGAAGGAATGCTAACGCCTACAATATGAAATGACTTTGGAGGGCTCTAGCTGTAAGAATTTCAGAGGCCTGCAGCAAATACAGAATTCCATGAAAAAAAGTATAAGGGATTAAGAAGGGTGGTGGAATCTTTATTCAGCTTCCTGACTGAGTCCTCATCAGAGCCTTCATTTCCTTTTGTTTTTAGTTAAAATCACTATTTTCCATGTTAGGCCTCCCCATTTGGGACAGAGCAGAATTAGACATGGGACATAGAAAAGGAGGTGGAAATGATGTTTTTATTATTAACAAAGTTTTTGCAATATGACAATAACCAAATGTTTTCATAACCCCCACCCTTGTGGCACCTGTGATCCTCGTTTCCTCTGCTTACTTATCCTCCCCTTTCTAAGATGAGGAAAGATTGGTTTTATTCATAAATGAGGCAGAGAGTTAGGGAAGGTAGAAAATCATTATTCAATATTGAATTGACTGAAAATCATGCTACTTCTTTCTTGAAAAAAGACAAAGGCAGGGTATATGAATTGGAACGTTTATAACCTAATACGATACCCACGTGTCTGGGTCATTAGAATCAAACTCCTCTTGAATCTTGTGGCATAGGTATGGCTTCCACACTGATATTCTGGGTAATCAAAACTAGATAGCGTGTTTATTTACTAAACCGGTGGAAAAAATCACCTAAGAATTGTAATTTGGGCATTGAAAGAAAATGGTCATAGTATCATAGACTTGAGAGTTGAAAAGGATCTTAGAGGCCATCTAGTGCAACCTTTTACAGATAAGGAAACTGAGTCACAGAAAAGTTAAGTGATATGCCCAAGGTAACACAAATGGTACCAGAGATGGGGTTTGAAGCCAGATCTTTTAACTTTCAAATCTAGTAGGCTTTCCAGTATTCTGTATTGCAATGTGTGTGATAATGACTGGTTTTAAAAATTATATCTTAAGGAGCTGTTTGACAGTAGGGTTTTCAGTTAGCTATATTTGGCATAAAAAAACCTGGTGTTTCTTCTTACACCCTAAGAAAAGAATCAAAGGATCAGAAATTTAGAGCTAGGTATAACCTTAGAAATTATTCATTCCTACTACTTTTGTTTTTGGAGAGAGACCCAAAGGGAGAAGTCTCTCCTTTATCAGCAGAATTGAAAAGAAGTCCTGTGATTTAGATATGTCTGTGCTTTTATACAAGCATGAAAATCTATGGATAATGGGTTGGGCAAATGCCTTCATTTTCTTGACACAACAAGTTCATTGGCACTACCTGGTCATTTCAAATAATCACTACCTGGCATGGAGTGAGAAAGAGGTGGAGTGAAGGAAGAGTTTGCATACCACAAGAGGGGAAAAAAATGAGTGAAGACAAAATTTGTGAGTTTTCTCTTTGCTGTCATAGAGGTTTGGCTTAAAAAAAAAAAACCACAGGAAAAACAAAGTATAGTTGGAAATGAGCTTACAAAGGGTCTGGCTATAAAGCTCCTGGCTTAGAGTCAGGAAGACCAGAGTTCAAATGTGGCCTCAGTCACTTACAAGCGGTGTGATCCTAGGCAAGTCACTTAACCATTTGACTCAGTTTCGTCATCTGTAAAATGAGCTAGAGAGGAAAGTGGTACACTATTTCAGTGTCTTTGCCAAGAAAACCCCAAACAGGGTCATGAAGGGTAGGATATGACTGAAAAAATGACTGAACAACAATAAATATACTATAAAGTAAAATGACAAATTTGGAAATTATTTGATTACTTCAATCTTTATAGACAAGATACTCCCTGTACTTTAGAGATAAAAATCTACTTTATTCCATGTGTAATGACATTTGTCACTATACACTGCATAATTGAGGTTCTCTCCTTCACATTTTGTAGTACCGACCTGTCCCTTTAATACAATCTTATAGCTGAGTACTTACATTCCTTTAACTGAAGATCAGTTTCCAAAGAACGACCCTTAAGCGTGGTCTAGATATTAGTATTTATCATTCTGTGAAGGAACACAAAAGATAATTGATATATATTTTATAGTGAGCCATTTTTTGGAAACTGAGTTGTTTTTTTACCTAGTTTAAATGCAGTGACTCTTAGTAAAAGTATTTGGCATTATCTTTGTCAGTGACGCCCCAATCAGCCTGATCAGTCTGTACTTGTAGAGATTTAATGCAGGCTACAAAAGGCAAACCTCAACTGGCATATGCCTTGCTTTAGGCTAGATCCTCTTGAATAGTTATCAGAATATTATTTGCTATGTGTTGAATATGCATGTTGAAGCCTATTTAAAGGAGGCCACAATGCTCCTGTGTTCAGAAGCTACTTTCCCCCATAAGCTGTACTTTTTGTGGAGTTTCTTGACTTGCTTTTGCTTTGAATTGGTTTTAATGGCCCAAGAGTGAAGACTATTCTGAGGATAAAAAATGCAGAGGAATAGTTATAATTACCATAGCAGCGACTCTGTTGTGAGTAACACCACCAGCACCCGCACTAGCATCGACTCAAATGAGAATTTTCTTTCCGTCCACTGTGGGCCAACTTTGATCAATTCTTGTATAAGCTTTGGCAATGAATCCTTTGATGGACACAGGTATTGTACATTTGGGGTGGGACTTCTTTCCTCTCTTTTGTAAAGTTTTGATCGTGTTTTCTACAGAGTTAGCTAAAGAGTCAAGAGAGTAAAAAGCCATTAATATATTGTCTCCCTTTAGGTTGGAAGTGTTGCAGCAGATTGCGAGCCGAGTTCAGAGGGACAGTATAGTGTGTGAAGACAAATTGATACTTGCTCGAAAGGCTCTGCAGGCTGTAAGTCAGTCTTCGGGAGATGGAGGGTTGGTGGGTAGTATAAACCTTGATTCACTGAAATATTCATTTGTTGTATTAGATATTTGCCTTTACAGAATTTTCAGATCTGCCTTTTTTTTTAAAGTTTTTTTTGGCATTGCCTATAGCTATCTGTACTTTTTTTGGGTGTGGGCAGTTATCACAAAGGAAGAAAAACAAAGAATCCATAAACAAATTTAAGTACTTAAGATTTTTTTTAATCTAGCCTACACCTGTGATAAAAACAAAACTATTTTTATTCATTCATTCATGTGGATGGATTTTTCATTCATTTATTTCTGTCTTTCCTTCCCTTTGTCTCTGCCTCTTTCTCTCTTTCTTTCTAGTTAGGGAGCTTCTTCTACCAATGTAGGTCTGCCCCTGTTCCCCCAATTATAGTTTAAAGAGTTGCCTGGGGCACCAAGAAGTTAAAAGCCTGCCTAGCTTTTACCTAGCCAATATGCATTAGCTATGGTACTTGAATCCAAGGTCATCCTGACTGTGAGATGAACCTCTTCTATCCATTATGCCATTAAAAATTTATGGAGCATTTATTTTTAGTTTAGTTTTAAATGTATTTTTTTCATATTATGAATAGCACCATGGTTTTTATGGAAAGAAACCAGGACTTTGGAATCAGAGACCAAATCTTACTTGATATTAATGGCTTGTGTGACCTTGGGCAAGTAACTGAACCTGTTTGTGCCTCATTTTTTATTTTTCATTTATAAAACAGACATAATATTGCCTAGAGTACTGACCTCACATAATTGCTGTGAGAATTAAATAAAAGTATATATAAAGGCCTTTGCAATTCTTAAATCATTAAAAGTATTATTTATGACATTTGTTGATATTGTTTGTCAATGTATGTCAATTATGACATATTGTTAATATTTGTCTTAAAATATAGGATTCTAAAAGATTAGAATCAGGGCTGCAGTTCCAGAATGAAGCAGAAATTGCTGGATACATACTTGAAAGTGAGAATCTTTTACGCCAGCATGTAATTGATGTGCAAATTCTTATTGATGGAAAATACTATCAGGCTGATCAGCTGGTACAGAGGTAAATAAGCTCTGTTGATATAAGCTGCATGTATGTGTGTCTGTATGTATGCGTGCATGCATGTAAAATGTGCTGAATTCTGAGTTAACCCTCTTAGGAATAGAGGGTTAATATGTCTTAATATGTATTAAGGTATATGTATTAGGAATAGAGGGTTAATATGTCTTAATATGTATTAACATTAGAAGACATATTAACATATGTTAATACATGTTAATATGTCTTCTAATATAAATACCTTTTCTTGTGTTGAGTGAATGTCCCCTTGATTACTACATTTTATCTTTCTATGTGCATCTGTTTCCATAAAGAAATTCCACATTTATCATAATAGATGGAAACAAATGACTAACTTTCAAATGCATCTACATATTATCTGATTAGTTTCCTCATCTTAAAAATGAAGAAACTGGATTAAATTTTTTCTAGCTATAATATTCATCATTCTATTGAACACAAAGTGGAAAAAGCACTAAAATTCTTAAAATTCAAATGTAAAAGTTTTGAAAAAATGCACATGGAAAATGCTCTTTTGTCTGTAGTAATGAAATTTTAAGAAGCAAATATAATTGTTTTTCAGGGTTGCAAAACTACGTGATGAAATTATGGCCTTAAGAAGTGAATGTTCTTCTGTGTACAGCAAAGGACGCTCCATGACAACAGAACAGACAAAGCTTGTGATATCAGGAATAACACAAAGTTTAAACTCAGGATTTGCACAGACCTTAAATCCCTGTTTAAACTCAGGACTGACTCAGAGTTTAACACCTTCCCTTACCCCTTCCAGTATGACATCAGGCCTGTCCTCAGGTCTGACTTCCAGACTGACTCCATCTGTTACTCCTGCCTATACACCTGGTTTTCCATCAGGATTAATTCCAAATTTTGGATCAGGAGTGGACACCAATTCATTGCAAACACTCAAACTGATGCAAATCCGAAAACCACTTCTGAAATCCTCTTTGTTAGATCAGAATTTAACAGAAGAGGAAATCAACATGAAGTTTGTTCAGGATCTCTTGAATTGGGTGGATGAAATGCAGGTAAAACATCTTGACTTCAGCCCTCAGCTCTGCCTTTGTTTCTAGCAATTCCCTATTAACTCTCGGACTTTTGTTGCTCTTTTAAGGTGCAACTGGATCGAACTGAATGGGGTTCTGATTTGCCAAGTGTTGAAAGCCATTTAGAAAATCACAAAAATGTTCATAGAGCTATTGAAGAATTTGAATCTAGCCTTAAAGAAGCTAAAATCAGTGAGGTATGTATACTGAAAACCATTACTTTTGTGTCTCATTTTAAAATACGTTCATTTTCTTTTTCTCTGTGAATATCCTATAGATCACATAATTGGTAAATATATACCAGACACATCCTAATTCAACACTTCATCACTTCTCACCTAGATCATTAAAATAGTTTCACAGTGGTTTCACTTCTTCATGTCTTTCTTTTCAGTCCGTTCTACATCCAAATGCCAAAGTGATTTATTTAAAGCACAAGTCTGACCATGTCCCTCCTCCATTCAATAAATTCCAGTGGCTTCCTGTAAACCCTAGAAGCAAATATAAACTGTTTTGTTTTGGCATTTAAATCTCTTTAAAATATGGTTCCAGGTTACTTTTCCAGGCTTATTACATATTGCTGTCCTTCATTCACTTTATGGTCCAGTCAAACTGACATTCTTAGTGTTTCTCTTACATGTGGTACTCATTTCTTGAATCTGTGCCTTTGTAGTGGCTCTTTTCCATGCTTAAAACACACTCCCTCTTCACTTTTGCTTCTTAGAATTCTTAGTTTCCTTTCAAAACTCACCTCAAGCACTGCTTCTCATGTCAAGCCTGACCTAATTTCCATAGCTACTGGTATCCTTTGCCTCCCCACCAATCACTTGATACCTATTTTTATATATTCCTCGTCTGTCTAGACATGTACATATTTCTTCCAATAAAATGGAAACTCTGTTTTAGTTTTTGTAACCCTGGTACCTAGTACAGTGCCTGACATATGGAAGGCACTCCAAGGCTTGTTAATTGATTGCCTTGTACATGGTAGCTAATGTTGAATTGAGTTAAAATGAATAATTTTATTTAACTTAAGTTACTTAACCCTTAAAAATGTTCATTTTGATGCTTCTGTTTCACACAGATCCAAATGACTGCTCCCCTCAAACTCACATATGCGGAAAAGTTGCATAGATTGGAGAGTCAATATGCAAAACTCTTGGTAAGATAAATCATATCTTTTAGTTGTGTATGTGTCTGTGTGTGTATACATGTGCACATGTTTGCAATTAGCAGAGACATCATTTTTTAACCTGCGATTTTCCTTTTAAAAGAATACGTCCAGGAATCAGGAGAGACATCTAGATACTCTTCACAACTTTGTGTCTCGAGCCACTAGTGAACTTATTTGGTTGAATGAAAAAGAAGAGGAGGAAGTTGCTTATGATTGGAGTGAAAGAAATTCAAACATATCCAGGAAAAAGGAATACCATTCAGTAAGCATAACACTAGCTATTAACTAGAGAAACTATATTTCATTTAAAAATAGCTATCTAACATAGTTTTTCTTGTTCTCTCTATTCCCCCTTCAATACTATTAGGAATTAATGAGAGAACTTGACCAAAAGGAAGAAGTGATAAAATCGGTTCAGGAAATAGCAGAGCAACTGCTTCTAGAAAACCATCCTGCCCGGCTAACGATTGAGGTAAGTCAGTTAATAAGTTTTGGCTTTTAATTAACCTTCCTATTCTACCATTGTAAATAAATGTATAAATTTGAACCATTTAAGGACCAACATTTTTCTAACATTTAATTTTAATAAAGCAGTAATCTTGAAACCAAGTAAAATTGAGTCTTACATCCAGCATTCAATAACATCCATATTAGAACTCTGTTGTCACTTGACCTTATATAAAATAGACTTTGTTATGAGGTCATTCTTGAATCTGATAAGTGCGAGATTATTTTTGAGAGTTACCAGGAAACTTTCATTTTAACAGATTTATCTGTAACATATTTCTGTGGCATAAATTGGGACATTGTTATGGCAAGTTTACAAGGTAATTTCCACATTTCAAGTACAGCAGTAGCAAGAATGTTTTAGGACTGAGTCAAGTTACATAGGTTGTTCAGTCCTGCATGTCGATGACAGATACAGTGTTTGACTTACAAGATGCCAAAGGAGAGTTGGCAGGAAAGTGGCAGGTGAACTTTGTGTGTGGGCCGGAATGTAAGGAGTTCAGATTATACTCTAAATGATTTGTATTTAATTATCAAGTGTACTGCAAGGGAGGAGATTGGATCTAGGAATCTATTTATTGAAGATTTCAGCTCTGTATATACTGTTGTGACCAAAAAGATAAAACAGCATCATTAGGAAGGGTATTAGAAGTGCTTCTTTTGTATGAAATGTGATTGGTGTCTGGGGTGATCTCCAGTCATCCTGATCTATATCTGGCCACTGGGCCCAGATGGCTCTAGAAGAGAAGGTGAGACTGATGACCTTACACAACCCTCCCTCACTTATATCCAGTTCATTTGCAAGTCATGGCATCAACTTCCTGATGTCATGGTCATCTTTGAGGACAAAGGGCAAACAACAAGGATTGGTGCCCATTTGAAATATAGCTTATAGATTTGGTTGTTATACATTAAGAAATATATAACAGCTGAAAAAGATCTAGAGAAAGCTAAAATTATTAAGAGAATTAATGAGTTTCTGTGAAAAGAAGCTGTAACAAAAAATAAAAGGGGAAAAAGAATTTTTCAGAACAGAAATATGAAAGCTGATAGAATATATTACAGTTTGATAATAATGGTATGATTAATATGTGGATAATCTTAATTTAACAACATTAACCATTACCAAACTAGTATTTGATATAAAGAACATCTACATGCATGCACCCATGCGCGCGCACTGAGTGTATCTCCCTATATATATCTAGATCTCTTTCTCCGTAGTTTATTATCTTTAAATCATCCATAATGCTCTGTGAAAAAAATTGTATTGTTGTCTTGTTATTTTTCAAGCAAGTTATTTGGAATGAGAAACTCATTATAATTTTGTGGGATGTATAAGACGCCAAGCTGAATTGCACTAGGTAGACATAAACATTTTCTTCACTCTGACCTTTACTGTGTCAGTGTACGATCAGGTCATTTCAACTCACTTTGAAGGTAGCAAAAATAACAAAAACTGTCTTAATAAAAGGAATGAGTTTTTTACAGTTCAAAATTAAGTTATAGACTTGGCTTAAGGTAATCATTAAAATATTTTGAGCACCCCCTGCTGGAAAACATTATATTGTAAATTAAAACAGTTGTAATTTGATGTCAGTGTCTGTAATGGAAAGTCATGTCCTTTTTAATGTACTACTACTTTTTAATGTATCACTGATGGCACTGTAAAAACTCACAAAATGAATCAGGTTTTTGGAGCATAATTGAAATTAAAAATTTTATTAATTGCCAGATGAGTGTCAAGAGCTATGCTTAGGTGCTAAAGAGGGATTTCATTGGAGACATTAAAAAGTGACCAGAGATAATATAATGTAATGATATAACCTGTACTATGGAAATTCAGAGAAGGAAAACACTATAAAAAAGTACCTATTTTGAAGTGGACAAATAACACTTCACGGAGATGATTTGTGAAGCTGCTTCAAAAAATAGAGAAAGAGGGAGGAAATATATTAAAAAAATTTCAGAATTTTTCACTTGAGATTTTAAGTAGTTATTTTCAAGGAAGAATAAGTGTAATTAACTCTTGTACTTAGGAGGAAATTCAGAGTATTGAATTAAAATCTATAGTTTATGTATCTCTTTAAAATGTAGTCTTAATCATATCATTTATTGCTGTTTTCCTTTTGTTAAGTTTCGGAGAAAATTCTGAGCAGGTAAGGGTTCTCAGATCAGGTGGATATTTAATCATCCTAATTTTCAAAAGTCCTGTCCTATACACTTATTTTTTGTTATTTTGTTAGAAGTAAAAGAGTTAATGTCTATTCTACTCATAGATTAGTATACACCCATTAAATGTTATGGTGACTTAAAATGCATTGTGTGATTATAAAATATCTCTTTTAAAATGATAGCATGTTTCATCTTATAAAACCTATTCTAGATGATTTTGTTTCTGACTTTCATTTTAAAGGCATATCGAGCAGCAATGCAGACACAGTGGAGTTGGATTTTACAACTTTGTCACTGCGTGGAACAACACATAAAGGAGAACAGCATATATTTTGAGGTATATTAGTAAACTACAAATAAAACTGGTTGTGATTTAATATCATTATAAACAATTAGTTTGACTGAATAAAAAAATTGATTGTATTTTAATTTTAAATTAATTTTAATTAATTAGAAGTAATCATCTTTAGTGTATAGCACAATCTGTGATAGAAAAATTTTCCTCCATGACTTAATGGTCAATTTACTATCTTGTAGTAGGTGAAGAATTATTTGTAGAAAAAATTTTAAAATATACATATTGTTAAAGAGGTGAGTAATCTTTACTTTTTGCATAAATATATCTTAAGGAAAAGTATATTCCAAAGATGTAAAAACAAAATTGTACCCTTACCAGAGATTAAAATAATATTCTTGATATTTGTACTTGTATTTTAATGTCTGAACACTGATACAAAACAGAGCATTTCACCATAATAATAGTATATGTTCAAAATTCAGTGAGCAGTAGGCATGACGTATAAACTAGAATTAAAAAATATAAATGTATGGCATAGTAAGACATCATGTTTTCTTTGAGGACTCAGTAAATACTGATTTATTTTTACCCAAAGTATCAGTATTTAATGTCTTCTTGTACTTGTCTGTAAAGCTGATGGTCAAAGTTTTTTATTGCCATTGATTATCTCTCTGTATCATCTCTTCCCTAGTTTTTCAATGATGCCAAAGAAGCCACAGACTACTTAAAGAATTTAAAAGATGCCATTCAGCGGAAATACAGCTGTGACAGGTCCAGCAGCATCCACAAGCTGGAAGACCTTGTGCAAGAGTCAATGGTAGGAATTCAAAGTGTCATGTGAATTTAAAAGCATTAAGCTGATTTTTATAAGAAACAGTGTAAGTTAAGTTTTCTTCATTGAGTCCTATTTTGGTACTCTGGCAGTTTTGTGTGAAGGCAGAGGTGGTTTGGACCTATGATTTCATCTGTTTGGGCTACTTCTTGGCATGCATACTTTTTTCATTAGATCAATCACTTCCATGGGGTCAGAGAGGTTAAGTGATTTGCCCATGGTCACAGAGATAGCATGTGTGAGAAGCAGGATTTGAACCTTCCTACTTCCAAGACTGTTTATCTATTCAGTATGCCATATTGCTTCTCCTTCTTGCCACATTTCTTTCAAATTCACGTGACCTTTTTTGGTCATTGAATTATTGCTTTTTGGCAGTTATAGTAATTTTTTAAAAATAATCATCTTTTTAAAAAATATTTATTTGTCTGAAATGAATTACTTCAAAAATTACTCATTTATGTGTGTGTTCTTAAACTTTTTTAATATATAGGAAGAGAAAGAAGAACTTTTGCAATATAAGAGCACAGTAGCAAGTCTAGTGGGCAGGGCAAAGACAATAATTCAGCTAAAGCCAAGGAATCCTGATAATCCACTCAAAACATCCATTCCAATTAAAGCCATTTGTGACTACAGACAAATTGAGGTAAGAGCCTTGAATCACCATGTGATTGAGTTAATCACAAGCATTGAATGTTGACCAGGCAATGTTTAAAAATGGTGCCATCAATATTTTCTTTCCATTTATGATCTGTCACTTGATTGCTTGTTTGTGGAATGAGAGATTCCCTCCCTCCCACCTCCCACCCCTTGTGCTTGCAAATATGTTCTTTCAAAGGGTCTCTTAATTTTGACCTCATTATGTTTGGTTCTTTGTTTAAAACTAGATAACCATTTACAAAGATGATGAATGTGTATTAGCAAGCAATTCCCATCGTGCTAAATGGAAGGTCATTAGTCCAACTGGGAATGAAGCCATGGTCCCATCAGTGTGCTTTACTGTTCCTCCACCAAACAAAGAAGCCATTGACACAGCAAACAGGTATGTGCCAGCTAAGAGCTAGAATAATGGACCACTTTAATGTTTTCAAATATTAGGGAGAAAACAATGAATTATTTAAAGGGAAAACTTGTCATTGCTGCCAGAGGAATTTCAATTCTTTAAAATCCATGATGTCCCAATCCATTACATGTTTTTACAAGAGAGGTATGTCTCTGGGCACTCTCGTATCATTAACTTTTAGAGTTTTTCCTTTGTTTCAGAATTGAACAGCAATTTCAGAATGTTCTGGCCCTTTGGCATGAGTCTCACATAAACATGAAGAGTGTAGTTTCCTGGCATTATCTGGTTAATGAAATTGATACGGTTCGGGCTAGCAACGTTGCCTCGGTAAGTGCAACAGTATAAACCATCCTCAGCATTTAAAATATTTGGGATGGCTATAACCTAGAGTATGGACATGGTACCTAGTCATGAAGAGAAAGATGGAACCTGGTTTAGATATTTTGATCTTTACTTTTAGAGATCTGAATGTCATCTGCTATTATTTATTTTTCATTTATAATCTTACAGGTTCCAAAAAGCGTTTGAGATTAGTGTTATCTGGAACCTTTTCAGTAACATAGTATTCCATGTGAATAAAAATAGTTTTAATTCAAAGTAGCTTTTACATACTGTTTTGTATTTACAAAAAGCCCTTTGGTGAACATTATTTCATTTGATTCCACTTCAGTCCTGAATTCTCCTTATTTTACACATGATGTAATAAGTTCACAGAGGTTAAATTGACTTACTTAAGAGAATAGGGCAGTGAATTAGGACTCAAAGCCAGAATTTTTTAGAACCGATCCAGTGTGTTTTTTCACTGTTCTGTACTGAATTAGCTAGACTACAGTATAGTGGGCTGCATTTTGATTATTGCCTATTAATTTTAAATATTTAGTTTGTGCTCATTTGGAGTACCAGAATGTGGGGCTCAAGTCCTGTTTCTGACATTTACTAAGTAGAAGTTCTTAGGGGAGAATCAGTGTCCCATTTTGAAACGGGCTCTGAATCTGGAGTCAGAGAATCTGGATTTGAATCCTGATAGGTTTTCACTATTCTTTCACCTTGGGTTTCCCTTTCTTCATATATAAAAAGAGAAGGTTTTGCTGTATGACCTCTTGAGTCTTTTCCAGCTCAAAGTCTGTAATTCAATAAATTTATTCAGCATCTCTTATAGCTTTCTCATCTGGAAATAACACTTTCATTATTTATTCGCAATGGTGGCTACAAGGCTATACTGCATAAATATCAGCTCTCATTATTGTTTGATGAGATGGAGAAGAGCACTTCCAGCTGACTTAACTGTTCATTATTAGCAATCTAAAATTTTTGAATTTCTTTTGGAAAATTCTTTAATTGTCTAGGATAGCCCTTGAAATTTTATTTTATTTTTGTAGCTTTTACTTATATGGATTTATGATTCCCTTCAGATAAAGACCATGTTACCTGGTGAGCATCAACAGGTCCTGAGTAATCTAGAATCTCGTTTTGAAGACTTCCTGGAAGATAGCCAGGAATCCCAAATATTTTCAGGCTCAGACATAACACAACTGGAAAAAGAAGTTAATGTATGCAAACAATATTATCAAGAACTTCTTAAGTCAGCAGAACGAGGTAAGACTGTTTCTTAAGATGGCACAGCATTATCTTTCTCAGAGCATCAGTTCTCTGATTTTATGATCCTCCATGATGTTTCACCATCATACTTAATAAGTGTGTAACCTGGAAATCACTATCTAAATCTCAGTCTCTTCATATGTGAAATAGAGTTTAGTTAGGGGCAGCTAGGTGGTACAGTGGATAGAGCACCAGTGCAGGAGGAGGACTTGAGTTCAAATCCCACCTCAGACACTTGACACTTGCTAGCTGTGTGACCTTGGGCAAGTCATTTAACCCCAATTGCCTCATCCTGGGTCATCTCCAGTCATCCTGATGAATATCTGGTCACTGCATTCAGATGCCTCTGGAGGAGAAGTAAGGCTGGTGACCTGCACAGCTCTCCCTCACTCAAAAAAAAGTCAAGTGCAAGTCATGTCATCATTTCTCTGATGGCATGGTCTTTTTCGGCAACGAAGGATGAACACACACAGAGTTTAGTTACTCTTATACTATTTATCTTTATAGGGTGGTGTAAGAAAAACACCACATTTATACATAAATGCTACATAACAATTATTATATGAAAGAGATGCCATTAGATTACCCATGCTAATTATTCAGTTTAACATCTGCATTTTTTGTAGGTGGGATGGTAGTATATAGATGTTGTCAAATCAAAATATGATTAAGATGTTCAAGTTGTTTTTAAAATTTAGTGGAGTTTAATTTACCATCATTATTAAACCTCCAGTTTGTGTGTGTGTGTGTGTGTGTATGTGTAGCAATACAATATAATTTTGTAAACATACTTAATGCTTTTAATTTACAATAGTAATCCTGTCTTATGATCAGATAGTACCTAGCTGTTCTGGGATAGTTTTTTGTTACTGAAGAAAGAATCATTTCAAGTGTGTGTCAGATATCGTGCATGTTCCTGCTTCTCAATAAAGAAATACACCATTTAAAAATAC
This sequence comes from Potorous gilbertii, assembly GCA_028658325.1. NCBI lineage: Eukaryota > Metazoa > Chordata > Mammalia > Diprotodontia > Potoroidae > Potorous > Potorous gilbertii. The sequence goes on along the minus strand of CM053770.1, from coordinate 341,806,075 downwards.
TTTTCCCTCTTATTTAAAACCCTTTTTTATTTAGTTTTTGTTTTTCTTTTTTTCATCAGTGGGAAAAGAAAATAAATGGTTCTTAAAAAAAATAAAATGTACTAAAAAACAGAAAACTTTATAAATATATAAAAGTTTGAATTTTAGTTAATAATTTTAACTGTTCTTAATTTTCAATAGAAAGAAAATTATCTTCCTAAGACAATTACATCTTTATAATAAAGTAAATTCCAAGATATTTCTTGGAGATTGTATAACAGATTCATTTTTCAGAAATACTCATTTCATATTTTTGTTTATATTTTTCCTAATTATTTAAAGATTTCTCGATTTATATATGGAGTTAGTACTTCCTACTTCATCAGATGATTGAGAAATACTCCTTAAAGCACACAGAAATATGACTAACCATAATTAGTGTTCTTAGAAATCATTCCCATGATTTAGTATTTAGCTCCTAGTATTTAGCAGTATGGAAAATTATGTTCACTTTTTTTTCTATATAAACAGCAATACTCTACTATAACCTAAATTTTATGACTATAATGAATAACAGGAAAATTCTGATAATATTTTAATAAATTTTAGAAAGAATAGCTAATTTTACTTCTAGTAGCATTTCAGGAAGTTATTATTGATGCTATATTAACATATGAGCAAAAATGCCCAGAAGATGCAAAAATGTATGCATTGTATGCTATTATATTCACAGAGGAGCAAGAAGAATCTGTTTACAATCTTTACATCTCAGAAGTCCGAAATATCAGGCTTCGCTTGGAAAACTGTGAAGAGCGGTTAATTAGACAGATCCGAACCCCACTAGAAAGAGATGATCTGCATGAAAGTGTGTTCAGGATCACAGAGCAAGAGGTAAATTTTGGAAAAACACGTGTATCAGTAAGCACCCCAACATACACAGCGGGGCCTGCTACCATGGGTTCTTTGATCTGCTTCTCTAAAAGGAAAGGCAGCTTTTGAGGGGTTAACAGTCACTTTAATCAAGCACTGATATCAGAGAAAATCAAAATCAAAATTTCAGAGAAATGGAAAATCAACAGACAGGGCTTCCAAACTGCAACCATTAACATACATACGTACATACCACAGAGGGAAGCACCAACATCTGGGTTTTCAAAGCTGGGGGACTGCTTAGCATCTTCCTAGAGTCTCATCTGGTACAGAAGACTTCTTCCAAAAAGTAGGCTTCAAAGTAAAACCTCACCCTCAGAGATCTGTACACTTTTCAGAGCCAGAGGGCATGACCCTCTGACCCAGTGCCTCAATAGAAAAAACAAAAGGTACTTGGGACCCTCCTACAAAACAACTCCCCTAATTAAGCTTCCTTCAATGGGCAGGCCCATCTATGGGTGGGGAAGATCTTCTTTAGTCACATTCAGATAGAGGCCTTATACTTTTTAATTTTACTAAAACAAAAGAGCAAAACTTGTCTTTAAAGTAAAATCTCAATTCTGTTATTTTACCTGATAGAGTTAATTCCTATGATTTTTTAAAAATGAACTTAGTTTTCTCTTTATATTTTGGGTTTACTTATATGTGGTCATAGTGATTCCCCTCTCAACCCCCAAACCTGGTAGAATGTAGGCTCTTTGAGGGAAGAATTGAACTCATTTTTGTTTTCATAGAGTCTTCATAAATGTTTATTGATTGATTGAGTCAACTAGATGGCACAATGCATAGAGCTCTGGACGTGAAGTCAGGACGTCCTGCATTCCGATGTGACCACAGACATTTGCTAACTCTGTGACTGGGCAAGTCACTGAACTTCTGTTTTCTCTCATCTGTAAAATGGGCATAATATTAGCACCATGAAGTTGTATTTGTAAAGGACTTACCTACCGTGTGCCAGGCACTGTGCTACTACATAAATGCTCGTTCTTTCCCTCTCTCCCTTATTCCCCAAAGAAATGATGTTTAAAGAGAACTTCTCTTGATTGCTTGCTGGTGAAGAAATAGTTGATAGCAAAACTTGATGATTGTGACTCAGCTTTCTGCTCCAAAGCTCTTTTAGAGAAAAAGTGAGTGAAGATTACTTAATGAGGAAGCAGTTAAACTCTTTTGTTGGGTTTTTTTTGTCTTTGATTTTTGAAGAGGACCGGTGACATCACATGATGATGTCTTGACTTGCTCATAAACTGGATTTAAGTGAGGCAGACTTGTACAAAGTTGTCAGCCTCACTGTCCCTGAGTCTTCAAAGTCCAGCGGCAAGGACGACTGGTGATGGCCTGGGGTGCAGTGGATGACCTTGGTATCTTCTGCGCCTGATCAAGCTCTGAGTGCTCCACAATGCCTGCTTTAACTGCCTTCATGGCTATTGGAACAAATTCTCATCCAGCCATTCCATAGGGGGAGGTCTTCACATGCTCGGGGTAGACATTCCCCTCACTCACTGTCAGGTTTGAGTGTTGTGGGTAACCTGTCCGCTGAAATGATTTACTGGGATGAGCTGCAGGGTTTTATCTTACTTGTTTTTATATCTTCCCTTTTGCTTTTGTGCAAGGAAACACTTATTAGATGACAATGTTAAAAATTTCTTTGGGAAAAGTGCCCATAATTATAGATATAATTCAGACATATCTTTATAGACCTAGGCAATAATATTAATTTATTTTGCTTGACTGTACTTAATTATTAAATATGGAGGATAGAGGGAGGAAAAGGGAATCTTTGGTGACAGTGTTGAAAAAAATTGGATCATAGGTTTAGAGGTAGGAGGAATGACTATAGAGATCAATTTTCACATAGGCCTAACAGAGATTCACTTGTTTGAGGTCATCTAGCTAGTAACTAAAGTAGGATTTGAACTTGGGTCTTCTTGACATCATGCCCAGAGCTTAATCCATTCTATCACCTAACTGTGTCATGTTCATATCCTAAGTACCCTATTTTGAGTGTCTACATGATTGGCAGAGGCTTGCTTTTTTCCACAGAAACTCAAAAAAGAGTTGGATCGACTCAAAGATGATTTGGCAACCATCACAGACAAATGTGAAGAATTTTTCAGTCAAGCTGCAGCATCACCATCCACCCCAACTTTGCGCTCAGAGCTCAACCTCATCATTCAGAATATGAATCAAGTTTATTCCATGTCTTCCATTTACATAGATAAGTATGTCACTCTTGTGCACATGTCAGGGCCTGTTCAATTTGGTACTTTGAAAAATCTGAGCCATGAAGGTTTCAATCTTTGGACTTTTCATACATTTCATAGTTTTATCTATTTAATACTTAGAAGTCATTTTGCAGGTGAAGAAACGGAGGCCTGCAGATGTTAAGTGACTTGCCCAAGATAAAGAAGTAGGAAATAGAACTGCTCAGATTTGAAACCCAAGTCCTCTAATTCCAAAGCCAGCATTCTGCGGTACTCCCTTTCCCCCTTTTGTGTTTACGTCGGTATACGATCACATTTTATTGCAACACACGTTTGCATAAATACTTGAAATAACTCTTTCCCCTGCAGTTGGAAAGTTTGAGAACATTTGGCTAACTATAGCTGAAAAATTCATTACCTTGTGGCTAACCTTCTGTTACCGAAAGTTCTTGATTTAATTAAGCTTGTTGTTGGATGGCAGTTGAACTCATGAACAGAGAGACACACATGCACATAATAAAAAGCAAAGTAAAGTATCTTTTGATTATGTATTATTAACAAGGCAGTATTCCACAGATTGTTTAGAGTATGAAGTATTATTTATTGCCAGATCTTATTCTGGGAAGGATCTGAGAGGGACTTTAAAGTCAGCATACATCTTTTATGTGTTTTATAGGCAAGATAAACTGAAGGAGATTCATGTATTAGGGCTAATTCTTGCCTTCTATGATTCTAATTTGAATGGAAACATTTCATAAGTATAAATATTAACCTTATTTCTTTATTCTGAATTATAGTCATTCTTAAGAAACAAATTAAACTTTTAGGATGATTTTTATGGTTTCTTTGTAGGAGAGTTTCATGGAAAGCCATGGGCCAACATAAATTGAGTAATAGGGAGGTAAAGCTGATGTATCATTTTTCCACATCAGGGAATTCATGGCTTAGCTGTTAACCTTCTGATTTATGGGGATTTCCTTATTGAGTATTTTTTATAATAGTGATGTATCAAATAGGCATATTCTGGGGATGTAGTGTGAACTGGACTCTAGGTTTTGATTTGAGTGTAACTAGTATATGATGAATGGATGATGAAAAAACCACTTATTAAGAGCTTACCATGTGGAAAGAACTAGAAATATAAATAGTAAACAAAGGAGTCAGTATGCTCAAGTAGCTCACATTCTGATTGGGAGGTAACCCACAGAAAGGTGGTCTCAGGTGCAGGACAGATGGAAAGGCCCTTAGGCTTTTAGTGTCATTTCTATCAATAAAACCATGTCACTCTCATGTTAAATCACTTGATGATGCCTAAGGGCTTTATTGGGAAGAGTAATTCTAGGTCTGGAGTCAGAGGATCTGGGCTATAGTTCCAGCTCTGCTGCTTAATACTGAATGACATTATGCAAATTACTTGATCTCTCTTGGTCTCATTGGTAAAATGAGGGTTTTGGAATCTTTTTTTGGAATTGAAGATCTTTTATAGTTCGTAGTCTTTGGCACTCCTTTTAATAGATAATATCCAAAGTCTCTTCCAGTCTTGAATCCTGTGAGTCTGAGACTAATCTACTTATAAATAAAAGTTTTATAAAATCACTAGCTTATCAAATATCTCATGTCATTTTAGGACTGAAAATATTCTGGGTAAATAGGCATCTTATTGTAGTAAGATGATTACTTAACCAAAACAACTCTTTTTTTTCAGGTTGAAAACTGTTAATTTGGTATTAAAAAATACTCAGGGGGCAGAAGCACTTGTAAAACTTTATGAAACTAAACTGTGTGAGGAAGAAGCAGTGACAGCTGACAAGAATAATATTGAAAATCTTATGAGTACCTTAAAGGTATGTAGGACTCACATATACAAATACATTTCTATGGGGATTCAGATCAGTCTCTCACACGTGTACATGAAATAGATATATCTGCACGTGCATGTATTTATATATATATATATATATATATATATACATGTACATATATTCTATGTACGTGTATTTACAATATACATAAAGGACAGACATTTGGATCCCAGCATATAGACCTATGTATGTCTATATGCACTACTATAGTTCTTAATAATAAAGTTCTCTGTATAAAATGAATGTATTATAAAGAGCCAAATTAACTACAATGCTTTTTGTTGCCTTATAAAGCCCCTAAATATCTCACTGTATAGTAAAATGACTTCAAAGTTACTATCTTTGGAATAAGGAGAATCTGTATTTAAAAAATATTTAAATACCTTCATTATTCTCAAACACAGAGGATACTTGGTGGTTCTGTGTTAGTGTTGAGATGTGGTAGGAATAAGTAAAAAAAAAAAAGGAAAGTAAAATATCTTTTGATTATGAATTAATAACAAGGCAGTGTTCCGCAGATTGGTTAGAGTATGAAGTATGATTTTTAAAAAGAATTAGGAAAAGGAACAAATTATAGAATTGTTTGTGTATATTTGTATACACTGTTCTACAATATATTTCATAGCAATTATGTCCTCACCTCCACTCCACGAAAGCTCAGCTCTTTCAAAGTGTATCTCAAGAACTTCTGTCTTCATAAAGCATTTCCTGAACCTGCCTTTCCAAATTTTATTGTATTTAACTGTTTTCTATTTATAGTTGTAGTAACTAGTATTCATATAGTGCCTCAAGATTTGCAGAGTGCTTTGTGTATATAATCTGCTATATTCACTCATGCCAACATAGAACCCCAAAGTACTCTTAGGTGACTGTGACTTCAAGCATTATATAAATGCTAGCTACTAGCGTTCCCTGTATGAGTAAATGAACTATATATGATCAAGCAGGTGCTGAGTTTTATCACTTAATAGTCAGCATGTTCTTATAATTATTTTAATAATTATTCTTATTTTTTTAAAGCAATGGAGATCTGAAGTAGATGAAAAACGGGAAGTATTTCATGCATTAGAGGATGAATTGCAGAAAGCCAAAGCCATCAGTGATCAGATGTTTATAACCTATAAAGAACGTGATCTTGACTTTGACTGGCACAAAGAGAAAGCAGATCAGTTAGCTGAAAGATGGCAAAATGTTCACACTCAGATTGATAACAGGTTGGTATAGTTTTGTTTTGTGGTGTCTTTTAACCATGCTAAACATCTGATTTACTTTTTGAGAAGATCTACACACACACAGACACACAGACACACAGTACACTATGGTTAATATGCTGGAGTCAGTATATTAAAATATGTAAACATACATATGTGTATACACATATATTCACTCATAGTCACACCTGCACATGTGTAAATATAAACACATATATGTGAAGGCGATATTGATATGAATTCCCATAGAGATTTATTTGTATATGTGAGTCCTCTATACATATACAGTCAATATACACTACAGCAAATATATGCATGCAGTATACACAGGTGCATGGATATGTGTATATATACAAACATGTATCCGTATGCAGCTATATATGTGTTTGTATACTTATGAACATGTATGCATATATGTATGTGTGCATGCATGTATACATACAAAAATAAAATGGACTAGTCTATATACTAGCTGATAAAAATATACAAAATTCTTAGAGAAGTATTGTTTGCATGTTGAATATTTCTGAAAATATTGTGTGTGTTCCAGAAGATTGTTAATGTAACTTTTAGACCTTTCTTCTAAACATGTTTTTATTCTTTGTTATGTGTGATTTGTCCACTCTTCTACTCTCTTAACCATTAAAAATATACTTTGTGTCATGAATAAAACATTATTGTCCATGTACTACTGTTGTTTCTCCTTCGTTCTCGAAGAGGTCCATGACATTAGGAAGACAACATCATACTTGCAGGTGAATTGGATTTAAGTGAGGCAGGACTATGCAAAGTCACCAGCCTCCCTCTCCCCTCTGGAGCTGTCAGTGTCAAAGTATAGATCATGACCACTGGAGATGGCCCCAGATGCAGTGAGAGACCTTGGCCTTTTTAAGCTAAGATCTTTTCCCAGGTCTCAGTTTGTGTGAGGCAACATCCCTTGGGTGATTAAGGCTAAGTAAAAATGAGGCAAAGAATGGCCTCTTGTACTTAGTTTAAAAAAATAAAAACTATCTGGCAGAGTAAGACCCTTGGGGATTCTGGCCAAAATTGAAATATTTGCTATTTACACTCATTCTGAGATATCAGAATCTAAATAATGATGAAGTGAAGCTTGGGTTGTGACCTACTGTGGGCTAATCTATGAGAGCCTGAGTGATTTGAGTTTAAGGTAAAGTCCATAAAAAAGAAATCTAGCCTATAAGTCAAAAGTTATCTTGTTAGGTTTCAGCAATCAAAATTTATAGTTCTTTGGGCAGAGTACCCAAAGGTAAGGGTATGATTCCATATATGGACAGAGGAAGAAGAGGTAGAAGAAGGAAGGAAAAAATGAAGGAAGGAAGGGAGTGAGCTGTGTTGCCCAACTGGAACTGACCAGTTGGGTCCCCAGTGGGGAAACTACTACTGCTCACAGGTTGTTGTTTGTTCTTCATTCTCAAAGAGGACCATGATGTCAGGAAGGAGATGTAATGATTTACAAGCAGATTGGATTTAAGTGAGGGAGGGCTCTGCAAAGTGACCAGTCTCACTCTTATCCAGAGCCATCTGGGTTCAGTGGCAAGATATAGATTAGAATGACTGGAGATGGTCCTGGATGCAGTGGGAGGCCTTGGCTATTTTGACATATGATTGTGTAACAGTAGAGACCTTTTCATTATTTGGATCCAGTCCATTGTTTAGCAAGAGTTGAGGTAACAGAAGGAAAAGAAATAGTATGGGTTGTGTATCATTCCAGTTAAACAGATGAAATAAGATACCTCATTTTTGAATAATTTAAATAAGCAAGATAGCATTTTCCCTCATCTTCCTCTAAATTATCAACCAATCAATAAGTATTTATTAAGTACTTACTGTCATTACTAATAGCTAACATTTATAGTGCTTTAAGGTTTGTAAAGAGATTTGCTTATATTATCTGATTTATGAAAACAGGTTAATATATGAGACCCTAGGTTAAAAAGACTATAATGACAAGTCCCTTCCCTCAAAGAGCTTATGTTCTATGAGGGGAGACAAATTGTGCATGTATAACTATATACAAAACATTTATAATGTATTTTGGGGGGGGTAAAGGGGAATTCCAGCTGGATGGAGGGAATCAGGAAAGCCTTCATATACTGATAACATGGTCTAAATTTCTTGGAAGAATATTAGCACAAAAATTAAAATAATTTTTATTTACAAGGAGTATAAACATGGGAATTACCTCTTTTGAAACTGTGAAAACTGAAGCACAGTTAAATATGATTTGCTTAAAGTTAACTTAAGTTCTTATATTGGAACCCAACATTATTTATCCTCATTTCAGCACTGATCCATGTCAAGTGTTAACAAAGTTATGCCATGCTTGTAGTGAGTATTCAGGAAATACTAATTAATGATGATGACCCAAAGATAGATAGTTTTGACTTTTTTTTCTATCAAGAAGCTTCAAATGTTATTATTCATGGATATGTTTGAAAGTTCCAAACCAATTTCCTACTGATAATTCTTTTTCTTAAATGCAACCAAGATTACGTGACTTGGAAGCCATTGGCAAGTCTTTGAAGTACTACAGAGATACATATCATCCTCTGGATGATTGGATTCAGCATGTCGAAGATACTCAGAGAAAGATTCAGGAAAACCAACCTGAGAATAGTAAAACACTGGCAACACAACTGAATCAACAGAAGGTATAAAAAAATAGTCCCATTTATCAAGTCGTGACTTTATTAGGTTAATAATAGTTCTTATCTTCCCTTCACCCACCATCCTCCAGTCCCCTAAACTAACAGAATTTTCCATACCCATAAATAATGGATTGGTCAGTAAATCAAAATGGAGTCTTTTCACGTATATCATTTATTTTGTTTTACTTTTAATTTTCAAATCTGTTGCTAGATTTACACACAGAAAATCTGGTGGCACATTGGTATGACTTTAAAATAGAAACAGCTATATAAGTCACATATGTTGTACTCGTTTGCTTTTGTGCACTTTCTGTGTTATATACAGGGACCAGGCATGTGATAAATAGACCTTTGAGAAATCAGACTGATGTACAGTGGGAGAGAGCAATGTCTTTGCCTTATCCTTGAAAATTGATCAGTTCTATGTAGTCTTGGATAGGAGGAGAGAGAGGGGGAGGGCAAGTCAGATTGGGGTTATTCAAAGAAGATGAATAATGGATAGTATAGAAAACTCTTGAGGTTGTGTTAGTATGGGGGCTAATCTTGCAGTTTGGATCTTTAATGGCTTGTAACTATTGATCCTGAACTAAGTGAAACCTCTCATCTTATCTTAGCTTGGTACAATTTCCCTTTTATTACCCCAAATTTGGCTTAGTCATCTCAGCAGATATGTTTTGTCCAAAAGATATTTTCTTTGGTTACTTGAAGATGCATCTTGAGTTAGAGAAAATTACTAAAATTACTGGTGCCGTGACTCCCTAGAGATGTAGATGATAATAGGCCCTTTAACAATAATATTCAGCTTGTTTTCCTTTGTGTGGCCCATTTGAAATGAAGAGATGAAAAGAATTACTAAAGGAAGGATGTTCTTGTGCCCCACTGCATACATTATCTTCATAAGTTTCATTCCTTCAGGACCAGGGAAAACAAACATTGTTTATAAATTCTCTAAGACATCATTAGCTTTGCTCACATATAAAGTTACATGTAAATTACAATGGAGTAGGGAGCTGGAGTATTAAATTAAGAGGTTATAGCAGCCTCTGATTTGGCATTATTCCAACAAATTGAAAAGAGGTTTTATGTTAACCTTTTCTTGGTTTAATTATCTGTTAAATGATTATTTTCTCTTAAATTATTTCTCTGTTTTAAGATGCTGGTATCTGAAATAGAAATGAAACAGAACAAAATGGATGAGTGCCAAAAATATTCAGAACAGTATGCAACTGCTGTGAAGGTAAGGAATACTGTAGCATTTCTGGGTCAAAGTTGCTATCAGTTAGGTGATACCTTACAATACCCTGAGGGTGGTATAAATCTTTTCTTCCTTATACAAGAAAGGGATACTCATTTTTAGACATAGCTCCTGTATTCTGTGCCATTGTTTCCATTTTATTCAGAAGATAAATTGTTCCAATGTTCTTTCCATCAAGGTTGCCTTAAAAGTTTAGGAGGTTGAATCTTTTTTTTTTTGTCATGTTATCTTTACTTTTCATACAGTTGGGGAATTCCAGAAAGTGCTACTGACATAAAATAGTTCTAACACTTTTCCTTCCCTAATGGCCTAATTCCAATCTCAGAGAAGGGGAGAGACTGTGGCCAAGTACAGGCTAACCCAAAATCTTAGTGCAGATTTAAGTTACTAATGATAGTTACTAAAAAACTGCATTAAAACTTCTGTGACCCATATAGTTTCAGAAACTTGTATGTAATGAACCTATTTTCCCTTGGCATTTTCCCGTTGGCATTTTCCCAATACCTTGAAAACTTCACTGCCTACATGATCAGGACTATATTGCCACAGAAGGAGCAAATCTCAGATTAGACCTCATAAAAAGTACATTTTTGCAATGTATTCTTAACTCAAAACTTGGCAGCTACACCAGAGTTTATTTCTAATACTCTTAATAATTTATAGAACCATGTTTCTGAGAATTGCTTTAATTAATTCAAAGTCTTAGCAAGTCAGTTTGCCTTTGTAACTTCATTTTACAGGACTATGAATTACAGACAATGACCTATCGGGCTATGGTAGACTCACAGCAAAAATCCCCAGTGAAACGCAGGAGAATGCAGAGCTCAGCTGACCTCATCATACAAGAGGTAATGGAGATGCTTTTAAAGTAGACTGGTTCATACCAATAGGTAGTAAATCTTAAAGGAAGCACAGAGATGACTGCGAGTATTAATCAACGATTCATTAACAATAATGGATTTGAAAAAATCCCCAGGAAATTGCATAATTGTGTTTGAAAGATGTCAGATATTAGCACTGAGCAAATAAATTCTTGTGAGTTAGCCTGCTGTAGGGGAATTTTCTGAAGGTTGGGCTAGTATTTTATAACATTACTTTAATGTTAAAGTATTAGGAATTGTTGTAACTTTAAATTTTTGTGTATGTGATTATTTTTGACAGTTCATGGACTTAAGAACTCGCTACACAGCTCTGGTTACCCTAATGACTCAATATATTAAATTTGCTGGTGACTCTTTGAAAAGACTGGAAGAAGAGGAGGTAACTCTTAAATTTAATAGGAAATTATTTTTAACAGAAAAAAAAATTATGGTTCTGAGTGAGTTTAATAAAAATTGAACATTAATTTACTTGCATTTAAAATTGCATTGTAAATAGATGATTACCAATAGTAGTAAGATTCTTTAAGAAAGTTCCAAAAATTAATTATGGTGAAAGTTAAGGGTATGTATCAGAAAACAGTGATCACAATGATTTTTTAACTGGATGTGATTTTAGACGATAGAGTTTAATTTCCTGTTAATTATATTCATAACCATTTCAATCTGATACTAAGAGATTGCTTTGCACCTAAATAGGACAGATAGTAAAATATTTTAATAAAAGTGATAGACATTGAGATATTTATAGAGATGAACATTGAACATACTGAGACTACAGATATTTAATATCTATTCCTCATCTTGATATTACTAAGAATACTGAGAACTCAACTACTAACCCAGTCATATTCTTTAAGGCAAGATTAATTTATCCCATGGCATGGCTGGTGTGATATGAGCAATCATTTAACAATGGCAGAAATAAAGAGTCTTAGCTGTTTTTAGGCACTTGATCATCTTTAGTTTAGGATTAGGGTTTATTAAGGTTAATTTATATGTATAACTGTAGTTACAGTATAAGTATTGTTGCAGACTTTTTTCCCCTATATTTTCTCATGGCAAATTTTCTTTGAAGTCTAGGATGCATTCACAGCTACAAGTGTCTCAGTAAAATAGTACACTGAGATATATTTGTGTGTGTGTGTGTGTGTGTGTGTGTGTGTGTGTGTGTGTGTGTGTTTAAATCACAGTTCTTTGTGAAGTCAGTGCTTCAAAGAAAAAAACATACATATAGCCATTGCTTTTGGAAAAACAGGTGGTAGTATAAAGCAATTTTGTGCTATTTGTTACGAACTCAGACCATTTTTTCTAGAGGATATTTGATACAGTATGAGAAAAATAGACTTTTTGATAAGTACACCAAAGTGAATGAATTCAATCGTAATGTTGCATTTTTAATGTCTATGCATGTAGAAAAAGTATATAATTTTAAGGTTTATTTGTCCCTTGTATCTTGAAAGGAATAAATTGTGCTTTCTTTCTTTCTGGGTACTGCTCTCACTCATCTCAGAACAGACAAAGATAGCTTCATGAATAGCTATATTTCAAAAACAAACATGTTTGATACTAATTGTTCTCAGTAAGTTCTCTGAAATTGGCTTAATTGTTCAAATTCTAATTTTCTGATTTTATGCTGTAAAGTCCACTTTTTTTTCTTTTTATCACCTAAGAGAACAAAAAGGAAATTTTAATAGTAATGAATTTTTGGTAGTGAGTTTCTTCCTCTTAGTAAGAGTGTGACAACCTTCATAACTATTTTGGTCTGTTCTGAGTTAACATAACTTTTCTTCTGCACCAACATTACTAATAAATTTAACTGCAAAACAGTTAAATTCGCTTTATTTTGTAGTCAAATTAACTAAATGACTTTTTTAATCTCCATAATGGAACATTAATAATATTTTCACAGTTTTTACATTTTAAGATCCAGCTTCGTTTCAGATATTGCCTACATATATCTTGATTGTGTTAATAAGTCCTCACATACAATTAAAATAGTTTAATTCTCCTTTCCCTGTTTATTAAATACATCTGATTTCAGATGTCATTATCACCATTCTCCTCAGAGCTTATCTTATATAGTCTTTAATGTTCCTAAAATGTTATTAAATTATGCATTGTATCTACAAATTCAGAAAACATTTTAATGGTAAAGATTCAGTATGATTCAGTAGAAGGACCATGTACAATATTGGAATTTTGAGAGACCTAGGTCCATATCTCACCTCTACTTCTCACTGTATGATTTTGGACAATTTTTATCACTCTCTGTGCCTTAGTTTTCTTATTTGTAAAATCAGGGAGTTGAACTTTATAGTTTCTGAGGTCCCTCCCAGCATGAATAATCTATGATTGTCTTTGAACTTGCTACAAATAATTAAATCAATCTAAAGCAGGTTTGTTTTTTTTTTTACTTGGAATATGACCTAATGAAAAAGTAGATCAAAAGATGAGAGGCAAGATGTTAAAGGCATTTTTTTTTAAAGAGAACCATGAAAAGTCGAATTTAGGCTAGGCCTTCTTTGCTGGAACATGGAATTTTTCAACAATGAAATATTTGTTTTACAAATGAAGGCAGTCATTGCTGCCATTGCAAAATAGATTAGTAGACTACTCCAGGACTTTGTTTCACATGAATACTACTTAAAATCATTCAATATTTAGAAAAAATCTCATTTGCAAATTTCCCAAGATGTGGGCTTTAATACATTGATAGTCCTTATGAGTTGTTGGGAATGAAATAAGGCATTAACTGGAGACTAGTCTGATGATAAGCTTCTCAGCACTTAAGTGGGCTGGTCTCAGAATTGCAGCCATACAATACCACCAGGTCTATACTCAAAGTTTTGAGTCTAGAATGGTCTTCTAGTGCTTTAGCTTAGTTGGTCTAGCTTTTTGGAAGTTATGGTCTCTTTCATGTTGTATTGACTCATCTAGATCTACTAGAATTATTTAGTGGAGGCTGTTGAGATGCTATTGGAGAATATGGAAATGTTAAACTGGTAAAGATAAAAACTATAATTACATAATTATGGGGAAAACTATAAGATGTACAGACTGCCCAACAAATAAAAATTACCAAAAGCTGTAGTCTAGATGAGTTTTTCAATTTCTAATCAAATTTAATACACATGGTCATGATTTTAAGTTAATTGTGTAAAATTAACAAGACTGCAGCCCACAATGAATGTTAATGAAATTTCAATGATGAAGCAATTCTAAATCACTTCGCTTTGTATTTCATATATTATATAAATATCAGATGATTCCTACATTATTTTAAAATATGATTATGTAATAGAACTTAATATACTTATTTCTTAACATATTTTGGAACTGAAACCATAAATACATTTTAAAAAATCTTGTTTGATAGAAGCTAGTTTATAAAAAAAAATGGCAAAAGTACCTGAATTCAGAATGGATCAGAATTCATTTGCATCACAAAAGAGAATCTCAGTATATAAAAGAGAAACATGTTTATTGAAAAAAATAAAGCAACTGTCAGGGAATTTAACTGCCTTTGCATTAGCAAATTTATTGAGGTGAGAAGCATGTCTGGTAAAAAATTTAGACTTTAGAAATTGTGTATTTCTTTATTCCTTTTCTTCTCTCTACCTAGGTTTAGCTGAGTCTGGATTAGTGTGAATAATGAAGCTCCCAAAGTATTCATAGATAATCAGATTCTCACCATTCAGAGTTAAATTTTGTAAAAAATGGTCATTCCTTCCAATCCAAAGGAAATATTCCATGCATTTTCAAATAATGTGACACTTCTGGGGGATTTATTGTTTATAGTAATCGGAAATTAGTTGTATTTCATGAGTATTTCCTCATTTGTAGATTATTTTTAAACCTGTTTATTTTTTAAAAATTTCACAACACAAGACGTTTTACTTTTCATAGGGATGGCTAATAAACACTGAATTCCTTAACTTTATTTCATTTCTGCATGTTAAGTTGTTCTTTGTATTTAGCACGACCTGTGTTGTTAACAGATGAATAGTGTGGCATGTAACAAGATCACTGGACTGTGGATCAGGAGGCTAACTCTGAGCCTTGAGCAAGTTACTTCTTAATCTCTTGAGACCTCACTCATTGTCCTTATTTGTGAAATGAGTTTAGACTAAATGTTCATTAAGGTCCCTCCCAGCTCTAAGAGTCTATTTTGTTATCTGTTTTAAGAAAATCATTCCTTCGAGACAAGAAAGATTGTTCACAGTTTTTGTGTGTATTTCTGCTTGCAACTAATGGTTACTTTATGAAGCTTTCTATTTGGAGAAGGTGCTGGTGATGGTGGTGGTGGTGGTGTTGGCTTATTCTGCACTTTGGCATCTTTGGTTTTGTAAGTACTTTGATGAGCTTTGCTTCAGATATTCTGGGCTACAATTGTAGTAGAACAGACTTGATATTTTTAATAAATTTCTTATAGATTAAAAGATGTAAGGAGACATCTGAACATGGAACCTATTCAGAGCTGCTTCAGCAACAGAAAGCAACAATGGTGGAGAACAACAAACTCACAGGAAAGATTAGTGAGCTAGAGAGAATGTTAGATGAGCTAAGAAAACAGAAGTTCCAGGTAGAGCAAGAACTTCCCAAGGTAAAGGCAGCTGCAGAAAATGAACTGAGGAAGCAACAAAGAAATGTGGAAGATATTGCTTTGAAGAAAATAAGGGCTGAGAGTGAAGCCAAGCAGTATCGCAGTGAGCTTGAGAATATTGTGAAGGAGAAGATAGCAGCAGAGCAAGAGTTAGAGCGTGTGAAGCGGCTGACATCAGAGGCAGAAGCTAAGAGGGCTGTGGTTGAAGAAAACCTCCGAAATTTCCGGCAGCAGTTAGAGGAGCACACAATTACTCGAAGGACCTTGGAAGATCGTCTTAAAAAAAAAGACACAAGCCTCAGTGACTTGGAGCATCAGAAAAGCATGTTGATGGCAGAACTGAGAAGAAAAAAGGAGAGTGAGGAAGAACTCTTGAAACTGATAAAGCAGATGGAAGGAAATCTTGAATTTCAAAAGAAAGTTGCAGAGAAACAGTTGCAAGAAAAGCAAAAAATTGAAACTGAAGCCAGGAGAAAAATAAAAGAAATTCAGCTCTCTTGTGGAGAAAGTACATTGCCAACCTGCATGACTGTGCAGGATACACATGGAAAAGAGAAAGCTGATGAATTGAAGCATCAGGTCCATGAACTAACTCTTGCCAACAAAAAAGCTGAAAAAGAGGTAGGGGAACTAAAATATGAGTTGAATGCCCTTCAGCTTCAAAAGACGTCATCTGAGGAAAAGGCTCGTTTGCTAAAAGAAAAGTTAGATGAGACAAATAACACGTTAAGGTGTCTCAAGTTGGAGTTGGAGAATAAAGACCAGGTAGAGCAGGGTTACTCTCGACAGTTAAGAGACCTTAATAGGCAGTTGAATCAAACCACAGATAGAGCTAAAGAAGTAATGCAGGAAGCTAATGACCTGAAGAAAATGAAACATCATTATCAAGTGGAATTGGAATCTCTCCACCAAGAAAAGGGGAAACTGAAAAGAGAAGTGGACCAAATCACTCAAGCTCAGGCACTAGCTGAAATGAACATTCAACATTTGAATTCCCAGGTCTCCACTCTTCAGCATGAGAAGGCATTAGCTGATGATAGAGCAAGATCCTGCCTAGGGAAATCAGAACATATCCTGACAGAAGCATTTGATAAAAGCCATGAACAATTACTTCAGAATATCAAAGCAGAAAAAGAAAACAATGAAAAAATCCAGAAACTTAATGAAGACTTGGAAAAAAGTAATGAATGGGCAGAGATGTTAAAACAGAAAGTGGATGAACTCACCAGACAAAATAATGAAACCAAATTGATGATGCAGAGAATTCAGTCAGACTCAGAGAAGATTGTGCTGGAGAAACAAACTATTCAGCAAAAATGTGAGATCTTAAAAACTCAGGCAGACGGTTTTAAAGAACAGCTTCGTAACACAAATGAACACTTGCACAAGCAGACAAAAACAGAACAAGATTTTCTCAGGAAAATCAAATGTCTGGAAGAAGACTTGGCCAGAACTCAAAGTCTGGTTAATGAATTTAGGCAGAAGTGTGACCAGCAGGACATTATCATTCAGAACACTGAGAAGGAGGTCAGAAATCTGAATGCTGAGCTGAATGCATCCAAAGAGGAAAAGAGACTCGGTGAGAAGAAGGTAAAGATTCAGGAAGCTCAAGTACAAGAATTAAATAATAGGTTGAAGAAGGTCCAAGATGAATTACACCTAAAGACTATAGAGGAGCAGATGGCACAGCAAAAGATGGTTCTGTTTCAGGAAGAATCTGCTAAGTTCAAACGTTCTGCAGAGGAATTTAGGAAGAAAGTAGAAAAATTAATGGACGCCAAAGTCATCACTGAAAATGATCTTTCAGGCATAAAACTTGATTTTGTAAGTCTTCAACGAGAAAACTGTATAGCCCAAGAGAATGCTAAGTTATATGAAACAGATATTAAAGAACTAGAAAGAAGACTTCAACAGTATCGAGAACAAATGCAACAAGGAAAGAACATGGAAGCACATCATTACCAAAAATGTCGTAAACTTGAAGAGGAGCTGATAGCACAGAAACGTGAGGTTGCCAACTTGAAGCAGAAAATGGACCAACAGATAAAGGAGCATGAAAGCCAGTTAGTTTTGCTTCAGAGTGAGATCCAGAGAAAGAATATGAGTAAAGATTGCAACTTCAAACCAGACTTTGAAAGGAAAGTAAATGACTATAAATACTATAGCGACCTCTCTTCTAGGGGAATTGAGCAACTTCAACAAAAGGCACAATCTCCTCTGTTGGGATGGGAATCAAAAAGGTTTCCAAGTGAACAGCTGGATGAAGAAAGGCTCCATAAGGGTGCTGAACAGATAGTCAAAGAAGTCCAGTTCCAGCTACCAAGAACTACACTAGAGGATGAAAAAAGTCAACAATGCTACTCTGAGTATTTTTCTCAGACAAGTACTGAGTTGCAGATAACTTTTGATGAAACAAACCCAATTACAAGACTGTCAGAAATAGAAAAGCTAAGAGATAAAGCTCTATACAATTCCATAGCACCTGTTAGATATCAAGATGACACCTCTGAAATGGAACTGGTGAAACTCATGAAGCCTTTGGAGGTATACTCTTAATTTCTGTCAACTATTAGCATTTTCACAGTTTCCTCTTTACCCCCTGCTTTCTTTAGTACTCTATTGATTATTTAAAATATTCATTTAGCAAGCATTTAATTTTTATAATTATTGCTTTATAGTTCTAGTTGGGAAAACAATGCTGCTATACTTTCCCACTCTGTAGTAGATTTGTTTGCATCTTAGATGTTGTATCTTTAAAAGTACTGAGATTCAATATGTGCAGATATATAATGAATTTCCACAGAGCTTTAAGAATTGTTATTTTGTAAAATGTGGAAGCAAAGAATAACAGAAGAACTAACCAGATAGAGTAATTCCTAACTTGCAATGCAAACAGATTTAATTTTAATCATTTAGTCTCAAAAATTGGGATTATGTAAAAATTTCAGACTTGTTATTTCTATAAAGCCTTTTCTATAAGGGAAATATGGTTCAGTGAAAAGATCTCTCTGGAATCAAATTCTTCCTTTTATACTTACTATATGTGTGATTTTGAGTAAGTCACTTAACTTCCTTGAGTCTTGGTTTCCCCACTTGTGTTAGAGGGCTGTACTAGACAGCTTTTAAGGACACTTCCAATTCTTAGTTCTATGATTCTAGTCATAATTGTCTTCTCTACAATTTCTACAACTTTTATTCTGCTCTCTGCTCTTTGAGGAATTGTGTTTGGATTATTGGTGGATGCAGTTCTTCAGATCAGTCCCTTATTGTTTTATGAATTCCTGTTTACAGATAGCTAAGAACAAGCAGTATGATATGCATGTTGAAGTCACAACATTAAAGCAAGAAAAAGACCTAGTTCCAGATCATGAAGAGCGAATACTTGAAGTATTCAGAACCTCAGATGGATTCAAGAGAGAATTGCCCAAGTTGAATTCTACCAGTTTAGAACAAGAGAACTTCCAGAATGTTAGCGGGAGTTATGACTGTTCTGCCAGAGATGATGAATTTAAATTTCAGGGTCTCCGACACATGGTAACTGCCAGGCAGTTGATTGAGGTGAAGCTTCTGGACATGGGCACAGTTGAACAGCTGCATCTTGGTCTCAAATCTGTGGAAGACATACAGAAAAGTCTTAGCAAATTTTTGACCAAATCTACTGCAATTGCAGGGTTATACCTGGAGTCTACCAAAGAAAGAATGACATTCACCTTAGCAGCCAAGAAAATAATAATAGATAAAGCCCTGGCCTTAGCATTTTTAGAAGCTCAAGCAGCAACAGGCTTCATTATTGATCCCATCTCAGGGCAGAAATATTCTGTGGAGGATGCACTTATTAAGGGGGTTGTTGATAATGAATTTGAAAGTCGGCTTCTTGAGGCCGAGAAGGCAGTCCTAGGATATATGCATGGTTCAAAGAAGTTGTCAGTGTTTCAAGCTATTGAGAGCAGGCTGCTTGAAAGAAGAAAAGGAAAGCATATCTTGGAGGCCCAGGTTGCCTGCGGGGGAGTCATTGATTGTGTGAGGAGTGTTCGAGTGCCTCCAGAAATAGCTGTGCAGCTGGGCTTACTGAATAATGCCATTTTACAATTCTTACATGAGCCATCGAGCAACACCAGGGTTTTCCCTAACCCCAATAACAAACAAGTTCTGTATTACTCAGAACTGTTGAGAATGTGTGTCTTTGATGTACATAGTAGATGCTTTTTGCTTCCATTTGGAGAAAGGAAAATTTCCAATCTCTCTATAGAAAAAGCTCAGAAAATTTCTGTAGTAGACATAAAGATAGGAGCGGAGCTGACTGCATTTGAAGCTTTCCAAAGGGATCTTATTGAGAAAAACACCTATCTTGAACTCTCAAGACAGCAATATGAGTGGAAGGAAGCCACATTCTTTGATTCCTGTGGAAAGGCTTCTCATCTGCTGACTGATGTTAAAACAGGATTGCAGTTTAGTATCAGTGAGGCAGTAGAACAGGGAGTGATTGACAGGGACCTGGTTAAGAAATGTCAGGAAGGTGTCATTACACCCACTGAGCTTGCTGATACTTTGCTGAGCAAGTTAGTTCCAAAGAAGGATTTAAACAGCCCAATTGCAGGATATTGGCTCTCTGATTCTGGTGAAAGGATCTCAGTTCTCAAAGCTTCACGCAGAAATTTGATCGACCGAATTACCGCCCTTAGGTGCCTTGAAGCTCAAGTCAGTACAGGTGGTATCATTGACCCTCTTACAGGCAAAAAGTTCAGGGTGACTGAAGCTTTGCATAGAGGGTTAATTGACGAGTCATGTGCCCAACAATTACGGCAATGTGAGGTGGTATTCAGGGGAATTACTCATCCAGTCACTAACCAGACTATGTCAGTGGTTGAAGCTGTGAGCACAAGTGCTCTGAGCATAGATCTTGGGATTCGATGTTTGGAGTTCCAGCACTTGACAGGCGGGTTAATCCATTCACAGTCTAACACGAGGCTGTCAATAGAAGAAGCTCTCAGAGAGGGGATCCTTGATGTCCTCACTGCTTCCAAGCTCAAAGATCAGAAATCCCATGTCAGAGATATAATTTGTCCCAAAACTAAAAGGAAGTTGACTTACAAAGAGGCCTTAGAGAAAGCAGATTTTGATTTTCATACAGGACTAAGACTGCTAGAAGCATCGGAGCCCCTCATGTCTGGGATTTCCAGTCTCTACTATTCTTCATAAAATTCAGTGACATTATAGTAGTGCTTAGGATATTATCTCCTTTTAGTCATTCAGTTATAAGAAATTCTTTAAGTACTCATTATTGATTTCTTGCCAGGTTGGAAACTGCTGGCTTCTAAAAGTGTTTGTAATATTTAAAACTGCATAACCATGGCTGAAGAAAGATTGGAATGGTTTCATTTAGTTTGAGATTAGTTTAGTCAACCTGACTAGAATAAGTCATCTTCTGTATCCAAAGGTGTACAGCATTAGCTCAGCCAAGTTCAAAAAGTCCTCTCACTCCTTCAGAGCTATTCTAATCTTTACCAACCCTGGCCTTAGGCTAGGGGCCCCATTTCCTAAATGACACAGTATCCTGAGATCCACTAGAAGATGATTTTGGAGCAGCACCAAGAACAAAAAGAGAGAAATATTTGCAGCTGGCCCAGTTTACCTCAGTCTTCTGAATTTCAGACTGTACTGAAAAATAAAATCATTTTGAGTTTTCTTGTACATATTACATTATACTTTCAGCCATCTTAAAAGAGTTAGTAAAAGTTGCATTTATTTTCAAAACTTTGAATGAAAATGTTAAGCAATTTAAAATATATTTGTTGTGGTAAGGGGTGGGAGGAAGTTGTGACTCATCGTTATTTGATTAGATATTGCTAGACATCTTCATATTTTTCTTTGCATTTTTCTACCTTGAATATACTCATAGCCCTCTGACTGGATAAGCTATTCGGCATTTCTATATCAGTGACTCATAACTTGTAATGCTAATGCAAAGGCAGTGATTTTAGATCTTGAGTAAAGCTGTAACTTATGGTTTGTCATATTGAATAACCCCTTGGAAGTTAGATTGCTCTTACTGCATGGCTTTGTTGTGATTTGAAGCATTGATCCACAATTTTTGTTGCCATCACAAACATTCGGTGCCCCCTTTCCAGAGAAAGTTTGAATCTTTATCATAGCAGAGTAACATGTGGTATGTGTGGTTATGTCAATGAATAAAACATTTCACTAGCCCTGGTATTGATAATGATATTTTCACACATTTATTTGCTAAGCAGAATCTAACACCTCAATAACTTTAATATATTTTTTTTACAACTCATGCTTGTCAGAAATCACTGGAAGAAGAAAAGAAAGAACATGTTGAAAAAGCCAAAGAGCTACAGAAATGGGTGTCAAATATTAGCAAGACATTGAAAGAAGGCGAGAAGGCTGACAAATCATCCTTCTCAAAGCAGCAGGTACTCATTCTTGGTGTCTGTCTGGGATTACACCTGCTTCCTGGATTATACTAAGAAACTGAGGTCTATTTCCTTCTCAAAATAAAATAATGGATTATTATTAAGATAGTTATATCATATTTAGGATATGAATTCTTGTTGTTAGAGAGTTCTAAACATGAAAAGACTATAAAAATTTAAAACAAAAGTAGGAAAAAAACTCAACAATTATTTATTAAATGTACATGATGTGCTGGACACTGTGCTAAGCCGTACAGATAAAAAAGAAAGGCAAAAAATGTCCCTGTCCTCAAGGAGCTTACTTTGTAATTGGGGAGACAACATGAAAATAAATAATTGCATACACAGTGCATACAGAATAGATAGAAGATAATCTTACAGGAGAATGTTCTAGAAGACTTGGGGACTGGGAAAGACCTCCTCAAGGAGGTGACACTTTTGATACATCTTGAAGAAAACCAATGATTCCACAAGGCAGAGATGGAGAAGCAAAGTACACCAAAAGTGCATTGCCAGGTACAAAGACACAGAGATGGGAGATGAAGTGTCATGTGTAAATTAGCCCAAAGTGTGTAAAGAAATTTTGAACATGTGGATCGGTTGATGTACATGAGCTTCTTAGATATGGAGAGAATGTAGAGATCAGATTGGTTACTAGAAAGTTTCTATCTTAACTGCCCAAAGGTTCGATCTTCTCCATCCTGAAAGATGCAGCATGGAATTGGAAAAACACTGAATTGGGAATTAGGAGAGCCACAAGTTCAAATTCTTACTGATATTCTGGCCAAGTCATAGGATCCTAGATTTAGATCTGGGAGAGTCCTTAGACTAAGGCCATGTAGTCCTACTCCCTCATTTTGCAGATGAGATTGAGGCCAAGGGAAGTTAAATGACATGACCAAGCCGTAATCTTCAGAGGTGGAATTTGAACCCAGGTTCTCTGACTGTACATCTACTGCTCTTTTCACTGAAACTTTATGACCTTCAGATCCTCATCTATTAAATGGAGATAGGAATAGCCACAGGGATGCATACTTTGAACAATTATGAGGGTCCGGTGAGATAATACGTGTAAAGTACTTTGAAAACCTTAAAGCATGACATAAATAGCTATTATTGTTGCCTAAATAAAGCAACTGCTTCTTATAAATTTTTATCCTAGATGGAATCTTTTTAATTAAACTGTAACAGAAGAGCTGTTTGTTTCATTCCCACTTGGGATCGCCATATTGGTGAGGTCTTTGTGCTCCACTAGCATCTATTGTAATTTGCTGCATAAACTCTGGTGGAGCAGTGGGGGAATCTTCCCTGCTGCTTATCACTCATAGGTCTGTGGTCACCATTGCTACTGCTCATTCTGTAATATTTTCCTTGCTGAGGAAGTAGCATTTTCTGGCTTTGACACTTACTAGATGTGTGACCCCTAGGCATGAGGACTTCAAGTCTTGGAGCTTCATTAAGAGTGTTACTCTTCTTTGCAAGAGTTAGTCCTCTAAACTTACTTCTCTGAGGATTGCTCTCTTAGCAATCATTCCATCAGTCAAGCAGTCCACAAGCATTTATTAATCTAGTATGCTGAGTCCTAGGAATAAAAAGAAAATGAATAAATACAGCAATAATCCTTGCTCTCAAAAAGCTTACATTTTTATGGGTGAAACCATATGTAAATAAAAAGATACAAGGAAGTTACAGTAGAAAAGATTCATAGACACTTTGGGGGTCTTCTTAATATATATTTTATTCCATTATTACATGTTAAAACAATTTTTTATCTTTTTGTTAAGTTTTGAGTTCCAAATTTTATCCCTCCCTCCCTCCTTCCCTCCTCCCTCCCTCTGGTGCTACGCAAGCAGATATAGGTTCTACATGTGCAATCATGTCAAACATTTCCATATTAGTCATACTTTGGCAGTCTTTAGGGAAGCTCTGAACATGAATGGAAAAAAAGTTACACCTTTATTTTCACTACTAACTGAAAATCATATTTCCTTTAATTATTTAAAAAAAGATTATTCTGAGAAAAGGTCCATAGGTTTCACCAGATTGCCAAAGGAGTCTATGACGCAAAAATGGATATGAACTCCTGGAAGAGAAGAAAGGTAATCTTAAAGAGAGGAAGGCTCAGTTGGTTGAAAGTAGATGTAGGGGACCAAGAAAGACCATCTATAAAATGTTGCTTTTGAACTGAATCTTAAAAGAAAACAGAGATATTAGGAGGGGGAGATAGAGAGGGCTAAGATTTCAGGCATTAGAGGATAGCCAGTATAAAGCGATGGAAAGTAGAGACATGAAAAACGTAGCTCACATTTATAAAATGCTTTCTCATTTATGAAAGCACTACAAATATACCTGAGCTAATGCACAGACATTTTACAAATAAATAAAACACTTTGTAAATGAAAGCAGTTGTATAAATGTGATCTATGGTTTTACCCTGTCAGCATTAGAGAAGCACTGTCACAGGGATGCAAGCATTTTTCCTTCCAGCTGGGCACTACTAAACACATGCCACTAAATGACCCCTTTAAGTTTTCTCCTACATTGTTTAATTGTGGTAGGGAAACTTCCTTATAGCTTGAGAGATGGGAGGGACTTCAGAGCCCATCATAGTCTAATCCTTTTATTTGACAGATAGGACTCTGAGACTTATGGAAGTTAAATGTTTTGCCCGAGGTGATGCAGGCAGAGTAGAATTTGAATCCACATTTTCTGATGATAGAGCTGCTCCTCTCTCCACTGTAACCAGCTCCCATGATAGAGATCAGCAACTCTTCTGTAATCTCTGATTTTGGGGAGCTATCCTGGACGCTAAGATGGCCATTATTTGCCAAAAATAGGACTTGAACTCAGATCTTCATTATTCTTCCAAAGTGATTCTACTCTACCATGTTACTTCTCATTAGTATAATAGTAATTAACCTATGAAGTTTTCAAAGCATGCTACATATGTTAGCTTACTTTAGTCTTATAGTCATCACCAGGGAAATCACTGCAGCTATTATACCCATTTTACTGATTAGGAAACAAACTTAGAGAAGTGCCTTGACTCATTGGTTAAACCCAGGTTTTCCTAATGCCAACCCTGGCCTGCTATCATCTATATCACATGGTTCTCTATATTCTATATATTATTGTTTTAATCAAATTCTATATATTATTATTTTATATTTCTATATATTATTCTGTGTTCTATATATTATTTTAATTCTATATATTATTATTTTAATCAAATTAAAAGTGTACAATTGTTCAGGCTCCTTTTCCTAGATCATCTTTGTTATAAAAACATGTTTCCCTCTCTTCTTTCTTTATAAAGAATTCTTTAAAATAAAGTCATGAGCACACTTTCTCCTTCCTATTGCCCTTTAGAATAGATCTGCTCGTTTTTTAATACGCTGCAGGAAAATACAAATTTTGTATGTGGGTGTGCCAACCTTTTCCTGTCTCATAATAATCCAGGGGCTATTTCACTGCAAAGTGAGTGACAAGATAGTCAGTGGTACTCTTGATGTGATGATGATGGTTAGTAAGAATTACCCTTTATGTAGCCCTTTTAAGTTTACGAAGCACTTCACAAATATTCTCACATTATATCCTCACAACAACCCTAGGAGTGGGGCTATTATTACAGGTAGGCTTTATTACTGTCCTAATTTTAAAAAAGAGAAAACTGTGGTAGACAAAGGGTGAGTGACTTGTCCAGGGTCACACATTAACTATGTCGAAGTATCTGAGGCTGAACTTGAACTCACATTTTCCTAATTCCAGGTCCAGCACTCTACCCATTATAGTTGTCTGTAATCTAGTTCTAGATCTAGTTCTATGCTTTCACCAGTGTAGGGAACTCTCAGAGTGAAGGAACTCTTTGTAGTGAAGAAAAAAAATTATTCTAGTTTCAGAGGACCTTGGGTTCAAATCTCAACTCTTACACTTACTGCCAGTGTGACTTAACCTCCCTTGGCCTTAGTTTCCTCAGCTGGGGTTTGGTGTGCTTCTGATTGATATAATAAGGAATCACATCTCAAATTATGCAGAGACTAAGTTAATTCTGAGAAAGGGAGGAGGCAACATGGTATGGAAGAAATAAAATTGATCTTGGAGTCAGAAGCCTTGGAATTGAATACTGGCTTTGTTGCTCGTTAGCTTGTCCAATTTGGACCTTAGTTTCATCATCTGTAAAATTAGGAGACCAGACTTGAGTGATCTCTAAGATCCTGTCAGCTTTGCTAGTTTTGCAGTGTATGAGACATGAGAATGCTTACCTGTGAGTGAGTGACCTATCCTTAGTCATTTAAGAGATGAAATTGATCAAAGAGTAAAACAGAAGCAGAAAACTGAACAAAGCTTAAAGAGATATGTTTGGGTTTGTTTTATGCAGAATGTGGCTTAAGTCATAAACATGTAAGAATGCCCAGTATGCTTTGTCTTTAAACAAATTTAAGGTTGTTTAGAAGACTTTTGTGTACTTCTAAAGTTACTGTGGCATCGTGTTTGAGCTTATTTTTTAAGACATTAAATGAAAGAATTTATGATCTCACAGTAGTGAACTATTTCATTTAATTGGCTTCGAATCACATTTCCAGTGTATTTTTGTTGATGAAAGGTAGCACCCACCAAATAGTAAACACTTAGTAAAATGCTTGTTGACTGACTGACCCAGTAGGAAGTTAATGTTGCCAGAAACAAGTTCATTAAGAAGTAATTTGGTGAGGAACTATGAAAGGATGGGACAAAATCTTAGTCTTTTAAGAATAAGTTAACTTTATTATTTATTTCTGGCTGGCTGATTTTTTTTCTTTTCTTTTGGCATGAAGGGAGAAGGAGGAAGGATCTAGTTCTATGCTTTCACCAGTGTAGGAAACTCCTAGAGTGAAGGAACTCTTTGTAGTGAAGAAAAAAAATTATTCTGGTTTCAGAGGACCTTGGGTTCAAATCCCAACTCTTACACTTACTACCAGTGTGACTTAACCTCCTTTGGCCTCAGTTTCCTCATCTGCAAAATGAAAAGATTAGACTAGTAGACAGTCTCTGAGGTTCTGTTCAGTTCTGCATACATCCTGTGAATACAGGTTTGTGGTGGGTGAGGGTTACTCCTGAAACATGGAATTCAGAAAAAAGCATTACCTTCTCACTGACTACTAAAGCAAGTCACTTGGATCTATTTGAGGGAAAGCCTTTTTCTATTTGTCAGGCAATGAAGATATGCCTATTTGTCATTACTGACTAGAAGACTTAATTGTATTTTCTTCCTTTTCAGATTTCCAGTGAGGAAATTGCCATGAGGAAAGAACAATTATCTGAAGCCCTTCAAACCATACAGTTATTTCTCGCTAAACATGGTGATAAGTATGTTGGGTTTTATTAATTGCTTTACAGTTATTTGAGGTAAAGAAAAATGGAGTTGGCATAGCAAAAAAGAGAGGGCAGCTGAACTGCTAAGGTAGAAGATAGTTGCTGCTGTGATAAGTATACCAGCTCTATGTTTGTGCTGGAGCTATTTGTAGCATGGCAACACAGGATTCCTGCTCCTAGTAACAGGGAAGTAACCCTCATAAAATGACTTTTGCAGAGCTCTATAATGATATGGGAGGAAGGGAGATAGGTAGAAATTTTGAATGATGCAGGACAGATACAGGTGATCAGGTATTCCTAGGCAACACTCTCTCCCCTTGTGACTTCTTTGTCTTATATTCTAAGAGATGAAAAGGTAGAAGAAAAGTTCCCATTGGCTTGCTTTGTTCCATCTTTTAAAATTCTTCACTTTTATTGCATGATTGTGGAAAACTGTTATTATTGTTAATGTTAAAGAGAGTCACAAAGAAGTCATGTGACTTGAATAGGGTGATATAACTCTATATATAAAGTAAATGTCCTGACATGGGATTTGAACCCATGCTGTCCTGATTTAAAATCCAAATACCCTATCTACAGTACTATTCTGCCTTTCTCATATTTTAGTTGTCACATTCTTTGAGGGTGAGATTAACAAATGATATTTCTCCATACCTGTAACAGGTCAGAGTACATTTAAAAAATTTATGTGTGTTGATGAGGTCCCAGTGTGTCTAAGTTTCTATTGTGACAACCCTAAATTCCATTCTAAGCTGGGACTGACTCTTAATTTTTTTTTTTGTGAATTGTCTTTGACTTTTCTATACAGTATATAGGTTGTGGCTATTAAGTGAGCCTAGAAAGGAGATAGTAATTTGTTTTGTAAGCATGTGCTCACTTAAAGAAATGTTACTTTACAGTATATTGAGAAGCATAGTGACATAGAAGATAAAGAAAGCTGGCCTTGGTGCCATGAAGACCTAAGTTCAAGTTTTGACTGATTCATACTGGCTGTATGACCCTGGGCAAATCACTTAACCTTCAGTTACCTTAGACAACTCTCTAAAAGTATTAAATTACAAGATGCTGACCTGCATTTTAGAGGGGATTTGTTCACTGGAGAATTCCCTATGCCAGTGAAATCACAGGTCCCTAAAATCTTCACAGAATTAACAGACATTTTACCTCTTCACCTTTCAATAATTGGTCTTTATTTCTGTTTTTTAAAAATCACTCTTATTTAAAAATATTTTTAAAATTTTACTTAAAATAAATCATGTTTTACTTAAAAATTTCTTATTTAAAAACACATTCTTATTTTAGATTGACTGATGAAGAAAGAAATGAAATGGAAAAACAAGTGAAATCTCTTCAGGAAAGTTACAACTTATTCAGTGACTCTCTGAAGCAACTTCAGGAATCACACATTCTAAGAGATGAAAAGGTGGAGGAGAAGGTAATATTATAGGAAAATTTTCATTAGTTTACTTTGTACTGCCTTTTTGGAGTCCTCAGTTTTATTGCATGGTTGTGGAAAACGATGTTAATATTGGTCAAATTCCACTGAATTTTGTATGTAATAAAAAATTTTGGATGAAATACAGTTAAATGCTTGCAGGTTTCAACAGTGGTAATGCAATTGCATCTTACTTATGCTGATCATCAACTTTTGTGAAGTCTTAATCTCTGCCTTGCATGATGAAAGACATAAGAAGCATTCATTTTCTAACTCCATGTCTTTAAAAACTATTCTTCTAATATGAAATAAGGCTCTATATTATTTTTTTAAAAAATGATACTGTGTAATGGCCTAGGGTGGTCTGTGGTTTATAATTTTGAGAGCAGAAGTTATTAACTTGGGATCTGCAAACTTAAAAGATAAAAATTTTTCATACTATTTCAATGTATTGATTTCATTTGAAATCCTATATATTTTACTTTAGGCAATTAAATATATTCTAAGAAGGGGTCCACATTCTTTCCCAGAAAGCCAAAGAAAGTCACAACACAAACAAGGTTAAGAACTTTTGCTTTTAAGGGATTCTCCAAGAATACTTAATAATACCTAAGAGGGTTCTTTTGGGATTTGTTTTATTTCCAAAGTTTCCATGGAAATACTATTTGAATACTTTTGGGCTGAATAATAAAAAGTAACTCTTCTTCTATGGAAACTCAGGTTTAAATTTCACTTATTTAAATTTGAATCACATCTTAAGCATTTGTACTTGCAAGTCAGTACTGTATATTGGCATCTCCAAAGAGAAAAATCCAGTAAAACTAAACATTACATTCAAATTGACATTTTCCAAACTTGTGAATGTTTTCCATAAAAATAAGTTGCAGTTTGGAGGGAGTTGTGTTTGACTATATAGAAGTGTTGTATGCTGTAAACATGAATAGCATGGTGTGTTGGTCTCTTCTATGTCCATACAATCTAACCTGACCAAGATGCAGAAAGCATGATTTGCCTTCTAAGTATAGTTTCTGTTTTCTTGCTGTCATCATCTACTCTACTGTGTCTTCACTAACCCTGTTTATACACACAGAGATAAGTTTTCAATTCACAGATGCATGTTGATTTCAAAGCTTTTATTACATCCTGTGCTGTTGAATAGATCACTGACATAGATCACTTGTGCATTTGAGCTGCCTAACATTCACAACATTGCTACAGCCCTGGTAAGTAGAGGATTTTATGTTGAAATGCATTATTAAAAACACAACCAAGTTTTATAAAAATTATTCCCAATTATGTGAAATCAACTAAAACTAGACATTTTATATTTCCCTTTTAGCTGGATAAAGTCATTGCAGGTACCATTGATCAAACAACTGGAGAAGTTCTTTCAGTCTTTCATTCAATTTTAAAAGGCCTTGTTGACTATGAAACTGGAATCAGGTTGCTGGAGATGCAGCTAATTCTCTCTGGTCTAATTTCACCAGAGTTAAGAAAATGTTTTGATCTTCAGGAGGCTGAAAATCATGGCCTTATTGATGGACAGATTCTGTTTCAACTTGAGGAACTAGGTAAAGCTAAGGAAATTATTTCATCAGTATCATCTACAACAGTCCCAGTTCTAGATGCTTTTGATAAAGGTATGATATCTGAATCTGTGGCCATCAGGATTCTTGAGATACAGCTGTCAACGGGGTTTCTGGTCATTCCATCCACAGGAGAGTGCCTGACCTTACAAAAGGCTTTTCAGAGAAACTTGATTTCTTCAGCATTGTTTTCTAAACTCTTGGAAAGGCTAAACATATGCAAAGACCTTATTGATCCAAATACTTCAGAGAAAGTCTCCTTAGTAGATATGGTTCAAAGAAGTATCTTGCATGGAAATACTAGACTGCGTCTTCTCCCTATAAGACCACAAGAAGGAGGTAGAATAACACTAAAATGTGGAAGGAGGATTAATATTTTAAGGGCAGCTCATGAAGGTCTCATAGATCGTGAAACCATGTTTAGACTGATAGGAGCACAGCTTCTTTCAGGTGGTCTGATTGATTCTGATTCTGGGCGAAGAATGACCATTGAAGAAGCCATGCGGGAAGGGGCAATTGACTTAGGTACAGCTAACTGTATTCTCACTCATCAGGTGCAAACAGGTGGAATCATAAGTTCAAATCCACCCAAACGCTTAACAGTAGATGAAGCAGTCCAGTGTAATTTAATATCATCTAGTAGTGCACTTTTGATACTCGAGGCACAAAAAGGCTTTGTTGGCCTCATTTGGCCTCATTCTGGGGAAATATTTCCTGCATCTTCCTCATTGCAGCAAGAGTTGATTACAAACGAATTGGCATACAAAATACTCAATGGCAGACAAAAGATAGCTGCTCTTTATATTCCTGAGACTTCCCAGGTCATTGGTCTGGATGCTGCTGCACAGTTAGGTGTTATAGATCATAATACAGCATCTATTTTAAAAAGTGTCATATTACCTGATAAAATGCCTGATGCAGGAGACCTGAACACTTCCTCTAAAACTGCTAGACGATGGTTGTCTTCTTGTGAGTTTCAGCCATCAACCATATTCCATGAGTATACACAGCAAGAAGAGATTTCAGATGGAGAAGCACATATGGAAACTCCAACTTTTGAACAATCAAAGAATTTATTCCTCTCTTATTTGATGATAAATAGCTATATGGATGCAAATACAGGGGAAAGACTTTTGCTATATGATGGAGACTTGAATGAAGCTATTAGTTTGTTATTGGAAAATGGTAGTACAGCATTTGGTGCAATGTCAGCAAAAAAAGAATTGATTGGCACAAACTTAAGACAGTTTGGGGATGTTTTATCTAATAGTACTGCAAATAAAAAGGATGAGTGCTTACCAAGTAGTTTTGATGGGACTTGTTTCAAAGAGCCAGAAAATGAAATAACTCTTCGGAATAGCAAAAGTACAGTCAGTGAAGGACTTAATGATTTAGTACAGCTTGGAAAGATGGATCATGGAATGCTTAGTGGTAATGATGAAAATGTATTTAAAAGTGGCAGAGATAGAAATCAGGTAAGAACTAGTGCCAGTCTAGATAAATGCACATATTCTGAAAATATTCAAAATGATTTCCCAAGTAATGAAAGCAAAAATTTTATTGGTATCTCCACCACTAGAAGACCTTGTGCTCTGGATGAAACAGAAAACCAAGATAACAGGATCAAGGACCCCAATAACCTTGAAAATTCTTCAAGTGAAAATCACTTATTCCATTCAGATCGAATGGCAGTCTGCCAGGGCAGCAGTAATGTGTTTACTCCAGATAGCTACTTTCAGAAATCTCTCATTTCTTCTTTGCCATTCAGTGATCAAGTTGTATTGCTTGATCCAGAAACTGCAGAGAGTTTCCAAGGTAAACTTCTGGACAATATAGATAATAGTATCAATTTACCAAGAGGATCATCTGAATCTAAGTCATTAAATGTTGATTGTAATGCTCCTCAACTGCAGCATCAGAAGGGTAATTTTGAAAGTGCAAAATATTTAGGGAAACAGAGTGAGTCTGGCAAAATGCAGGTTATCGTTTCTTACCCAGAGTCCAAAAGTAATCAGGCTGACCCTGAGCTTGAAGAATACTCAGTCAGTTCAACGCTGAGCAGTGATACTGAGAGTGCTGATGTACCTGATATTTGTGGAATCCAACAGCTTGAGGAAACTAATGAGGCGAAAGATTCTCATGGTTCTCAGCCGGAGGATAATGAAAGTGATACAGAGAGCGACGATGATTCTTACAGTACTCCATTGTTAGAAGATGATGACCATGATTCTCTACTTCTTGAAGACGATGATTTTGATTGTTTGGAACCTGAAGACTTTGATATACTGCAGCGTGAAGCAGATGGCACCCCTCATCGTGGATGTGTTTGTGCTGGCATTTCAATGGGGAACCAAAGCCACGTAGTTACCCCAGGGGAAACACCAGATCTGGTAAATATGAAAGAAGAAACACAGTCTTATCAAGAATTTTTCAAGGTATCCAAAGAGAATGAATTACATTCTGATGAAAGATCAAACTCAGATTCTGTGGCAAATGGCAGGTTACTGGACACTATATCAGAAGAGGAAAGCACAAGTAATTTTGAGGATGATGTGCTTGGGACAGTAAATTCAAAAAGTACAGAAAGAAAGGAGAACTTCCAAGCTTCAGCAGAAGCAGGTGAAACTGAACATTGGGTATGTAGAAGAGAACAAGATAAATTTGGTCAAGAAGTTGGATTTGATGATGAAAATGTTCAGTGCATGCAAAATGAGGACAGTTGTAGAAATAGGAAACATCTGTCTGCTATTAATGATCTGAGTGAATATGATGGGGATAGGGTGCTTGAAAAGTCTACCTCTCAGGATAAGGATGGAAGCATTGTGGATGTACAGGTGTCAGCTACTTCACATGAAAAGGAAGACAGTGATGAAATTGTTGAGAGTAGTATGATAAAGACAAAATCTACCGAAGGAACTCAGAAGTGTCCTAATTTAGAAATAACCCAAGGTGTTAATGTTCTACAGCCACAATTAACCAGTGAAACTAAGTTATTTACTAAAGGAGCTATCCTTCCAGAATATATGTCTGAGATTGTTGGTCAAAGCAGAGAAATTGAAGTTATTAATGAAAGGGATCTTGAGAAATTTGCAGAAAACAAACTTACTTTACAGTCCCCCATTCATGATAAAGAATCAGAAAGAAGTGTTGGTGCCAATGGTGTTTTATGTGATAATGATATCAATTCTACTTCTCAGATAGACAATAGTGATTCAGGGGACACTGACACTAACCTAATGCAACCAGGTTCAGATTCGCTTTTTGTAGTGAAAGGTGGAAGTTATCATGCTGAGACCTTGACAGGCACAACTGAAAATGTATATTCTGATGGTGATGTAAAAGAAAAACCTTCCCAAACAAGCCCTCCATGGTTAATGACAGACTCCAATCATCAAGATCACCAAAGAAATGAAACACATGATCAAATCCAAAGGAGAGATGGCGGGAGTAAAATGCTTGCAAAAGAAGACGTATCAATTCCACCCGAGGTTAAACTGCTTGAGAAAAGTGTGGGAGAATATGAGAAAGATTTGAACTGTTTTCCTAGAGAGAGTACTTGTCCATTTCCAGAAATCACAAGCAATGAGGAGTACAGTCAGACACAGAAAGGGAAGGAAGCAAGTACTGATCTTGAAAGTGAACCAGAGAATCTACAAGTCTTAGCAAATAAAAACCCTGTTCATTTGGAGAACCTTGGAGAAATATTTGACCTATATGCTTCCAAGATGGCAAGTGAAATTGATATCATATCTGATGGAAATTCAAATAAGCAAAATGAAGACCATTCTGACAAGTTTCTCAGTGAGCTTGAGGGAGAGGCTGATTTGTTCTCTTACTTGAGAAAATGTGCAAAACATATAACAGTAAAAGATAACTTGAACCCAGACCGAACTGATTCCAATACCACTGGGGAAAATGAAATGATAGAGAGTGATGTAAAGACAGAACCCTCTGCTAAATTAATTTCAGATATCCACGTCTCTATTTTAACTGATAGACAGTTACAAGCAGGAGATAGTGGTAGCAGAGAAAATAAGATAGGCATTACACAGGAAGATGCCGGTATGAATGAGATTGCTTTAAGTCTTAATACTAAACAACCAGATTTAGGAAAAGACTCTGTGAATACTCAAGTAACTTCAGAAGAGGAGACATTTACATCTTTGGATTTACCTCTTAGATCCCTGGACAATGTAAATAAAAATGGTGCTATACAGACTGAACTTGAGATACCTATGTGTAAAAAGGAACTAAGAATCAACAAGGCCAATGATGTTTCTGGCATTGAAATCTCATCCTTGGAAATGAATAATAAGAAAGAAGCAACTGAACAACAGCCACTGAAAGAACGGACTTTGCCTCCAGAATCACATGCAACAGAAATCCAGACTCCTAATTTAGCTTATTTGTTAGTTGATGACTTGAAGGATATTTTAAAAAGCAGGTTGAAAGAAGGCCATTTATTCTTTGGGGAAGAAGGTGAATTTTCCTCCTATTCAGAAAGGAGAGTTTTAATGCAGGACTTACTTAAAATGGTTGGCCTGACACATTTGGTAAAAAAATCATCCAGTAAGTTCAGTGACTCTAAAACAAGTGATTACAGTATGGTTTCACAGATGACTGACTCTCCAGAAGTAAAACCAGAGATCCATGACAATCCATCTCCCCTTTGGCCTGCAAATCTAGGTCCTGAGCTCCTCCTTGACATTTTGAAACAGAGCCAAAAGATTTCAGGGGCATTTGAAATGATGAAAGAAATAGCCCTAAATGAGAATGAGTCAGAGAGAAATGATATTGCATCAAAAGTTCTCCCATTACAGCTTGAAAATATCTTCCACATTGTCCTTGCGGATGAACATTCTCCCAAATTAGAACTTGGAGATTTGAACAAAAATCTGCCTGCTAGTTTTCAGATTGAAGGGGAACAGATGTGTGGCCCTGATGAAAGTCCTAAAATCAAAGAAGGCCACTGCTCCCTTAACTCAGAAAAAATACCAGGAACTGACATAGTAGCATCAACACCAAATGAATCATTGGGCCACAATATAGGTTTCCAAAGTGAGCAGCCACTTGAGACATTACACAATATTTCCCCAAATCAATTGGAATATACTTTGGATCCAAAAGAAGTTGCTTCTGGAAATGATCCCTTGGCAAAAGTAAGTAACATTTCTTTGCTAATATTTTATATTGAAGCATCAGTCTTTTGAAAGCAATTCTATATTGCAATTTGGTGTGGCAGTGTTATAGTGAAAAGTACATTGACCTTGGGTTTAACAAACCTGGGTTTGAATCTTGTTTTTCTACGTATTATCTGTGTAATGTTAGGCTTGCCACAGCATTTCTCTGGGCCTCAACTCCCCCATCATTAAAATGGTGGGGCTTGGTGGAGAGGTGAAGAGTAGAAAATTTGACCTCTAAGGATTGCTTCAAACACGTTCTTCAAATCCTGTGTATGTGGGAGGATTATATATCACATTTCTGTGATTATATTATAAAAATCTAAGATTTCCACTTCTAGTATAAATCAGATTTTTATTATTTTTCATTTGTGAGAAAGTTATTGATTTAGAAATGTCCAAACTCACTTTCAGTTTCCTAGTATATTACAGCTGTGTTTGCAGCACACTGAAAAAATGCATGGATATTTAACTATGCTTCAAGACATGAAACTTCCTTTGGACAACCAGCAGCCACTTGATAACAATCTAGAAACTTTGAAAAATCAACTTAAGCAATTAGAGGTAAGAATTTCGTGCTGTCTGCTCATGAAGGATATTAAATGAAAGCTGACTTTTGAGAATGAGCAGTATTCTTTGCAATTATTTTTTATTTCAGGTTAATAAATTACCTGCATGTGTATGCCATTATAAGATATTAATTTGCTCTTTTCTATGTTTTATTTGTAGTCATTTGAATTGGGATTGGCTCCATTTTCTGCCCTTGTAAGGAAGGACATGAAGTTGGCTGAAGAATTTCTGAATTCTCATTCCAGCAATATTCCCAAAGAACATCTTGAGGACTTAATTATAAGCCACAAGAATCTGCAAACAGTCTTGTTATCCTTGGATGATTTATCTTCAAAAAGAAATAAACAAATTACATTAGCTATAGATTCTGAAATGGTAGGCATATACATTGTTTATTAAATCAATTGAATTCTTATATCTTTAAATTATACCTTGTGCTGAATTCTTATACCTTTTAAAAAAATTTGTTTGAGAATTTTAAATGAAAGCCTTTGGAATTTTTGGTAATGAATGAAAAATTTTATTTTCTAGTCCAAAGTAACAGCTTCCCATGAAAAATTTCTGCATAAACTTCAGAAGTTTTCAGATTGGATTGCAGAGAGGAGGAAGACTGTGAACGATCTTGTGGAGGACTCCGATGACAGGAAAAATGTGAAGGAAACCTTGGAATTGCTTAAAGTGAGTGCCACTTCATAAGTATGATGAGATATAATTGAAAATTTCAGAATTTCACAGGATAATTAGGGGATTGGTAATGGGCCTGTGATTTCCTTGCTATAGAGAAGTTCCAGATGTAGAAATACCCTCTACCAATGCTGTTCAGTCCTTTCCCTACAACTTACAATCTTAGGGAGTTTATTAGATCGCTGGGAGGTTTAATAATTCACTCAAAAATTACAGTCAGGATGTATCTGAGGTGAGACTTATATTCCTAACTCCAAATCCTGAGAGTCAGTAGTGGAGCTGGAGAGTTATGAGGACAGTTTCCTTAAAATAGAGATTCTGAAGAGAATCTCAATCAGAGAAAGGGACCACAGAAGCAGAGTGAGCTTCCAGTGTAAGAAGGACAATCATGTTTCCTACAGTTATATGTATATTTCTTGAGGGCAGGGACAGCTTCATTTTTGCCATTGCATTTGTAGCATATAGACTTGTAATAAATAATTGTTGACTGAGGCAAACAAACAGAAAACCTGACCATAGCTGGTGCTACAAAGGAAAATCACCAAGACTTTATAAGCAGTGGATCCTCTAATCCTCTGCCCAAGTTCTACTATATTTTCTCTCTCCCATATATTCTGTTACATTTTTTTTTGGATTTATGATTCAGGAGACAAATGTTCATTACCTATCTTTTGGCATATGATCTTTTGAACCAATAGTTGTCTATGGACAAAAAGTTTTGTTTTCATATTCAGGGGACTTTCAGAGACTTTGTACCATCTCTTTAATTGAAGGAAAACACTGTACCATGGCCTTGGGGTTAAGCTTTAATTGGACTTCTTCCTTTTGAACAGGCTATTTAACTTCCCCTTACTTGTTTCCTAAGCAGTCCATTGTTGTTGAGTCTTTTCAGTTGTGTCCAACTCTTCATGACCCCATATGGGGGTCTCTTGGCAAAGAGACTGGAGTAGTTTGCCTTTTCCTTCTCCAGCTCATTTTACAGATGGGGAAACTGAGGCAAACAGGGTGAAGCAACTTGGCCAGGGTCACACGGCTAATAAATACCTGAGGCTGGATTTGAACTCAGTTCTTGGTGGTCTATCCCCTGCTGCTTCTGCCCTCTTAAGCTCAGCTAATTACCGAAATGGCTGACATGTTTCCAACCAGACATGATTTGGTGGATAGAGAACTAGATTTGAAGGCTAGAAGACCTCAGTTTGAAGCCTATGTGTATGACATAAAGTACAAACAAGTCATTTAAACTCTCTAGGTCTTCATTTCATCATATCTGAGACAGGGACAGTAACAGCTATATAATCCTACCCTGTGTTCCCATTATGTTGTACAAATTATTTAATGCCTGCAAAGTACTTTGAAACTTCAAAACACTATGGAAATGTTATTGTTGGGGAAAGAATAATTGCTTAACATGTATGGGCCCTATATGTGTTTTAGGCCATTACCTTTTGTATTTATAGCTTTCATTCAACAAGTAGGTAGAGAACAAACAGGTTACTATGAGGGGGAATGTTTTCCTTCTATCTCTTTATCTATATCATGTTTGTCATTATAGGGCTTAGGTGAAATGTCCCACTTATGGAAAGGACAGGCATTAGTAAACACCCTTAACTTTTCTGGAAATAAAGGGGATATTTAATAAACATGATATTATTAAAATATACTTTATCCAGACCTACAGTCTTGGTGATAACTATTACCACTCTCTTTACAGACTGTATTAAAAGAACTTGGTCATAGCAAAATTCACCTGGAGACCACAGCCTTTGATGTACAGTTCTTCATTTCTGAATGTGCCCAAGATCTCTCTCCTAACCAAAGCAAGCAGCTGTTGAAGCTTTTAAATACAACTCAGAAATGTTTTCACGATGTACAGGAATCAATAACTGGCCAGATGGAAATTTTAGAGGCTCATTTGCATATAGAACAAGATCTCAGTGCTCAGAAGGTTTGCCTTTCTATGTGGAGTTTGTCTTCTCTGTTTTAAGGTCCTTGGTGTGACATTGTAATGTGGATATCAGTGAATTGCATACTATTAGGAAAGAAATGCTAGAAAATCTCTGTACATTGGTTATAAATGAGAGTTCATTATACATAATCTGAAACGTGATGCTTGCCTTTGTGGCATTATAAAAACATTTGGGATAGATTTATATGCCAATAACTTGCCTGCCAGAAACTTCCTTCTCCAGTTGAGATGGTTCATTTTGCAAAGAATGGGATTTTTTTATGTATACTTATAGATATGAAGTGATGATTGTCTGCTATACCACTGGGCAACATTTCTTTAAGGAAACTGGAACATACTTTTTCATGGATCTTTAAAAATGGAAGACACTTTGTATATATAGTAGGAAAGGAATAGAACACCATATTTATCAATTACATACTTAAGTGTTATATAAGACAGCCACTAGTTTATACTAGAGTGCCACAATAGAAATTATGTAATAGAAAAAGAAATGAATAAGAACTTTAAACTAGGGAATTACAGAGAGTGTGGAAGTCAGAATGTTGCATTTGGTGTCCCTTTTCTTCTTGCTTAAAACACACAAACATTTTCTCTACCAAATATGCTAACAACCAAGTCACAACTAACTTCTGTTTTGATGTCCTTTTGCAGAATTAATAATGTGTATCGCAGGTTTCAAGAGCTTAAGAAAATTGGATGTTTTCCTCCTGTTGGTCAGAAGTTCCATCTCTCATACATATGCATGGCCAGTATTCTTTGGGCAATTCCATCCAAACATGATTCCTTTACTTACAGCATATGTGAGATGTACCCATAACTTCTATATTCATCTTGCTCCAACTGTATTCCACTGCTATCATGTTTACAGCATACTTTTAAAAGCTTCTCTGTAGGAACCTTATAAGACTGTGTTTTATGGAGGAGGTTGTTTATCTGCCCTTTTGTCACTACACATTTAACAAGTTTTGCTTCTGCTCCACTGTAGATTGTTGCAGAACGGCAGCAGGCGTATAAGGAAACACTCCAAGGAATATGTGATCTCCTTACCCAGACAGAAAACCGGTTGATTGGTCACCAAGAAGCTATTGTGATTGGAGATAGCAAGGATGAATTAAAACTATACCAAACTAAACAAGAGGTAGAATCAGCTTTTCTTCCTTAGCTGTAGTAGCCTCATTGACATGGTTGGTCTCTGTCCCATTAACTGCAACGCGCTAAGGTGGGGCTCTTGCATGTGTTAGTGCCATTGAACAGCTGTTTTAGTTTTAAATCTTGATGGGGGAAGGGAAAACTGGAAGAGTCATGGGACTGTCTGAGTGATTAGAGACCTGTTTTAAGTCATTGGTTTTCATCTTATAGAGGGTCTATGCTCATTTAATCTGGGTTTGGACATGTGATGTGAATTTCTTCAGAGTTCAGAATAAGAAAGAGACATGATATAGAAAATAACCTATTCTATGAAGTAAAATTTTAGTTCTTTTGGAATCCAAATTACTAACAGATTGAGGATTTTTCTTTGACACATGTAAGTTTCTGATCTTATTGCCCTTTTTCCTGCTAAATCAGTTGTTCTCAGGCCCTTCATATAGTTTAGCCCCATTTCATTCTCTTTCATTTATATCAAGTTGAAATGGTCTTTGTGGGGACTAAAAGATGCTACTGTAGAGCAACCTATTGACTTTTTGAAATAACTGTATATGTATTTAACATTCTTAGGTAAGAGTTTGAAAAGAAACTCAACTGAGAACTAAATATTCAATCCACAAAGCTATTATCATTAAATCTGATTTTTAACATTCCTGTTTCAGTCTCTTTAATAGGTTGATCCTTTCTTTTATACCAACTCTTAGTAATGAACTCATTTGACAGCTGACATTTTACTTTTCTTTGGTTCATTTGTAAAAAAAGGGCAAAAAGCAGTGAATCATTGGGTTTGATTCTAAGCATCACAGGAAATCGAACTTAGAGCTCTTCTGTTTTGACCTTCTGCCTAATGTAGAAGTCCCTTTGGAACATTCCTGGCTGATGACCCCCTAGCTTTTGCTTGATATTCCAGTGATATGGAACTTGACTTCTCACTAGGTGCCCAATCTATTGCTAGATGTTTCCAATTAGAAAGCTATACCTTGTATTTAACCCCAAAGCTCTACTTTGTGACTTCTATTTATGGATTCTAGTTTTGATCATTGGAGCCTAAGAAATACAAATACTTTGCCTACTTTTAAAAAAAAAATTTGAGATTATTTTGTTTGATGGCTGATTGGTTGGTTTTATAATGCCTAGTCCCATTTCAAGCCATAATTAGAAAATGTGGTTTTTTTCTTTTGGGGGGGAGCAATAAGGGGATGCATGGGGATATGATCAGTGAATACAGAGGACATTGTGACCACAGGTATAATAATGCTTGGAGATGGACTGGTTTTGACTCTCATGCCTGTCTAAGCTAGGGGGGAAGGTAGGACCAGGGAAAGGGACACTGTGGCATTGGGATCCTGGGTAATGACAATAAAGGCTGATGGAAGTCCCATGAGGCAAAGTTTAGGAATGATGGTTGTTGAGAGGGGGAAAGTACTCCTTCTCAGGACCCTTTACTCACATTACATTGGCACCATGGGGACAATACCACATTTGCCCCATATTACTTATAACTGGTCACTCTCTTATCAACTCACTAAGATCTGGGTTTATCCAGAAGCCCTTTGGTTTACTAAGGTCTCCTACCTCCTTACTCCAAAGCTACTTGCTTCTATTTAGCTGAACATGAATCTGTTCTTTAATGCCCTACTGAGGTGACAATTACTCTATGAAACTTTCCTCATCCCTGTTAGGGATTCTCCTCTCACCTCACTCCTAACCCCAGCATTTTGTTTTGTAATTCTCTAATGCTCTAGTCATGTAATACATATTATGATTATACACATTTGTATCGTATCTCCCTGCCGAGGGTGTGAGCTCCAGAAAGACAGGAATTGTGCTCATTTAAATATTCTATCTTCCCAGCTTCTAGTACATGGCTATATGTGCATCAGTTGCTTCATGTGTATTTGTTGAATAGAGGCTTATTGAATAGGCACTGATTTAATAATTTCACCTTTTTCTCCCCTCTTCCTGTTATCCTCCTAACAAGGAGCTACAGAAGGAGATGCGGAAAAGTGCACAGGCATTGACAGAGAAAGTGAAAAAGACTGAGAAGTTCCTGATGGAGAATGGGGAAAAACTATCAAAAGAAGACAAAGCCTTAATTGAACAGAAACTCAGGGAAGCTAAAGTGAAATGTGAGCAACTGAACCAGAAGGCTGAACAGTCAAAAAAGGAACTCGACAAGGCAGTCACCACAGCAATTAAGCAGGAAACAGAAAAGGTATTTATGCAAATACGTATATTGTTTACTATTAGAGAGAGCAATGCTGAAAGAATTGTCTTCTCATTGATTTTGTGGAAGGGTGTTATTTGGAGCTCAGGCAAAAGAAGGGGATTCTTCTTTAGGGGAAGCACATAAACTTAATAAAAAGCCTGAAGATGTCAGAGCTTCCCTGCTAATTTTCTCTCACAAATTTTCTTGAAATGAGTATAATGAGAATGGAGTTGTGAGATGTCACATTTTGACTTTTTTTTCCTCTCTTAGGAAAACTAGTATTGGAAGTGGTTATTAAGATTTTATGATATGTTATTTTTTAAAGGTTTTTATTTATTTTTAGTTCCAAATGTTCTCCTTCCCTCCATCCCTTCCCTAGTCAATTGAGAAGGAAAGAAATACCCAATATACATGTGAAATCATACAAAACCCATTTCCAAAAGTTATGCTATTTAGAGGTGGATAGGATTTTACATCATGAGTCCTTTGGAGTTGTGGTGGATTATTATATCGGTATAACATTATTTGAACAGATGTCAAAGTAACTGGCTTCTAAAAATAAGCACATAGTTGCAATATATCCATCAGTCATTAGAGGTTGAGGTTAAAGTATTGCTTTTGCAAGATAGTCTAAATATTGACTGTTGAATGACTTAAAGTGATGATTTGGAAAATACAATTCCATCTCCTAATTTTCTTTGCTTAGGTTGCAGCAGTAGCACAGCTGGAAGAGAGTAAAAACAAAATAGAAGATCTTTTGGATTGGTTATCAAATGTAGATAAGGAAGGAGAAAGGGCAGGGAAGAAATCTCACCAGGAGATTGAACAAAATGGAACTCATTTTCAAGAAGGTGACCTCAATTCCATGATTGGAGAGGAGGATGAAGTTAATGGTAACTTGATGGAAATAGATGGTGATGGACAAGTAAGAACCACAGAGGGAAATCTGAATCAACAATACCAGAAAATAAAGGTATATATATGACTATTTGTGAACACTGATACAGTGAAATGTATATCTCAATTGAAATAGACGGTATCAGGCTTACCTTTACAGAAGACATAGACTAGAGGAAAGTCTCTTTTCTCTATGTGAGATTTATACACACATACACATATTATATATGCATACATACATACACATGTCACTTAAACCTGTTTCCTCTCCTCCCTTTCCCTCCTCTTTCCTCCTCTCTTCTCCCCTCCCCTCCTCTCCTTTCCCAAAACCTTAGACCTACTGCAC
Organism: Potorous gilbertii; assembly: GCA_028658325.1. NCBI lineage: Eukaryota > Metazoa > Chordata > Mammalia > Diprotodontia > Potoroidae > Potorous > Potorous gilbertii. The sequence continues at coordinate 341,762,676 of CM053770.1, read as the reverse complement.
TTTGAAGCTTGCAAACCAATAGGCCCCTGTCTAAGGACTCTTCTGGACCCTCCTGGCTTAAGAGTGATTATCAATAGTAACTGCTACTGTTTCCCTCTCAACCAGATGTCTTTCTTTTTCTTTGCCTCACTAAAGGGGCCAGGCCCTGTCTACTTCTTAAACACTCCAAAAAAAGTCAAGTGCAAATCATGTCATCATTTCTCTGATGGCATGGTCTTCTTCGGCAATGAATGATGAACACAAAGTCTGTATGTATCTCAAGACTGGGACTCAAAATCTACTTTCTCCTGGTTTTGAGGCTACCTCTCTATCCATTACATCATACATTTTTGTCATGTTACTATATGAAAACACTTGAATGGATTTCATGGATGGTGGGTTCTCTCTAAAGTCAATGCAGATTGCTACCTACCCTTGTAATCCTATGCAATTCTTGTCCATGTCAGACCATAAATTATTTAGCTATTCATTTCCTCAAATAAAAAATAAGCTGGAAAATACAATAACCTTCAGAATTTGGAGGTATTATTATAAGAAAGAAGAACTTTACCATAATCTAAAAGAAGAGGACATTGGCTTGAGTTGGAAGGCCAGGTTTCCAATATTGTGCTGTTAAATTACTCAGATGACCCTAGTTGAGTCATTGAATCTCTTCGTATTTCAGTTTCCTTATGTACAAAATGAAAGTTCTAATATTTCACCCACATATATTAAATCATTCTTGTCAAGATAAAGACAAGGCAATACATGTGAGATCAGATTGAAAAGTTAAAAAGCCAATTATCAATATGTTTTGTCATTACTGCTATGAAAAATGGATAAGTACAAAGTAAGAAAATCTAATTTAAGGCCACATGATCTTGGGTAAGTCTTTCCTAGGACTAAGTTCCCTCATCTGAGTTCAACCCCTAAGATCCCTTCTGGTCCTATATCTATGACTCTGAGATTCCATAGTGGCCATTAAGCCTGTCTGTGACTCTGTGTGGTTGAATCAGTGGAAAAACCTGGGTTCACTTCCTTACTCTGCTACTTCCTATCTGTGTGACCTTGGGCAAATCTCTTAACTATCATGAATTTGCTTATCTATAAAATGAGCAGGTTGGATTGATTACCTGGTCCCTTTCTGTTCTAGATCTAGGATCCTATGACTTTACCTAAGGTTTCCTTAGGATCATAGAAAGACCGCTAGAAGGTCATCTAGTTTAGTTTCCTCTCATTAGAAATGAGAATATTGAGGACCCAAGAGGGCAATTAACTTGTTCATGATCAGACATATAAGAAATTGAAGAGCCAGGATACAATCTCAAATTCTGCCTGTGCCTTCACTCTTTGCATCATATCAAGCCCTAAACATGCCCCCCCCCCTTTTTTTTTAGAGAATGCTTTGTTAAGGACTTTGGTCATAGGATTATGACACACATTAAATCAAATGGTGATCTAATAAAAATCTGTTGGAAGAACTTTCTTCCATTCCCCTGTCTGATCCCAACTTGTTACTATTTCTCACTCCACTGTATCCAATCAGTTTTTGTCTAACTTGGCAGCATCTATCTTGTTTGATTTCTTCCTACTTGAGCAGTCCCTACCCAAGTTCAGACTGTCATCGCTCTCATCTGCACTATTACAATAGCCTCCTAATTGATCTCCCTTCCTCATATGTGTGTCCTTTCTCTAATCTGTCCTCCACAAAGCTGCCAAATAATTTTTCTAAAGTATAGCCTGACCACAATGGCTTCCTGTTGCCTTTGAAATGAAATATGAACTCCTCTATGTGGTTATGAAAGTTCTTCCAAATCTGTCTCCAACTTACCCTTCTAGCCTTCCTGCATCTGTGGTCCAAGCATACTGACCTTTTTTGTTACTCATTACATATGACATTCCCTCTTCAGTCTCTATTTCTTTGTACAGTCTTCTCTCCATATGTAGAATGTACATCTTCCTCCCTTAAACTCCCAGAATCCCCTATTCTGCCCCAATGTTGCTTTCTTCATGAAGCTTTCCCTGATCCCCATCATGGTCTCTGCCTTGCCTTGATACCACTGCTTCTGGTTCATGGGCAGTTCTGTTCATATTTCATATCTGAGTCTCTTACTTTATTTTGCTACCAAGCATTGAAATGTCCTACTAGAATTTTGTTCTTTATAAAAGCCAACATAAGATGTATGTGTATTTGACATTTGAGCAGCTCTTTCATGACATTAAGTATCTACATATTCTTTGAAACTCTTTTCATTTCTTTGGGTCATTGGACCCACCCAGATAAACTGGGAATCTTACCATTTGACACCATTCAGATGGTTGTCGCTAGTTCCTCTTCTAAACATAAGACTCACAAATGTCTAAGAAGTAAAAGTTTTTTTTTTTAACATGTCTGCTAAATTATGTAAAATCTATATAAGAACCCATAGAAATGATATCTCCCAATAAACAACCCTCTTTCTGAAACTTGTTTACCTCACATACGTTTGAACTCATTACTTTTTTAAGTATTATTTTTATTATTTTCTTATTTTAAAGACCTTATTTAAATTCCTTTGTTTTCCTTTAACAATCCTCTACCATCTGATTCCAATGTGCCTTTTCTACCTTGTTATGTCCTATATTATGACTCTTCCTATACTCTGAAGTCCAACCAGATTTACTTTGATATTTCTTATACATAACGGTCCCATCGCCATGCCTTGCCTGGCATGTCTTTCTTGATAGCTGTGCCTTTGTCCTAGTTGTCTCCAATATCTGCATCCTCATTCTTTGTGTTTTATTCCAAACTCTTCTCAAAAAACAAACTCAAACTAAACCAACCAAAAACAACTCTTCTCAAGCACAACCTTCTACACAAAACATTTCTTACTCAATATAGTTATGCCCAGCCCCCAGCAGCATCTCTCCAATGTAGCTTCTGAATATTTTATCTCCTACTGAGGCTCTTCTCTCCAGTTTTTCTGACTCTTAGCTCGATCTAGCTTGCTACTTTCCTTAAAGTTCTCTAGACTTCCTGTTTGACTCATTTCATCATGATCTGCAGTTGTCCTCTTTGCCCTCCCCCTCTGACCTCAGTAGGCATTGTCTCAGCCGTGCTTACCCTTGAGAGTAGGGAATATATATTTTTTTACAACTCCACTATTTGGTCTGGAGGCTTATGTCTAGTGCTTATGCAATGTCAAAGAAAGGACCTGGCTTTGTATTTACTCCATTGTGGAGTTTTCCCAATCTCTGGGCTTATAGAAAAATGTCCATCCATTAAACACACTCCACTAACTTCCTAGTTGTCCCTTAAAACCTACAGGCATCTTTGCAGGTTCATTCCTCCCAGTTTTCCATACCTTGTTATGCAGATAGGTCAGAGAAACCAAGTGTAATTAATCCTAGGCAACTTCCTGCTATATCCATGATAGAGGAAATGAAGAGAGCCTTACCTAGAGAACTCTTACCTAGATGGAGAGGGATAAAATTTTATAGTCTCACTATGCATTCATTTTATAATAGTGTTAAAAATTGGTCTGGAAATGATAGGATTGTCCCTTCGAGGAATTAAGAAATTCTCTAGAATCACCAACACATTATTAATTTTCAAAGTTTTATTAAATGGTTTTTGTATTTAACATGGTAGACATTTCCTGATATGCCCTGTTCCATTGAGCCCTCTTTGTGACAACAAAAGTCTAAAAGCAAAATTGATCAGCAAAATAACAGCATCTAAATGCATATGCAACATTTATCTTCTGTCAGCCCCTACTGCTCTTTCAAGAGGGAGGAATTGTGTTTTCCAGTTTTTACAGTAGTTTTTGTTAAATAATGAATTTTCATCCCCAAAGCTTGGATCTTTGGGTTTATCAAACACTAAATTACTGTGGTCTATTGTTTCCATTTTAAAGGAGAAGGAACTGAGACTGAGAAGTTAAAGAACTTGTCAAGGGTTAAACCGCAAGTGTCTGAAGAAACATTTGATCTTGGGTTTTCCTTGCCTCCTTGTCTATCACTCTTTCCATTTTCCAACCTCTACTGGAATATTTAGCTGCTTCCAAATATTTGTAGAACTTGAAAATTGTAATTTGATGGGGGGGGTATAAATCCATGAAATTGAAATGACAGAAAACTTTGAATTAATACAGATTTTCACTTGAAGGATGCTGGTTTTGAAGTGAACTTAGATTTTTGTATTTTCTTCTAGGCACAGCATGAGAAGATTGTTTCTCAGCACCAGGCAGTGATTATAGCTACCCAGTCTGCACAAGCTTTACTTGAGAAACAGGGTCACTACCTGTCTTCAGAAGAGAAAGAGAAACTACAGAGGAGTTTGAAGGAATTGAAGACTCAATACGAGACAGCCTTGGCAGAGTCAGAGAAGAAAGTGAAATTGACCAACTCTCTACAAGAAGAATTAGAAAAGTTTGATGCAGACTACAGTGAGTTTGACAGTTGGCTGCAGCAGTCAGAGCAAGAACTTGAGAACTTAGAGGCTGGTGCTGATGATTTCAGTGGAATAATGACCAAGCTAAAAAGACAGAAAAGTTTTTCAGAAGATGTCATTTCTCACAAAGGCGACTTAAGGTACATTACAATCTCTGGACACCGAGTCTTAGAGGCTGCCAAGTCTTGCAGCAAAAGAGATGGTGGCAAAGGTGACAAGGATAATTTTGACACTTCTGCAACATACAAGGAAGTACAAGGAAAATTGGACGTTGCCAGTGAACGTTTCAAATCTCTCTATGCTAAGGTAATTTTTCCTTTAAATTCTGGGAGAAAGAGGTGGAGCATAGGTTATATTTTTATATAATTCATGTATTTATTTATAATTGTATTTATTTAGCCAAATAGACTTTCATTACAGGACTTAGATCTAAAATTAAAAGTGGTAAAATTAAAAGTGGAAAAAAGACATTTTTTTTTTAGCCTAAGCTTTCTCTCATCTTTCCCTTCTCAATTTGTATACAAGACTCATGGAGAGTATAACTTTTCAAATAAATTTTTAATATTTTTGTTTTAAAATTACACACATTTCATAACATATCTCCCCTATGGTCATTCATTATCACAGAGAACAAGAAAAAAAAGTTCAGCAAACGTAACCAACATTAAAAAAAAGTCTGTTCCAGAAAGACATTCTCGCATCTCTTCTTTGGTGCCAAATTTGACCATTATAATTTTACAGCTTTCAGTTTCAATTCCTTTTTTGGTTGTCTTTTCTACATAGATTGTTTTAATCGTTTTCTTGGTTCTTCTTGCTTTACTTTATATAAGTTCATTTCTTCCCATGCTTCTCTATGTTCATCATCATCATAAGATCTTAAAATACATTAATATTTTATTACTTTCATGTACACCAACTTGTTAAGCCTCTTTTCAGTTGATAGACATCTATCTTTTGTTTCTAGTTCTTTGCTGTTACACAAAAAATTGCTGTTATAAATATTTTGGTACATACTATGCATTTTTGTAATTGACTGCTTTTCAAATATGCTTAGTAGTGGAATGTCTGAGTCATAGGATATGGACATTATAATCACTTACTGCATGATCCCAGATTGCTTTCCAGAATTGTTGGGTCAATAGGTATATTTTTATACCTGTATTTCCACAGTCCCTCCTGTATTTTTTTTTTCTCTTCACAATTTTTATTTTCATTTTGATCAATTTTTTTTAATTTTACAATTTTAATGTAATTTACAATTGTAATTTTGCAATTACAGTTTACAACTTTTTTTCATTTTTTTTATTAATAAATTTATTTAAATTTTTACATTCATTTTCACAAGATTTTGGGTTCCAAAATTTTC
>CM053770.1:341590802-341756399 GCA_028658325.1 Potorous gilbertii | reverse complement strand
GATGGTAAGCATTGTTCTTCCTCATCAGAAAGGAAGGGAGGAAACATCTGTTCCCCAAAGAAGTAACCTTCTATGGTCTTATTTTTTTTCCCTTTTCTGGGCATTTTCCCAGCCAGTTACTTGACTTCTGAGAGTCCTCTCCACCCCCGCCCAGATCCATCCAGCTAGTGCTTGGGGTCTGAGATTCCAATGCTGCTCCCCAGCCTCAGGGCTTTCAGCAGCAGGCCTGGCTGCTATTCAATGTGGGCTTAAGTTCTGGTGCTCAGGTGGGGACAGGGCCACCTCCCAGGCTCAGTTCCCTCAGGGGGTTTATGCGGAGACCTTCAGTAATGGACCCGAGGTCCTGCCTGCTCTGGGAGCCTCTTGCCACCACTGCCTCTGCTGCTGCCTCCCAAGGAGGCCTGAGTTATGGAGACACCCTGCTCTCCTCTCAGCCTGCCCAGAAGTCTCTCTCACTGACCTGTGTGTCTGTTGGTGGAGGGACCTTCGCGATTGCCAGAGATTTCGTCCCTGAATCCTGCTCCGATCTGCTTCTCTCCATGTGGCAAGGCCAGGGAAGGGCTAGGCTCCGCTCCTGTCCAGTGTGCGATGGACCTTTGGGATCAGTTTTTCAGGGCTCTCTGGAATGGAAATCTCCTTTACTCCATTGCTGCGTGACTTCCACTGCTCCAGAATTTGTTGGGAGTTCTTTTTACAGAAGATCCATGGGCTGTGGGTTCGGAGCTAGCATATGTGAATCTTTCTACTCTGCCATCTTGGCTCCTCCCCCCAAAGATAGCCTTGTTGAAGGGATAAAGTAGAAGGGTTGCCAGAGCATGATCTTTGGGAATCAGGTGCCAGGGAAAGAGTCCTTGGGCAAGGTATCCCTGAGATAGCTTTTTTCTGAGGAATTACAGGGTTAGGTCTGCATGTGTCTGCAACAATGAAAGATTTTCTCATAGAGAACTGGGTTGCTTAGCATTTTGGGGTCCGGTCCCACCACCCCATCAATACTGTGCACCTTAGTGCATATTTATGGCTACATATCTATGTAGATATACATGGAGGGAGAGAGAAAGAATGAGAGAAGCAGATAGGAAGAATGAGGAGGGAGAGAGGGAGTAGGAACAGCAAGGAGAGAGATATGTTTATATCCTTACAACAACCCTGTTGGGGAGATATAGAGTAAGTATTACTATTCTACCATACAGGTGAAACAGAGTCAGAAAAATGTGAATTATCTAGGATCAAACCTAAAAATAAGTTGTAGAGTTGGCATTTTCTGAAGGTCATATGGCTTAAAGTCTAGCATTCTTTCCACTATGTTATTCTTGTATTAGCACTTTATAATATTGACAGCATATATAACATTTCATTTCAACTAACTTTAATGACTCTAAATATATTTGGGAGCCTTAATATATCATTTGTTTTAAAAAAAAAATTCCTAGAACTGACCTCCATCAAAACAAAAGTGACTGACATAAATCACAGTTATGAAAATCTTGGAGTCACACTGAAGGACAAAATCTTTGAACTGGGTGCCAAACTCACAGTATTGCAAAAGGCTCAGGAAGAATCAAGTTCAATGCTGCAATGGTTAGACAAAATGGACAAAAAGGCAACAGGATGGGATACGACCCCTACAGATAGTGAAGGTGTGAAGACACAAGTTGAGCAGAATAAGGTAATTCTTTTTTATGAAGTTAAGTTCATTGATTAGTTTTCAGAAGAGACTTCTGACAGGCATTCTGTGTCCTATTTTGAACTCGGTGACTTCAAAACTAATAAGTAATATCACTTCCTTGTGCTTTATATTATAGGAGTAATAATTTTTGATCATATAATTATTATAGGATAATTAATAATAATTATTTATTATATTATTGGAGTAATAGTTACCTCTTACAGAAGGATGATACAGAGTTGAATGAGCTGATAGCAATAAGATACTTTGAGAACTTTATGTTTGGTTCCAATGTGAAAGTATTAATCAACTCTGGGAATCTTGATTTATTTGGAGCTAAATCTATTAATGGGTCCCCTCATATATAAAATAGCTTTACCTTTGCCTCTATTTTCATCAATGAGCAGTTTGCCTAACATTGGCATGCTCTGAAAACTTAGAACCAATTTTTACCTTTTTGTGATGCTGGTAGCAAAAATCTACACAAGATCAAAATATTGTATCTGTTGTGTCTAAGATGTATTTTTTAATCTAATAGTGAAAGCATTTTTGACAGAGCAAAGGTCTTACTCTTTCATTGGAAAACTTTGAGCATTCTTTTCCATTTAAGCTAATTGATTGATTGGAATCCCCCACAGTAGATGACAAGGCCCTTAGTTCAGGGATTGTTTCCTATTTGCTGTGGCACTCCTGCATACCTGCTGGTTAGCAAACACATAAGAAGTGGTTGTTTGCTACTCTTGACAGTACAAAGTGTGCTTTCTATTGTAGGGACTAATCGTTATGTCTATAATCCTTCTAATTTCTGTTTAAATCTACATACTCTTGAGTAATGACACTAGATCACCTGTTGCATAGTGACTTTTCCTGTAGGTGATATTATGGAGTTGTTATTTGATTGTGTCTTCATACGTATTTTGACTTAAAATACAATTTAACAATGACTTTTGCCCCCACTTTGGCAGACAATTGAAACAGAACTGAAACAAAATATGAATAAAGTGCAGGAGCTGAAAGACAAATTGACAGATCTGATGGAACAGAACCCAGACTCTCCTGAGGCACCCAAATGGAGACAGATGTTGGTGGAGATAGGTATGGTGGAGGTGTAGGACTTTATATTGTTAGTGTAAAGATATCAACTAGAATTTTGTATTTTCAGCCTTATTGGAAAACATTAAAAGCACACACCTGCATAGTCTTTAAATGTTTTCACTCATGCTTAATTTGTTTCCCTATCTTTAGAAAAGTCAATTTAAATGAAATTGGGATGAAAATTAGGAGATCATTGGTATATCAAATTCAATAGCTCCCACATTTTGAAAAACCAAAAAGTATCAATTAGGAAGATAAACAGGATGGAATGTATTTTTATCAATGATAAACATTTTTGGTGGTGTCAAGTTTTCTTTTTTTTCCTGGCTTTTGACATTTAGAAATATATTTATGTGCTCATGGAAGATGTTTCTAGGGATACTATTTTTTTAAATTTTCTTGTTTATAGCATCCTGTGATTTAATTGGGCATTTCTATCGTAACACCCATGATGAATTCAAAGATAATTTTTATAAAGACTATAATTTATTTATTTAGACTATAATTTACTTATTTTAATTATTTTAGTAACATAGGCCAGTAGATAGTAGACAGGCTTCTAAAGAGCTAATGATCTTAAATAGCAGGGTATGAGTCTATATTTTACAAAATTTAGTTATACATTTCACTTTACATAATATTTTTCTGAAAATGCAGCTAGGAAGTATAGGTATAGAACCTGAGTTCAAATACCACCCACCTCATACACTGGCTTTGTGGTGTCACTTGGATTACTTTGCTTAACCTCTCTCAGCTTCAGTTTCCTTATCTGTAAGATGGGGATAGCATCTATCTAACAGGGTTGTTGTGAAGATAAATGAGATGTAAAACATATAAATTCAAGCTACTACTATCAAATTTGACCCCCACACACACATAGGTGTATGTATGTGTGTGTGTATATATAAAATATGACCTTATATTTATATTTACACTTCACTTGGGCAGTATTTCCTAGGCACTTTGTGTACCTTAAGGTTGAGAAGAATTTAATAAGGTGACATGACAAGGTGAACCTTCTACCCTTCTCTGGTTCCAGCTTTTCCCTTGTTCCTGTTATGCCTTTGTGCTTCTTTTAATGATTGGGCTTCTATATGGAACTTGAAGATGTATAAAGTTCTTTACAAATATTATCTCATTTTTATTTTCACAGTAACCTTGATGGGTAGGTTCTATTATCATTATACTCATTTACAGCTAGGGAAACTGAGGCAGGCAAAGGTTAAGTGACTTGGGCAGTATTACAATGTCATTGTTAACTCGGTCTTCCTGATTTCAGGTCTAACGCTCTATCCAGGTGCCTCCTATTATTCTGAATCAGAACAAATTGGGTCTCATTTGTGATATAATTTTGGCTTCTGGTCAAAGATTCTATACTCTTGTAGTAATTAAGAAACTATCGATAATTGCAAATTTACAGATCTTAGCATGGGGAAGGGCCTTTAGAAGTCATTGTAGCACATCTTCCTATTAATACTGTTGAGTCTTCTACAGTTTTAGTTTTAGAGGATTCTGTTCCATTTTTGGACAGTTTTAATTGTTAGGAAGTCTTTATTTTGAAACAAAATCTCTTTTCCTTGAGTTTTGCACATAGACTTCTCATCTCCTTTTTTTTTTTTCTTAAACATACATGCTCCTCCCTAGCACATTTTAATAAGTGGCTTTTACCTCCTGGTATCCTTGGTTAATTGATAAAGTTGAAATTGAATTGATAAATGAAAAAGTGTATACTGCCTTATGAGATCTGTTATTAGGCAGTAGTCTGTAGTGAGTCTTTTGCTGAATCCCTGATATCTTTTGCTTTAAAATATAAAGAAGAGTCAGTAAGCAAGTGCCATTTAATATATTTTCAAGATTATGCTTATTTTAGAAAAAAAGACAAAAATATGGGCTTATTTGTATATCAGAAAATGAGTATTATGAATTGGACAGAATAATGAGGATATAAACTAATGCATATATGTTATAGGTAAATAAGGGCCATGAAAAATGAAAATCCAACTTATTGATAGACTTAATTGATCACAGTCACAAATTTATCTATTATCTTTCTTCAGATTATTTCTTGTGCCTTGTTGGTCTCTGTTAAAAAGAGAACATAAGAATATTGAATTTAGAAACTGGAGATGAAAAATTCTAGTGGAAAATTTCTTTTAAAATCCCCACCCTCCAATGTTCAGTTAAATTCAGTTTTGGATATTTCAAGCGTGGGGATTTTAGTATTATCTAATTATTTGTAAGTTTTCTCCCTTATTCAGGCCATTCCATTTCCTTTTTCTAATTATATGTCATTACTGTGATTTTGTTTAAATTCCATAGTATGAAACTGACCTTTAATCCTTATAATGTCAATTTCTGGAGGTTGTTGCATTTCTTTTAAGTATTTGTCACATGCCTTATATATGAAAGCATTGAAATAATATTATGTAGCCATTACCTAATGACAAAGATAGTCAGAACCCAGCTAACCTCATGTTTATTGAGTGCATACTGAGCTCTTTTTTCTTCCTGAAAGAAACAATGTGTGAAATGCATAGGGTAATACACTTTTTCTTAAATGGCATAATTTAACATGTTGCAATTTAAGAATGCATTCAGCACTTGAAAGAAAAGCTCTGGCTGTTTTGTACCTATCAAAGAAACTCAACATACTGAAATTTTCAAAATGTTTGCTAGCTGCAAGGTACTGTGATAGGTGCTTTTGGAACTTATGACTGGCATAATTATAAGGGGCCCACACATAAAAAGATACCTCTGGGAGTTCAAGGATGTGTATGATAGATGCCAAATGGATGATTCATATTCAGGGGTTCATAAGAATTTTCGTGTTATGACCCCTTTGTTAGTCTAGTTAAGTTTATGGCTACCTTCTCAGAATAATGTTTTTAAATGCATAAAATAAAATGCATAGGATTACAAAGGAAACCAATTCTATTCAATTCATTCCATATATAGAGACCGTGAGTGAGGAAAACAAATTAATCTATACTAGATTAAGAACTACTACTTGATAGTCATCAAGCCTGTTATTTTAGAGGAAGCAATCATTGCTGACCTAGTCAGAAAATATTTTGTGGAGGAGATTCTGGGTCCTGAGTCATTGAAAGAGGCCTTCCTAGTTCCCTTCTCCACAGCCATTGATCTTTTCCCCTCTAAAGTTACCCAAAAGAAAATAGACAACAAAAACAATAGCTTGTGTTTATAGAACACTCAGGTGTAAAATTATTAGTATCATTGTTTTACAGATAAGGAAACTAAGAATGAGAGATTAAGTAGCTTACCCTTGAAACCATGGCCTGTATGGATCAGAATCAGGATTTGTTTTCTTTTTCTTTCTTTTTTACTGCAAGTCCTGTGGTCTTTCTAGTATATCTTGTTGAGTTGATGACTGATTAGAATTGAGAAACAAGAGAAAAGGACAGCCAGAGATGATTTTGAAGTTTCAAACTAAAGTTACAGAAAACATGGAGGTGATACTGAGAGAAATAGGAATGTTAGTCGTGTAAACCAGTGTTGGGGATATTAGTCTAATTTTTGACATGTGGAGTTTGAGGTGATCCTGGATCAGCTAGATAGAAATTTCCAGAAGACTGTTGAAGATGTAAGGTTCAGGCTTGCATAGTAGGTGAGGTTAGAAAATCTTCTGTGGTAAGATGCTAGTTAAAACCATGAGTTTAAAGAAAAAAGGTTGTATGTTTATAGCACAAGTAAGAATTGTCATGCTTATGTTTTTGAAAGAAAAAGTCTTAAAACTTTCTTTAAACTGAGTATCTTTTGTACCTTGTGATCTCTGCAAAATCAGCTAGCTCAATGTTTTCTTCTCTTTTATTTTAGATAAAGTAATTGACATGGAACCAAAAGGGACTTTGAAACCTACATTGTAAAAATCCTCTATGTTTCAGTAGTTAAGATCTTGATTCAACTGTAAAAATGAACTTGAGGGCAAAGGCAAATTTCTGTTGTGCATCCTCTCATTCATTTTATAGCATTGCATGATATGTATACCAGGTGATATTAACAGGGAAAGTGAAAATGCCAATTTAATACTTTGCTTTTTTCTTTTTTAGATTCCAAGTGGAAACAACTCAATCAGTTAACAGCTGATAGACAACAAAAGCTGGAGGAATCCTCAAATAACCTGACCCAGTTCCAGACTGTGGAAGCTCAGTTAAAGCAGTGGCTTGTAGAAAAAGAACTGATGGTCAGTGTGCTTGGGCCCTTATCAATTGACCCAAATATGCTTAATACTCAGAAGCAGCAGGTCCAGGTAAATATTACCTCATAATTCCTTGCTGTGGTAGTAATGTTTGTTAAAAAAAAAAAATCTCTCCATTGTGAACATGTTAGCTCGGCACTGTCAATGCAATAACTTCTCTGAGAGAAGAGTGTAATGTCCAGAACAACCCCAAGAAATGAATGGAATCCTGAAAGAATGGAAATTGTATGATTATTGGCCTGGGAGAAATCTACCTGATTATCTGAGTATGCTAACTAATGCTGTTGTTTCAACTATATTATGGTTTATTCATACTCCATTTAAGTGAGTTCCTTTGAAGTTTTATTAATCTGAGCATGTAAACAGCTAATAACATTTTTATGTGAAGCTGAAGTACACAGTTTTTACTGTTTAGAAATTGCCTCTTTGAGGTTTTATTCATTTGATTGTGGTTGTGGATAATATTGTTTTTAAAACCAATGTAATATAGTACTGAGAAGAGATGAACAGAATGAGAAGGGGAGGGACAATTTTTAAGATTGGAAAGGAAGAACTTCTGTAACACAGCTGGTTAGAATTAGACAAATCAAAAGACACATAAATCTACAAGCAAAAGACATTAAAGTTAGGTCAGACAGAACAGCAGAAGCACATTTTGTGGAAGTGAGTGCATTGCATGTAGGAAGTTGGATTGTGTAGCAGTGAACCTTATTCTGTAAAGTCTAGAGGCAAACCTAAATGGAGGGAAAATATTAGAAGATAAGAACCTGGATTATTGGGCTATTCTGATTTAAACATGCAGGCAAGTACCATATAGCCATCTCTTGGAGCTAAGTGCTATTTTGAAGCTAGACTTGACAGTACTTGAACGAAGAAATTATTGAAATGGTTTGCAAAGTGAAATCATCATATTGGTCTTTTTCTCTATGAGCAGCATGAGTTAAGGTTCACGCCTTTTAATATTGGGGTCCAGGTACACTAATAGAAATGAAGTTTATCATATATATTTGTCCATATGCACAGAAATGCTTATATGCATGTGTATACACACAACAGGATAAGACTTACACCTTGTGATTCAGTAGTGTAGGAAACTGCAGATGAGAAAACTTCCGTACCAATATATTAATGATGCCTTCTCTGAAACTTAAGAGTCTTAGAGAGCTGTTTAAAACACAGGAAATTTAAGTGACTTGCCTAGAGCCACACAGCGAGTGTATGTCCGCGGAGGGGCTTGAACTCAAGTCTTCTTGGTTCCAAGGGCAACTCTTTATCCATTTTGCCACACTGCCTCTCATATATACACCTAATACTTTGTAAGTCATTATAGTTGTTAGAACGTATAAAAATACATTTCAAAATTGTCACCGTGTATTTCTATAATGTGAACTTTCAGAGATTTTTTGAAAGCCTGAAACAATGTCAGTGGAAACATATTGACTGTTTACTTTATAACATCAACTCTACCCAATGCCCTCTTTTCCTTTCTACTATTAATTTTTCCATATTGATTTAATAGATAAAAACTCACATTCTGGGATTTTTTCCTTTCTTTTTGAAGAGTAGAACTTATAATTGAGTTTTATTTTCATGTTATCCTGATAGTCAAAGTATATTATCTTTGATATTATCAGTCATTGATTTAAAGATGCTCTGTGATGACATGGAGTAGTCAGAGGAAAAAAACTTAAAAAGCACTTGAAGACATGTTTCATTATTAGTAGAATTGTTTATTAGCTTAGAAATTTGATGTTCTGTTTACCCGAGTAAATCAGTTTTTTTCCCTCCATTATCCCAGATCCTACTAAAAGAATTTGATACTCGGAAGCCTCAGTATGAACAGTTAACAACAACTGGTCAGAGCATTCTAAGCAAACCAGGTGAACACCATCCTCTGCATGGAACTGTGAAAGAACAGCTGGCAGTTGTGTCTCAAAAGTGGGATAGCCTGACAGGTCAATTGAGTGACAGATGTGATCGAATTGAACAAGCCATTGTTAAAAGCACCCACTATCAAAGTCTACTGAGAAACCTTTCTGATAAGCTAAGTGACTTGGATAATAAACTCAGCACCAGTCTGGCTGTGAGCACACACCCTGATGCCATGGAACAGCAGTTGGAAACAGCCCAAAAAATGAAGCAAGAAGTAGAACAGGAAATGAAGAATATAAAAGTGGCCCAGACCCTCTGTGAAGAGTTGTCAGCATTGGTTGGAGAAGAGTACTTAAAAGCAGAACTCAATAGGCAGCTGGAAGGAATCTTAAAAGCATTTAAAAATATGGAACAAAAATCAGGTTTGTGGATTTTAATCAAAAATATGTATATCCCTATATTTCTGCCATCTTTTTGCTGGGGTTGGGAAGAACGGAGAAAGATAAAGACATATATTATATATATTGCCGATTTGTTTTGCCACTCATTCCTGAATGCTAAAAAGAACTTGTGAGACACTGGGGTGGTGCAGCGGATAGAGTACTGACTCTGGAGTCAGGAGGACCTGACGTCAAATCCAGACTCAGACACTTACTAGTTACGTGACCCTAGGCAAGTCACTTACTCCTAATTACCCCCCCAAAAAACCTCCCAAAATAAAAAAACCCAAAGAACTTTCTCAACCATTATAGTAAAAGAGAAGGCAAATTATGTAAAAGGTATGATCTGTAGATCACTATAATGTCTCCTTTCCTCGAGGCCTGTCTTCTTTCTTGGTCTTGGTCTATTTCTAACTGTATTGGTGTAGTTTAAAAATAGATATATTGGAAATATGCTTTTAGTTGCTGCTAACTTGTTGCTTCTGAGACAGTTGTAAAACATCTGTGTTTTCTGATAAAATCACTCAGAACAGAAAACAAACAAAAAAACAACCATCGACTGACTGCCTACAAAAGGACCTACTTTATATCTTTGTGTACTGGTGATTATCAAAGAATACTTTTCTGTAGGTACATCTTGAAAAGAGGGTTTTTTTTTTTTTTGCCAGTTTTGTGCTTACTTGCTTCTATCTACTGCTAGTATCTAGATTTTCCCCAGAGCAAGAAGCAGTGAGCTCTGGGCAGAAAGGCTAGTAGAGCAGAAAAGAAACATACATTTTCACTCTACATTATTTATCCTTTTTGGAAGGCATCCTAGGGTCTTAAAGGTGGGTTGTAATAAATATTTGTTGCTTAACATTAGTAATCATTTCTCCACTGTGACAGTGACTTAAACATTGTTAAAAATTAAGTAATTAGACTAAGTATAATTTAAATGATCATTTCCCGCATGGTATTAGAGGATTGTTTGCCCTCTTTTATCAGTCACAGGTGATTAATTTAGAACAGCTAAGTGCTGCCATGAACAGAGCACTGGGGTGTTGGGTCAGGAAGACCTGAGTTAAAATCCAGCCTTAGATTCTTGCTGCATGACCCTGGGCAAGTCACTTACCTCCATTTGCCTCAGTTTCTTCATCTGTAAAATGGAGATCCTGGTAGCACACCTGCTTTCCAGGGTTGTTATGAGGCTCAAAGGGGATAATTATAAAGTGCTTTAGGCACACTGCTTGGCACATAGTAAGTTTTATATAAATATTAGCTAAAAAAAACCCAACAAAATAAAAAACCAGACTAAAACAATAACAGAAAATAGGGTTCAACAGCCCTCGTCTTGAGTTACAGGAACTGAGTGGCATTTGAGGCAGTTAGAGATACCCTACCATTTTGTCATTTCACATTTATCTTCCTCTCCTGCTTTACCTATCACTCCCCTACACTCTTCTGCCTTTGTCATTTCTGTGTCATATTTCAGGACCTGTTTCCCTTCTTTCTCCCTTCCCTGGATTAGACCTATTCCTCATAGTGATTGGCTTTCCATGGGTAATGGTGACATTCAATGATAAAGTAGCTGTAGACATCCTTGACATTTATCCCATTTGTTAGTTTTTCTTTGATTCAAATGTTAATTTTGATACATTCGATCAATATCTTATGACAAAATAAAATTAATCTGTCATATTCTTTGCAGGAAATCATGTTCAGCAACTTCAGTCAGCCTGTGCAAGCTCCCATCAGTTTCAGCAAATGTCTAAAGACTTTCAGACTTGGCTGGGCACAAAGAAGGAACAGCAAAACCAGTTACGCCCTGTATCAGCCAAACTTGATGTCTTACAGGAATTAATTAAAGACCAGAAAGAATTTAAGAAAGCTGTGACTGACCATTATGATTCATATGAAAACATTATTGGAGAAGGTGAAAATTTGTTATTGAAAACCCAGGAGACTGAGAAGGCTGACTTGCAGTTGCAGCTTAACGCAATTAAAACCAATTGGGATGGCCTTATTAAACAAATGACAGAAAGACAAGAGAAGCTGAATGATTGTTTAGAGAAAGCCCTTAAATACAGAGAGCATGTAGACAGCCTTAGGCCATGGATAGACAAATGCCAAAACAACTTGATGGAAATAAAGGTTTGCCCAGATCCTGAGGAAACAGAGAAGTTGATCACTAAAGTGAAAGCTTTACAGAAAGAAATGGACCAACGCTTCGGAATGGTGGAATTATTAAACAATGCTGCAAATAGCTTGCTCAGTGCCAGTGAGACAGACAAAGAGGTTGTTAGAGAAGAGAATAAGACATTGATCCAAAAAGTAGACATGGTCACTGAACTACTCCATAGTAAGAAACATTCTCTGGAGAACATGGCCCAGCAGCTTAGAGAGTTCCAAGAGAACATCAGAGAAACCCAACGGCAACTGAGGGGTGCCAAGGAGCAACTGGAAGTTCATAATTCCTTAGGACCTCAGGCTTGCAGTAATAAACACTTAACAGCTATGCAGGCTCAGCAGAAATCACTCCAGGCCTTGAAGCCCCAGATAGAGTTAGCCAAAAAGTTTGCTCAGGACCTGGTACTGGAAGCTTCAGATTCCAAGGGAACCTCAGATCTCTTGTTAGAAGTGGAATCTTTAGAACAAGAACACAGTGAAATCAGCCAGCAAGTTGAAGAAAAATGTTCTTTCTTAGAGACAAAGCTTCAGGGTATTGGTCATTTCCAGAACACCATCCGAGAAATGTTTTCTCAGTTTGCGGAATTTGATGATGAGCTGGATAGCATGGCTTCGGTGGGAAGAGCTAGAGACATGCTGCAAAGGCAGAAAAGTGATATCAAGAACTTTCTTAAGAAACTTGAGGACCTTATAACTGACAATGAAAATGCCAATAAAACCTGTAAAATGATGTTAACCACAGAGGAAACATCTCCTGATCTTGTTGGAATTAAGAGAGACTTGGAAGCTTTGAGCAAACAGTGCAATAAGTTATTGGACAGAGCAAAGGCCAGAGAGGAAGAAATTGAAGGGACTATTTCCCGGCTTGAAGAATTTTACAATAAATTAGAAAAAATTTACAGTCTTCTCCAGAAAGCCGAAGAACATGAAGAGTCACAAGGCGCTGTTGGAATGGAAACAGAAACAATCAACCAGCAACTTAATGTGTTCCAGGTAGGAAGATTTTTATTTTATGGAAGCAATTTCTGGTAAGTGTGGACATGTATGAACATTTGTATGAACTGCAAGTGCAGCTACTGCACTGTGGCTGAATGTGAATGGTGATGGCGTGTATTTTGTCCCGGTGCAGTAGTTTATCTGATGTAGAGAAGAGTGCAGGTGGTTGAATGGCTGGTATAGAGATCTGGAATCAGTGAATCTTTGTTGGTCTGGGGCAGTCCACTAGAACACAATTCATCAGGAGTCTGAGCCAATTTAAGGGCGCCTAGGAGTGGGAGTCCTCACTAGAGACATGCCTGAGGCAAGTTTAGAAGTTCTTCGTACTAGAAGATACTGGAAAACTCATCACAATGATGAAAACAACCTGATCTTCTCTGATAAGAACTTAGCCAGATTTCAGTCAGCTGTTCTGCTTCTCCTTGTGCCCTGGTTCATACCTGTGTTCCATTCTCAAGTCCTATATAGCAAACCAGTTTGATTTTCTTAATTTTTTTTCTTTCCCCACATTCTTTTGTAGGATAAATTATGGCTCCTCCTGAACTTTTCACTCCCTTTTCATTTTATTTTGTACCATCCTCTCATTCTTCTTGATTTTGTTTCTCCAATATCCTTCTATTTCCTCCATTTATTGAGTTCATATATTTTAAACTCCAAGTAACCTGCTTATTCCCTTGCTTTACTGAGTTAGTCCTTGATTGACATTACATTTGATGGTGATAGGGGAAGTGCATCCTCAGCAGAGTGAAGACTGTAGACTAATGAGGTCACTGGGCATGAGAGAGGGCACTCACGAGGAGACATTTATCTTGTGGGAATCAAGAATACTCTTTCAGATATCATGTATACTAGTAGAGTCTCAAGATGTAAATATTATCCCCTTGTAAGGACACTTGAAGGTGTATTACTCCATTTGTAGATAAAGAGAAAGAAAATGAAAACCACATGGTGAAAAAGCCCATTTCTTTCCCATCAGAAAAGAACATTGGTAGAATGGATAGTCTTCCAAATATATTCAATAAATCAAATTCCTTGTAATGGTATTTTAGTTTCCTTTTCTCAGTAGCATTATTGAATGGCCTTATAGGTCAAGACACATGAAGGCTATACTCATTTCTTTTTCTCTGTAGGCCATTTCCCCCCGCTCCTGCTTTTGTGGCACCATTTTTTTTGTATGATATATTTAGTTATTCAAAATAGTTCAACCAGCATCAGAGAATTTAGCAGTAATGGACACAATAACAGTAGTTTGTCTTAAAGAACATTTGGTTTCCCAGATACGTTTCATAAATATCTCTCTTTCTTAGTTAGGATATTCCCATTATTTTTAAAGTGGATTCCTTTTTAGGAAACAACATGCTATCCATAATATATTTTTTTCCAAACTGTTAATAGTTTTATAGAGCAGGCAAATGTGAAATCTGTGGAAACTCACAGTAATTTTCTCCTTTCATCTTGCATATAGAAAACTAGTCCCTGGGTCAGAAAGAGCTGGATTTTAAGTCCCTCCTCTGACCTACACTGGTTGTGACCTTGGGCTCCCGTCTACTGTAAGACAAGATGTTGCAAAGAAAGAGCCAAACTGCATTTTCCCCTCATCTGGGAGTTCCCCACATGTAAAATCAGAAGCCTAGTTCCTATCCCAATCCTATCTTGCTCATATAATTTGACCTTGGATAAGTCACATCACTCCTTTTATGCCCATGGTTTATATATCCATAAAATGAAGAGTGTTTGACAAATGATCTCTTCAGATTTTCTTTGGTGCTAACATTCTCTGATTCTTAAGACTCTCTCTCTTCATAGGAGTAAGTCACTACTTATCTATTGTACTATCCTCAGCACTGTACAGATTTGAATATGTCATATTTGATCTAGATTTTGTAGGAATGTTTTTTTCAAAATGAGAGTTTCTGATGCAGCTTTGAAGCTGTTGCTTCAGTTTTGGTTGTAAGATAATAGTAACTTTTTTTTAATTGTAAAATTCAGCATGAAGCCACTTAAATTTATCTAGGTATTCTTTGAGCTTGTGTTTGAAAAGGTAAACTCATTTTGTTGTTAAAAGCAGTTCTTTAAGCTGTACATGATAAAAAGACACAATGGAATGAGAGTGGTATTATATGTCGTGAATCTTCCCCCATCTGTACACAAAAATTTTTCTAGTTTCCAGAGTGATTCCAGAGAGAAAAAGTGGCTTCCTCCTTTGGGAAATTAGTTTTGAAAGCTCTTAGTAAAAGTAGCATGAGTTTTTGTTTTTTACCAAGTCACTTATACAGATTCATTTATTGATCAGTTGCTAAGGGACTTCGAAAAAATTGAATGGGTTGGTTGCATTTTGTGTCGTCCTGTCTTTCTGTTAAGTTTAGGATAGTAGGAATTGACTGTGAATGCATCTTGATATCAAAAGTAGCTTTCAATATATGCTTTAAATTTGATTTGTGTAATAGTGTAACATGGTGAAACAAAACAGGCAATTGTTTTTAAATCTTTTTATCTTCTGTAATTTTTTTAAAACACATTTCAGTGCAACTTGAAACATCAGCACAGGTTATAATATGGGTATAGAATTATCTCAAATGAGGTCAGAAGTTCATAGAAACATCAGTTTATTTATAATTAGCCCCAGTGAAAGAAAGTAATGTAATGTTTAAAGTCATTGTTGCTCAGTGTTCATATCTCATTTCTTTTTTTTTTCCCCATGGAAAATTTCCCACAGCAAATAATCTTTTTCTTCTCATTCTCCCCCTTGTTCTTGTAAAGGGACATCATATTGTTTGCCTTACTGAGTGTTGTTTGTAGATATGGCATTTTAGACCCAGTCTTTCCTTCAAGATACTTTAATAGAAGAATTTTACTGGGAAAATATTCCACAGCTGTCTTAAGTCCAAGCAGTAAGTGAGGTTCTCGTTCATGTATTTTATAAACAAAAACATCATGAACATTAACAATGTGATGTGAACAAACCTTGAATTTTATGATAATATCTTTCTGAATTCATCTGAATTCAGCTGGCAAGCTGATTAGATGCGTATTTTAAGCATTTCTAGTTATCTTAAACTGGGACTACAATATATAACATCTTTTAGGAAGCCACTTATGTCTAGTGAGAACTTCTATGCAATGAGACTTGAAGCATTTGGAATTCTTTACCAAGGATCTAGATGTGCATGCACTCATGAACTGGTTATTAATTGGCCTAGCATAGGAAATATGATGTGAAACAAATATGTAAGTATTATGAGAAAAAATACCTAGTCTCCTGTTGCTTCGATGACTTTATAGTACAATACTCTTTTGACCCTTAACTGTTCCAGTAGCTTTAGTTTCCCCTAAGGTGCTCTAGATAAATTAACCCTGGAACAATTTTCCTTAATATGAAATGAAGTAATTTTCTTCTGCAGAATACTGAAATGGTATAGGAGTAATTACTCTGGCACCCAACAGAGGGTGCTTTTTGCTCAGTGGGACCATGAAATACTACTGAAACAAGGTAATCTAAGGTGCAAATTTATGCCTTGATTTTTCCTGAAGTATATATAGCTAAAGACTTGCAGATCCTTCAAAAATCTTAAGTTTTTAGGAGAGTAAAAAAAGTTAAATGTCTGAAACTGGAACTTAGAGTGCAATGATTAAAATATTTAGCACTAAATATTCTGACATTTTTAAAAGTGGGAATAATTAACTTTTATTCTGAAGCAGAGGGGTCCTAATTTACTGTTAGAACTATCTAGGATATGCCAAAAACATGTTAATCTTCAAGTTATTGCCTTGTATAATGCCTACTGGGAACGATTTCATTTTGTGAGCTCTGCTTTTCACAGTTTGCTACTTTCAAATATTGTAGCCATTGAAACAACATCTCACAGAATTCGCTTAAGCTCCAATTCTTTCTAACACACCTGACATCTCAAGCATCAATTTTGTAGCTATTTATATTGTGCTTCTCACTGTAACAACTAAATTCTACATGTAATATCACACACTGAGCATTTTGCCAATGGGGAGGTGTGAGGAGCTCACCAGGTGAATTTTGAAAATGTAGGTCATGAGTGAAAAACCAAACTCCTTCCTGGCTTGAGCACTTCATTTGATCTCATTTCCTGTCTGTTCTGTGGCTGTTCTGCCCATGCTTTGATTCAGATACTCCCCTAATAAACAAATGCCAGTGCTAATACCCTCATTTTCTTGTAGTCAGTGTTCTATAGTTTGCAAAAGTAATATAGTTTCCCAGTAATTTTCTCATTTGAATTTTACAAAAGTAATAGAAAGGATGTCAGAGGACAGTTGGTCTAACTAATATCTAACCAAATATCCCCTCCATAATTTTCCAGAAAAGTGCAGTTGTGATCCTATGACCCTGCCATTGCCTTAAGATTTCAACAAAACCCAATAAAATTGATGTATGATATTTGCATAGCACTTTAAGGTTTTCAATATGCCTTTTAAACCCTACTTGAGGAAACTAAGGCCTAGAGAGATTAAGTGATGAGCTCATGGTCAAGCCATAGCTAATACATGTCAGAGGCAGAACTTGAACTTGAAGTTTTCTTAATTCACCTGTCCAACACTCTATCTACTAGGAAAGAAGGAAAAAAGGAAGGAAAAGAGTCAAAAAAATTATTAAACATCTACTATGTGGTGGGCCTTTTGCTGATCACTTTGCAAATGTATTTCATGTGATCCTCACAGAAACCCAGTGACATAAGTGCTATTATGATGTCTATTTTACAGTTGAGGAACAAAGGTAAAGTAACTGACCTGCCCAGGGTTACACAGCTAATGAATGTCTGAAGCTGGATTTGAACTCAAGTCTTCCTAATTCCAGTTCTCGTGTTCTGTTCTCCATGCTACCTAGCTGCCCCTAACTCTTCTTTGGGTTTTCTCATAATCTGTGGCATAAACTCAAACAAGAAGAGCATTTTTCCAATCAAATTTGAAATAAAAGACCACATACTTTTTTCATTTACAAGTTCCTGGACCATATATTTTTGCCACATCATTCTATCCTAAAATTTTCCTCCTTGAGATTTAGAAATTGTTTAACCAACTGCCCAGTGTCTGAACTGTTACACAAATTGTAGGACTAGCTTGTGGTCCAACAGGAGTAAAGCAAACTACTTCTCTGAGTATTGTTCAAATCATTATCTTTCCAAAGTTATGAAAGAATCTCTGTGACTTACTTTTATTTTAAATAAAAAAGAATTAATTGATTAAAAAAGAGTCTATTAGAGGTTTTCAAATATGGAATCAATCAAAACGTATTAAACTTATAAAATATGACAGGCACTGTGGTGCTGGGGATAAAAGTACAATGAATGAAATAATTCCTATTTTCAAGGAGTTTAGATTTTAATGGGGAGAATTTATGCATATTTATAGCGAATAAATTCAAAGTAGTAAAATAGTGAGGTAGGTAGCTAGGTGGTACAGTTGATTGAGTGCTGTGTCTTGACACTTACTAGAGGTATGACCCTGGGCAAGTCACTTTTCCTTGTTTGCCTCAGTTTCCTCATCTGTAAAATGAGCTAGAAAGGGGAAATGGTAAACCACTCTGATCTCTTTGCTAAGGAAACCCCAAAGGAGGACACGACTGAACAACAGTGACAGTAAAATACAAGACAGACTGGGGGGGAAGGCACTATCAGTGAGATTAGAAGGATCAGGAAAGACTTCATGTAGAAGAGTATACTGCATTATACTCAAAAGAAGAGAGAGATTATATGATACAGATGTAAGAAGGAAATTTATTCCAGATATATTGTATGGTTAAAGGAAAATGTCATTATTTAATATCAAGGGTCATGACAGGAACGTTAGACTGGACTGGTAGGCAGCATCCTGCAATTCTAGCTCCTGTGATGTCATTGATAGTCTCTGTAACTTTGGGGGAATTATTTAACTTTTTTAAGCCTCATTTTCCTTTCTGTTAAATTGTGGGGGCTTGGTTGAACTAAAGAAGCTATTAAGGTCCATTTTGATTGGTAATTTCTAATTCCGTGATTGGCCATTCTCACAAGGGGAAATTAAGAGACAGCAGCCACAGAGTAGACTGGAGGAAGTAGAATGGAGGAAGAATCTAAAAGCATGATATGGTTTTGCAAGAGTAGAACCATAAACATTAAAGGTTAGAGTGATTATCCATCTCTCTCTCTATCTGTCTGTCTGCCTGCCTGTCTACCTACCTACCTACCTACTTATCTGTCCACCCATCTATCTATCCATGTCTGTCTATCTGTCCTTCTATATCCATTGCTCTGAGTAGATGTGAAATGATGAGAGGACAATAGAAAGCAGAACTTATTTCTTATATTTCTATTTCCTTAGTGAAGGAGGTTAGAAGGGCTAATGTCAAGTTGAAATTCAAGATATATGTGTAGGGTGATTGTAGACACCCTTGATGACTTGAAGTCATCAGACCCATATGATAAACATCTCAGGGTACAAAAACATTTGGTACATGTAAAGTCATCTTTGGAATCTGATTCATGGAAGAGGTCCTACAACTGATGGAGAAGGGCAAGTGTTGTTGTATCAATTCAAAAGAAAAGAGTCTTCACACTTTGGACTAGTTGATTTCTGGCAAAATTCCAGAACATAATATGCTTAGGTATGGAGAGTGAGCAACTAGAAAAATGAACAGTAATTACTAAGAGCTAGATCAAGAAGAGGTCAATTGAGATTAATTTCAGTTCCTTTTTTTTTTGACAGGGTTACTAGAATTTAATTAGATTTTAGAAAAACATTTGTTGAAGTGTGTTATGTCTTGGTCAGAATATATTTGAAGTGTTAGTTTCAGTGCTGGGCATCACATTTTAGGAAGGACTGTTGAGTTGTTCATCCATTATTGTCGAAGAGGACCAAGAGAGCATGTATAGAAAAATGGTAAGAAGCACATCTCTCAAACAGCTTTGAGATCACATCAGATGAGGATTGGTTGAAGGAGCTGCAGCTGAATGGCATAATAGAGAATTTAGGAGGGACATAATATCTGTTCTCAAGTGTTTCAAAGGCCTGCTTTGTGGAAGAAGGCTTAGATTTGTTCTGCTTAGCCTCAGTACAGCACTAAAAGCAACTGATAGACATCAAAGAGACAGATTGAGGTTTCCTGTAAAGAAAAGAAAGACTCCATAAGGATTAAATGTATTCATAAATATCATATATTGTCTTGTGAGAGTAGTGGGTTTCCGCTGTAGGAATTTTTAAGCAAAGACAAAAGATGTCCATTTGTCAGGCATCATCTGGATTATATGACCTCAAGTCATTTCCAGTTTTGAATTTCTCTGAGATTTTGAAGAATTATCTAGTAATTATGATTCTACTAAAAACAGTTTTTTAAAAAAAACAATGAATTACCAAGGGTTATATTTTCAAAATGGGATATTCTTAGTTTTCTTTTGCTGTTTTGGGGACACTTTTTGATCAGTGTCTGGAGCAAAGATGAGGATAGGATTATTCCCCCAGCTTCTCATATTTAGTCCCTTTATTCTTTTATAAAATTCATCAATAGGTGCTGAATTTCTGTAGTTGAAGCAGTTTATATGTTAAAAAATAATTCCTCACATATACTTCACCTTGGCTCCATATGTTTAGGAGAATATCCATTTTAAATTCCAGACATTCCAAATCACAACTGATTACAGTTTATTCATTTCACAGTGTTGCCATACATGCCTCACAAAATACCAAACGTTGTATTATAGCTACTATATTATTGTAGTATAAGTAATATACTGAGAACTGACCTTGGAAATTAATTTTTGAACAACTTTTGAGTCGGTCTAGTGTCATTTTCATTATATGGCACTAAAGAAAGTAGTATGGAGTATCATGGAGGGCATTGGGATGGGAGCCATGTGAACTTGGAAAAGGCAATGAATTTCCATAGACTCTCCTTGTCTTTATAAAATGTGATCAGATGAGATAATATGTATAATGTGGGATTATTAGGCCATTTACCAAATTCACCTGCTGTCAAGAAAATCAATTGACAAGCATTTATTAAGCACCTGATATGTGCCAGGTACTATGTCCAAAAACAAAGAAGAAATAGTCCCTGCCCTCATGTAGTTTCATTCTATCACTATCTAGATCACACTTTAAGGAAGGATTCAGTTTAACTCTTAATTTGGTCAGTACTCCTCTACTCTGTTTTGCTCCATGTGAAGCTTCTGTCCCACATGCCATCAGTGATTATTTCTAGTCTGTTTCTGATGACGTCAGAAATAATTGTTTCTTTGCTCTATGTGAATAAAAATATGGGTTACATATGTCTTATTTAATGTGAATTGTTTCTTTATTGTGTGGGGGAAAGGGATTTGCTTGTGGATATGTGGGAGGATACAGAAAGTATATGAAATAATTCCTTGCTTAGATGTTCAATCCAAGAATGCTAATAACATTTAGCCTTTGTCAGGATTCTCAAAGGTAATGTGCATAACACTGGTAAGTATAAATTAGGTTGATTGATTTCCATGTTAAAATATACCCAAGATATGGAGTAAATGGTTCAGTGTTTTCTCTTCAATCTTCTTTACTCTCTTTGTTATACAGAATGACATTTTTAACATTCTTTCAATATGATGAGTATTGGTAGAAATGTTTCCGAAAGGAAACCCATATTGAGTAGGCTCTGTAAAAATGGATTTCAGTGACCCTAATTAATTGTATTTAAAATGAATAGCCTTTATGTACTTCATATTAAGAAAGCTTTGGATAATATCCAAATGCCCATATTATATATACCTTCTTACAAATTTGACATTTTATAGATACTATAAGTAACTTCATAGGAAGAGGACTATAGCGCAGACCTCATGGATACCATAACATAGGAATATAACAAGATAGCCCACACTTGGCAAAATAGTACCCAAGATTCCCTAACAAAAGTCACATATGAATAGTTTCAACTTAAAAGGGGGGTAGACTATTATTAGAAAGGCTTTACAATCCATGCAATTGACTTTATTGTGGGTGTTGGGCTATAGAAAGTGAAGCCTTTTCCATTGAGAAACAAAGGTACTCTTTTGTAGTGACAGCTTGAGGTCTTATGAAAACTGTTCAGTCTTTTCTCTAAGGAATCTTTCCAGTTTTAAAATAAAAAATGAAAGAAGTTGCCAGTTTTTATCAGCTAATGGTTCCTTTGTTTCCTGAAGGACAATGGAAATTGCTACTGTAAAGGACTAATCTTTGTACTCAGTTGCAAAATACATACCTAAAGAGACAAGCTTCATATCTGGACTTCATAAGAAACTGTGCCAGGCAGAGATTTCTGTCATTGAGCTTGAATAAAATTGCAGTTCACCACATAGAGGTTTGTTCTTCTGAGATGACTAAAGATAAGAGCATCCTGTCTTCTCTGGACAAATAGTGCATTCTTGACATTTTATATACAGTTTTGCAACTATTTTCACATCCACAGTTTTAATTTTTCTTTAAAGATTAATAAAGATAAAAAGCAGGCAGAAAACCATGCTTTAAAAAATGTCTTGTTGGAAATAACAAGCAGTTTATGTTACTTGTTCAGTGTTATTTTATCTTTCTAAAATAATCTGGCCTCAGAAATCACCTTCCACAGATTGGCATATGCTGGGAGAAACTAGTAGCAGCCTATTAATACAATAATGCTCTTGATAGGATTTAATTTTTTCTGTATAAATGAAAAAAATTGTGTTGATTGATCTGCAAAAGAATGCCTTGTTCATCCTCACTAATGTGTTCATTTCATTTGATACCCCAGACCTTGAGATTACTATCTGTTTTACAGGTTCATATGTAATGACTCAGTCTGATTTATTAACTACTAAATCAGGCTTTACATTTCTAAGTAATTATAATAGGCAACAATAGAAAAAAATTTAGGTAAGATTAAGGAAGGAGAATATAAGTATTATTGGATATATAGATGGGATATATTTAGATAAAATATAGATACATACATCACAGTTGTGTCCAAATTGGGGGTATCAGTTCTAATATAATTCTAGTAAGTACGAATTTTGACTCATAAGAATTTAATGAAACCATAAAAATAGGCATTTACATACATAAAACATTTAACATATGCAGTCATATTTTTCCTTTGGTTTTCATTCCGTAGTTATGATAACTACTTTGGTATACTTTAACGCTGAGAGATAGGAAATTTCAATAGAATAAAATACAGTTTGCAATAATGAACATTTTTTTTCCCTGGAGTGCTTTATCTAAATTCCTTCTTTCCACTTGTGTACATGATACTCCTTCCTCTCACAAAATATAAACTTGTTAAAGCAGCTCTATGGCATAGGGTGGAATCACTCAGCTTGCTGTCAGGAAGGCTTGAGTCTGAATTCTGCCTCAGATATCAGCTGAGTTTGTTGCCCTGTGCAAGTCACTCTAACACTCAGTTTCTTCTTCTGAAAAAATGGGGATAATAGCTATTTCAGAAAGTTGTTGTGAGGATCAAATGTAGAATGTTTTGTCAATCTTAATGCTGTATATTCATTATTAGCTACTATCATGGGCATGAATCATTTTTTAAAAAACTATTTTATCTCCAGCATCTAGAAGAATGTTTTGAACATAATAGATGTTTAATCAGTGTTCTTAAAAGAATGTAAATTAGTATTTTAATAGATGTGCTACTGGTCTTTCTCTCTTCTTTTGCTTTCTATTTTCCTCCTTTCTTCTTTCCTTTCCTTCCTTTGCTATTGAACTATCTGTGAATCTATTAACACAAAGTCATTGTCTTATGTGCAATATGCTCTCACATATCAAAATTGCTAAAAGTTTGCATGAAGTAAGGAACTAAATGTAATGTAGCGGAAATAGTGCTGGAGTTGAAGTCTTAAGGCCTGGATTTGAATACTGCTTCTGCCCCCTTACTGTCTTTGTAACACTGGGCAAGTAACTTTACTCCGTCTTTATTTCCTCATCTGTAAAATAAAGGTGTTGAATTTGATGACCTCTAAGATCCTTTTTGCCTCTTTAACCTGTGATTCAGCACTAGCATTCGTAGATTTAATTGGAAATATCCTTTTTTAACTAGACAAAGTTTCAAATTTTTCCCCACCCTCTGTTGTCTTCTATAAAATGGCAAGAGAATATCCCTGTAACTTTAGCTTTGGCCTTTTATATGTAATTTTTATGAAGTTAAAACAATATCTATTCATTTATATACTCAAGACTGCTTCCGTGGCAATGTACTTTCTCAAATTAAAAAAAAAACATAATCATATAGAATCCAGTTTACTTTATGGATTTATGGAATTTCTCTTAAATTAAATGATAAACCTCTCCCATGTAGCCAAAGTTTTGTTTCCTGTTTGTTTTAATACTAATATCTAACATTAATTACTGCCCTTGCTCCTTCTCCTGACTTTAAGTATAGAATCTTAGAAAGTAATGACATGTATGTTTGTGATGCTGAGGAAGCTGTTTGTGTGGGGCTGATTTACTCAAGAACGATTTTTTTCCCCTTTATATTCTGGCTTTAAAAAAGGTCTTAACATGTGTTAAAAACATTTCCAAAATGCTCCATACATTTCATTGCAAAGCCCTGGTTGAATGGTAAGGATTCTTAATATGATGAGCATTTGAATTCCTCTGAAAGTTAGGGCTCTTTGTAATTCTGGATTGTTTTTATATACTTTACTGTGGTCTTTAGATATTTCAAAATGTTAATGGAAATTAGGGGGAGTTTTTTAGTCAGGTTGCCTGCTTCGGCTGCATAACCAATCTTTTCCCATTTTTTAAACAAATTCACAGTGTTTCAGTGGTCTCCCAAACACTGCCTGCCCACCGGCCCGCCCTCAATCCAAGAATTCTCTGATTGGTATGAGAGAATTCTGTGATTGGCATGATGTCACCACCACTTACTTTGTTGCTTCTCTGTGGCTTGAGCCTTTAAGTACCTCCCCCTGAAATAGTTCTGACTTACTCAGAAAGGACCAATGGTAAACGTGAAAAGATGACTAAAAAGTTAAGTCATGATAAGGAGTGAGAGGTCAGGCACCTACTAAGGAGAGCTTGGAAAGAATACTACTCAGCGCGAAAGGGAGAGTAGCAGATGCTGCTTGAAGAATAAAAAAGGGCGTTTCTTTAAGCTCGCTGTTGGGAGGCTGCCTGCCGGGTTCGTACGCTCGCTCTAAGACGCCGGGACAGAGCTGAAACGCTTATCTATCACGCTGGGTGCCGCTTCGGTGCGTTTTCTGCCTTTGCCACAGCTGCCGTTCCAGAGGACGGTGAAACCCGGAGCAGTGTGTTAACTGCCGAATGTGGAGAAGTGCAGCATCTAAACTGGACGGGAATTATACTGTGCCTTAGAGGAAAAAACAAGACCACTTGTTTTTCAGCTCTGCAGTTGCCTTAGGTAGCCAAAGCCTTCTCGAGGAGAATACTTTGAATAAGGATCTTTTCCGAGAGTTCCTTATTTTAAAGGAATGTTTATCATCTTGTTGCACGGCAACTTTTTTTGCTTTAAAGTGCTGCTTTTACTGATCTGGTTGCCCAGAAAAAACCTGCATTTTACTTTGGAAATTATGAAAACGTCACGAAGAAACTGACTATGGAAAAGAAGAAAAATTGCCCTTTGAATCACAAGGTTATTTATAGCTACTGCCAAAAAAAGAGTAAATGACATTTTTATTTTTCTTACAACATTAGATTTAACTTATTTTTCCTGAAGATTTGTTCTGTGCCTTGATCTGAACTGTACACAGCTACTGTGTTTTGTTTTTTTTAAGTGTTCGAACCATGTCTTATTTATAAAGGAGATGGAAGTTTTCAAGCCATTTAAATGGATTACAGTTAATCAGACCTCTACAGGAGCTAATCCACAGCCTGCTGCGATGCTTATTCTTTTGGAGGGTTAAGCCGGATCTCTCAGATGCAAATTTTGACCTAAAACAGAAATGGACGAGCTGTGGAATGTTCTGAGTATTTGAGCCACTGTTTGTTTATGTCAGTGAGTGTGTATGTGTGATTGTGTGTATGTGTGTGACTTGATTTTGGGGTGGGAATTTCTGTTTTTGATGCACTTTATATCTTAAAATAACTGTAAAGAAAAAATAAGCAGGTAATATGATAGTTGCATTTACACTGATGCACTGCTGATGACCTCAAACACCTCATAAATTATGACATGTATAATGTGCATACATGGGTGTCCTTTTGGTAAAGTAGTTCATTTGAAAAGTGCAATTTTAAAAACATTTCTGCTTTACCTTACTTCTCACTTTTGGGATTAAAAGCTACATTCTATATTTTAAATATCTCCAAAATGGGGAAGCCACTCAGCAGACCAGACTGTTTACGTCAGAATCCACCATGTGTTGGGAAGGGTGAAGAGGAGGAAGATTTGAACATTGAGGACTGTTATGTCCCACAGAGGTCAATCTATGATACTGTCAGGCTGAATGAACAGATCGACTCTGGGTCTAAAGGTAGCCTGTCTTCCAGGCATTTTACAGACCGGACCTTACCCTATAGTCACAGAACACTGGATGTTGGTTCTTTGTGCTCTAATGGTGCCCCAACTTCTTCCAGTGCTTTTGAGCTTAGAGGTCGGGAAGCTAACAAGTTAGATGAAAAAATGATCTTCGATGGGCTCAAACTAAACAGTGATATTATCCGGACCACAGCATTACCCAAGGCAAAATCTCATACGGAAAAGAAAGAGAATAGGCGCTCCTGGAGAATGTTTGTCCCACCTAATTTTACAGATTATGCAAACAAAAGCGAAAACTCATTTGTCGATTCTGCTGACTTGTCAAGTATCACTAAAGCAAGCAAATGCAGATGGGGCACTAATTCTCTAACCTCTGAAGAGGATGACTCTGGTTTATGCAGCCCTCCAGCTGAGAGGGAAGAGAAACAGGACATTTTAAGTGGGACCCAGACTCGAATCAGAAGCATGTCCTCAGCTGAAGAGATCCATGTGACAGAACAGTACAGACCCTATATTTCTGTCAGTTCCGCCAGTGAACAGAAAATCCCATTGCTTTCCTGTAGTAGTGACCATATAGATGAAAGCCACAACTTGATTTTACATGCTGTTCCTCAACTAGAAACAACAGAATTAAGTGAGCCACAGAAATGTGAAAAACACCAGAGAGAGATCCAAGGTGAATACTGCCATGTACAGAGTGGTCTGAGAGAGAGCATCATGAGGCAAGACACACAGCTTCTGCCAAGGAATGGAGAGGGCAACCATGATTGTGACCATAGACAAGGGGAAAAGACTTGTGAGGTTTGTGAATCAGGGGAGCCACCCATTATCAAACAGGATGGGCAATTTGTGAGTGAGTCTCCTCAGGCTTTAGATTCCCAGTTCACAGATGTGGTGATGAATAATGTGGATTGTGGCAGCACAACTTTATTAGAAAATATGTTACTCTATGATTTAGAAAAGTGTGATATTACACCTCCAGAAGAATTTGAGATGCAGCTTTCTGATCAAGAGATGGAGTCAGATCACACAAAGTCTTCTCCAGAATCTGCCCCTCTAAGAAATAATACAGTCTCTTGGAAAATAAGCACAAACTTGGAAACGTTGAAGTCAGCATACAATGGCTTTCCATCAGTTGAGGTAATTAATTGAAATATAAAACTCAGAATTGTTGTCCCCAAACCCAAGAAAGGTTGTTGTGTTGCCCCCATTAAAGTGTCATTTATATCTATGATAAATAACCATAAAATCCAGCTTTTTGTTGGGAGTTGGGGGAGGTTTTTTAAAGTAAGACATTGCAAGATGCTAGAAAACTGTTAAGTTGGTGATTTTAACAAATTAATGAGGGGCAACTTTTGACAATGGTGATTATTCCCAGCTGTTTAGGGCCCTGCTATTGATTGTCCAGATGGTGCCTGCTTTCCTTTTTTGAGGGCTTCCACTGTTAATTTATGTTCACATGAAGCTTTTACACAAATTGTGGCTACAGGCACTACCATTCAAGGGCAGTTATATTGAATTTATTCAGCTTAAATAGTCTGAGTCATAAATTCCTGTATGGTGGTGGTAGACAAGGTACAGTACAAAATTAAAGAATTGTTGCCTGTCACTGACTTTTTTCTCGTAAGCTCAGCATCAGAAAGTGGATTTCTAAGCTTGGATTTTACAAACAGCGTCTCCTCAATTTTGAAGAGTGGTGAGTGAAGTTAGAAAGTAAAGAGTGCCGCTTTGTAATAAGTAGAGGTTGTTTGTGAAGTCTGTAATTTTTGTCCTCCTACTCAGATGGGAGTCTAGCTATTTTGGTATTTTTTACTAAGCTGTTCTGGTAAACTTTGCCTCAGAGATCCTTTTAATTTATTTTAAGCTTCTCTTTGTGAAGTTTTTGGGTTAGATTGGAGAAAGAAACCTTGTCATCTTTGGTATCATGTTACCACGGAACGATAAGGAATCTGGACAATATTAGGAGAGTTCTGATTAGTACTGTGAAATGATGGTCCTGAAGCAATGCCAGGTGCTTTTCCTAGTAGGGTAGGAGAGGAGGGAGGAGACTGTTAGCCAGCAATAGGAGAGTTTTAAGGACTTCTGCGAACTTTTTCTTCAAAGAATTTGCCACTTTTTGGTGGTAATTAAGCTC
Source organism: Potorous gilbertii (assembly GCA_028658325.1). Classification (NCBI taxonomy): domain Eukaryota; kingdom Metazoa; phylum Chordata; class Mammalia; order Diprotodontia; family Potoroidae; genus Potorous; species Potorous gilbertii. The sequence goes on along the minus strand of CM053770.1, from coordinate 341,728,385 downwards.
TTAGTATTTAGACTTGGCAGCATTTTCTCCTTTAATGTTTGGTGCCACTTAAGGCTAACTTCAGAAGAGGACAAAGACTCCAAAAGTTGTTCATTTCCTCAGCTAAGTGTAACCTTAACATCTATTTCTTTAGAGCCAGGATCAGAGCTTTTCTCTCCTACAGAGAGCTCCCTAAGGGGAAAAAAAATAGAACTTTGCCCTGATCATACACAGCTCTGGGGTCAAGAGTTTAGTAGTCTTTCCACTCTCCTTTGTTTCTGTGAATTACTTACACTTAAATAGATCTATTACTAGAAGTTGTGATTTAAATAATATTTCAGCAAAAAAAAAAAATAGAATCATACTATCAAATTCTACCTTTCGTTCTTTGCTCCAAGTTTCTACCAAATGCCTAGATTTTTTTGTAACACTGTCTTTCCAATGTAGAACCCCCTCTCCTCATCCTCTCTGCATGTTTTTCTTTGATTTAATGAAAATGATTTTTATATTATTTTTACATAAAATTATTTATATATTATTATGAAGATTTCAAATTGAATTTGAAACAGGGAGTACAAGTCAGATTTGGTCCTAATCTCATAAGATAACAAATTGTATCACTAATTTTATCCCCTCTATATTTTTCAAAGTTATTTACCATACTTCCAGGAATGTTTTGCCTCACTACTATACAAATATTTGTTCTTATAGTTCTTCTAATATTTCTTTGTATGGTCTGTGGAACAGAATAATCTGACATTTTTATATACTGTTTGTCATTATATAAATGTATTTCTCTTCGAAACCTAGGCTTGCCAAAGTCTCTCTTAGCTTCTAGTTCAGTCTTCTTTTTCTTAAGCAAACATATTCCTTTTGCTATATTCTAAACCAGTGAATAATTTTTGTCCTCTATTTGATTGTTTTTATTAAAGGCATTTTTGAAAATGCCTTTAATATCTATATAGCTATCTAAATCTGCTAGATATTGACATAGTTATATAACCTCTGTTTGCCTCAGCTTCCTCATCTGTAAAATGGGAAAAATTGTTATGAGAATGATATTTGTAAAGCACTTTGCAAAGTATGAAATAAATGTTAGCTATTATTAATATAAATATATCTAATGTACCATTTAGACTGAGGAAGAATTGGTAGCAATATATAAGGCACCATAAAAGTCTTAATGCTGTTTTAAACTTTAAAAAGCTTTTGGAATACATTATATATTAGTTTGTCTTCTCTCTCTTGTATGCTATTTTCTATCTCCTCCTGGCACCCCTCCTTCCCCTACCTGCCCCCCCCCAGTCCCCGAGAGATAAGGGTAAATATAAAGTTCTGTGGATCCAGGAGTAGTGGGGACATCTTGGTGGTAAAGAAAAGTGGTGGTAAAACCAGTAGTTGCCAGCGTGCCTGGATGATTTGCTTACCCACTGATATATAGACCACGATTTCAGATAGAGAAATGAGTATAGGTTGAAGTAAATTGGCCAATCTACTGTAATTCACCTGTAGGTTGGTATCTTTGGGGTCTGCCTCTATCTTTCTCAGTTTCTGTCGCCATCTCTCTCTTTGTCTCTCACTGTCTCTGTATTTCTGTCTGTCTCCTTTTCTGTCTCTTTGTCTGTCTCTCTCCCTCTTTCTCACACACACACACACACACACACACACACACACACACACACACATTTTGTTTTGTTTGGGATCATTCCAAACATTTGTACTTTTCTTTGTCTTTTTTTTTTTTTGCCAGCATAGTGGAATTTATTAGCCATGTGATGAAATGCAAGTCACTAAAACCTCTACTGAATTTTAGTTTACTCATTTGCAAAATGGGGAGATACCTGTCCTCCCTAACTCACATGGTTGAATATGAGACTTACAATCAATGAATTGTAAAGTACTTTGCAAATGCATTTGCCTATTGGGGTAGCCCCATGCTGAATTTTGTGACTGACCTCAGAATCTTCTCTGGCTCCTCTCCTTCAATTTGGCCTCAATTTCTGTTGAAAGTCATTTTTGGCTATGATTGGGAAGTTGTATTTAACCAGTCTTAAATTTCATTTTTCTTCAGTTATTTCAGTTGTGTCTGATTCTTCATGACCCTGTTTGAGGGTTTTCCTTTTCAAAGATACTGGAGTAATTAGTCATTTCTTTCTCTGGCTCATTTTACAGATGAGGCTGACAGGGTTAAGTGACTTGCCCAGCATCACGCAGATGATAAATGTCTGAGGTTAGATTTGAACTCAGATCTTCCTGACTCCAGGCTCAGTGCTCTATCCACTGTGCTACCTAGCAATCCTTTTGTCAGAACTCTCCACTATGACCTGGCCATCTTGAATAACCCTACACTACACAGCTCATAGTTTCATTGAGCTACACAGGCCTTTCTGCCATGACAGAGCAGTGAGTGGGGGAGGGGGGACGTATCTGCAGGATTTTATTAGTGCTAACTTTTGAAAAATCATTTTGGTGTCCCTTCTTCTTACCATTCAACTTTTGATCATTTTTTCCCCTCTGAACCAGTCACCATTCTTTTTTTCCATCATTTAATTCTACTCATAGGATCATAGGTCTAGAAATTTTCACAAAGTCACACAGATGGTGTCATCCAGTTCCTCTGAATCTTAACTGGTTATGCAATATCGCATAACCTTCACTCTGGAAAACTTTCAGTACAAGGCTAATGGGGGAGTAAAAAAGAAATAATGACTCTTTCTCCACTTCACAGTGAATGATACACACACACACACACACACACACACACACACACACACACACTCACAGAATTTTCCCAAGTTGTTCTGGTAATATAATAAACAATCTTACATTAATTCAGCTTTCATGGCATTTAGTTGGTTTTGTGTGAATGAGTTGTTATCTGCACACCATCCACATTGATGGGATCTTTTGAGAGTTAATTTGACAATTGCAAGTGGTTTTTAGCACTTTAAAAAGGAAGAAAATGAATTTGTGAATTGTAAGTGTACTGTTAATGTTGTACCTACAGGCTTTCCAGAAAGAGGAAATTGAACCTTTACAGGTTAAACTACAAGAGGTCAATTGGTTGGGTCAAGGCCTTATTCAGAGTGCTGCAAAAAGCACTAGTACTGAGAACTTGGAGCATGATCTTGAAGATGTTAATGTACGGTGGAAGACCCTTAATAAGAAGGTAGTTTTATTATTTCTTTACGTAGATTCTTACTAACAAGATAACTTTTTCTTTATAGGAATTTTCGAAAAATCTTAATACCTTAGTTTTTGTAGAGAGGACATTAGTGCATAGAGTGTTAGGAAAACCTGAGTCCAAATTTAACATCTGATATAAAGTGACTTATAACTTAGGGCAGGTCATTTAACCTCTCTTGTTTTCAGACAACTCTGTAGGACTATAAATTTGAGAGCATTGGACTCTACATAGGCAGAAGGAGTTCCCTCACCACTGAAATCACAGCCCCTTGATTTATTATCATATGGAATAGCTTAATGATTAGTTAATCCAAGTCCTCATAAGTTCTTGAACTGTACAACTTGTTTCTTTCTATTCCCAAGAAATCACCAAATTCAAACCTTATTTGACAAGCCCCAGGTTCTCCCACTATTATTCAGGAAATTATTCTCTCGAAACCCCTAAGATAATTTATACTACTGTAATAACTATAAGAAAACCCCCCCAACAATAATAGCAAAGCTTTCTGGACATGACATCTGTATTAAAAGAGTTAGCTAGTCCACTGGAGAACAGACATGCCAAAAAATTTAATTCTAGGTGAAATTTTCTTCTAACAGCCCATACCATCTACTTTTCATCCTCATGAAACCTTCCAGCCATCGTAAATTTGGTCTAATTTTTCTCCCCATTATTTCTGTATGAAATGCACTGACCAGTTTTTAAAAACATAATTAGAATCTACTATAAGATTTTAAATATATTTAAATTTAAAATATATAAATTTTAACTTAAAATATATTTAGATTTAAAATTATAAATTTAAAATTAAAATATATTTCCAATATATTTACATCTAAAATATAAATACATTTCACATATATTTACACTCAAAAATAAAATATATTTCAAATATATCTATATTTAAAGTAAATATAGATATATTTCAGATACGTTTACAATCAAAACACAAATTTAAACTTTAGAAAACCATTTTCAGTGAGCATTTCAGCTATAAAAGCAAATTAGCAGGGTTTTTTTTTCTCTTAGAGATAAAATGGACCAGGAAAGGAAAAGGGCCAGGGACTAGTGGTATCTGGGTTGCTTGGGAACACTATTGGTTATCTTTCTGAAGAAAGCACTACATTATTCAGTGTAAGATAGTGCTGCTATATTGTAGTTTCCTTGGGACTTTTTGTTTACTTAGAAATCCATGTTTCCTGTACTTACGTTACTGTGTAGGAAATAACTAATCATGTGATAATTAAGATGTGATATTGCTAACAATGTAACAAAATTCAATTGTCTTCAGTGCCTCCAAATCTGAATATTTGCTAGCTATAAAATTATTTTTCATTCCTGAGTTCATGATTTAAATATCTTATTTCTTTAAATTTTAATTTTGTTAAATATTTGATTATTGCAAATATATTAAATTATAAGATTTCAGTTACTACCCTTGAAAGCCATCATTTCATGATTTTGCATGCTGAAATAAATAAATCTTCCAAATAGCAACAAAAATCAGAGACAAATAAAAAAAATACATGAAAAGTGGTAGAAGATGAAAAATTCTGTTATTTCCACAAAATAAATAAATAAATGATTGAACCTCTTGCCCTGTTTAGGTTGCTGAGCGAGCAGCTCAGCTTCAGGAAGCTCTGCTCCACTGTGGGAGGTTCCAAGATGCCCTGGAATCCCTGCTTAGCTGGCTAGTTGATACTGAAGACCTTGTAGCAAATCAGAAACCTCCATCTGCTGAGTTCAAGGTGGTGAAGGCTCAGATACAAGAGCAAAAAGTAAGTAACTATTTTTAATTTCCTTTTTTTCTTTTCTGTTTCAACAGAGTAGATTTTGAAATGTGTATGCCATATATTGGTATTTGCATACCATTTTCTATCTGAGACCTTGAGTGTCCTGTCCCTAAATGCTACATTGTATTTCTTTTTCCTCACTTGATAGAATGAATTTGAGAGAGGGAGCTGTGGTTTTTGTCTTTGTATCTCTTGTTCATAGCACAATGCCAGGTATATACAGAATAGGTGATTCATAATTGTTTGTTGGTAATTGATTGAATTGAAAAATACTACAAATGTTTAGCCTAGAGAAGAAAAGAAAAAAAAATAAAGAGGACATGACTCTCTAGTATTTGAAGGGCTAGTAAGTGGAAAAGGAATTAGATTTATTTCTGTTTGGTCCAAGAGTGCAACATACTTATTAAGTATCACTCTTTGCCAGACACTATGGGATATGAGTACAAGAGAAATGACAAAAATAAAACATAAATAAGGTTCCTTAAAGAATTTCCATTCTTTACTGGAAATAGCATGTACACAGGTAACTAAAAAATAAATATATACAATAAGTGAGAAGTAATTTAGAAAGTAGGCACTAATAACCAAGCCAGGGTGGTGGAGGAGGTGGTGGAGGACAGGAACCCTTCCAAATCTATGATTCTGTAGTTTTTAGAATGTATCATAAAATTCCTAAAACAAAGTGGATTTTAATGCATTCCTTTAATATTGAAGCAAATATCATGCAGCATTTTGGTGGGTTAAGGGAAGATGAGCAATGATTGTATATCATATTTTCACAAGATCATGGCATATATGAATCTTTACAAGAAAAAAATGTTAATCTTGAGGGTACTAAGGATTTTAAAACTTTTGATTAAGTATCTTGTTGTGATTGTTGTCCTAAAATAGAGTTGAATTAGCTAGGCGCTTTCTCTAGAAACAGGATAATTGGTCCTGCACAGTTCTTTTGCCTGGTGATATAGTATCCTCTATAGCATATATTACTATATGGGACGAGGGATTTAAATCACTTGATCAAAGCTCTTTCCGTGAAAAGAAGTTTTAATAAAAAAAAAAAAACAAAACCAAAAACCAGCATGTTTGGAATTTATCTTTTAGAGAGATAACACAACAAAATACCCTTAGTAGCAAAGATTAATGAAACAGTCATCTAGATATATTGGGATTCCTGTTTCTGTTTAATTAAACCTCTATCGCTTAGTTTATTTATTTAAATTTGAGTTTTCTACCAGACCTAATAAAGATTCACCTTAAAGGTCCCTTGCATGATAAAAATGATGTCAGGACGTAGGCATAGCCCATGAAATCAATTTACCTGCTTCAGCTATGTAACCTCTTCAGCTTAACTACTCCTTCCCTTTTAATCACAGCTGTCACTAGTTTGATGCATTTTCTCTAGGAGCTACAAGAATTCCTTTACTATCTCATTCTGACCTCTTTTCATAATGTGTCATTTCAAGGGACTTGCTTTCTTTTCTTCTTTTTTTGAGGAGAGGGGCAGTTAGGTAGTGCAACGGATAGAGCAGTGGACATAAAGTCAAGAAGACTTGAGTTCAGATACAGCCTTAGATACTTAGCTGTTTGATCCTGAGAAAGTCACTGAGCTTTGATTTACCTCAGTTTCCTCATCTATAAAATAAGGGTAATAATTGCTCCTACTTCCCAGGGCTTTTGTGAGCATCACATGAGATAATATTTGTAAAACATTTAGCATAGTGCCTAGCACATGTAACTGCTATGTAAATGTTAGCTATTATTATTAGTGATGGTGGTGGTGGTGGTAATAGTAGTAGAAGTAGCAGCAGCAGCAGCAGCAGCATCAGCAATGGTGGCCACAGTAGCAGGGCTACTGGAAGTTAGTGGGGAAGATACTATAAGCCAGGGGATAGGGAAAATCCTTTTGGAGAAGGTGGCCTTTGAGATGAGTCTTGAAGGAAGGTAGGGATTCTAAGATGAAGAGAAGAGAAAGCATTCTCGGTATGGTGAACAGTCAATGCAAAGGCAGGGAAATGTGTGAGAGACAGCAACGAGGTCACTGTGGCTGGATCCAAGAGTGGGCAGATGGGGAGTAAGGTCTACGTAGACTTAAGACTGGTTGGAACCAAATTAGAGATTATAGAAAGAGGAATGACAAGTGGCATTTGTTGATCTGGGGCAAGAGCTCAAAAGATATACTAGGGCTGGTTATATAGATATATGACTCATCTGTGTAGGGATGACAATGAAACTCATGGGAACTGATCCAGGAGATCATCAAGTAAAAGAGTGTAGAGAGGAAGAGAAATCCAGGGACACTTACACCATGGGTGAAGATTCCACCAAAAGAGACCAGGATGGGGGAGACAAGTAGGAGGAGAGCCAAGGAAACTATTTTTTAAAAAAAAGCCTAGAGTTGAGAGCACACAGCAATAGGTGACCAGTAATGTGAGATACGGATAGGCCAAGAAGGATGAGGACTAAGAAAAAGCTATTGTGTTAGTTGTTTATTAGATCATTGGTAACTTTGGAGAGAGTAGTTTCCGTTGAATGGTGAGGTTGGAATTCTGACTGTATAGGTTTTAGAAGAGAATGAGAGGAAAGGAAGTGAAGGCCCTGAATATGAACAGCTTTTACAAGGAATTTACAAGTTATGGGGTAATGGCTGGAAGGCATTGGAAGATATTTTCAATCTTTTTAAAGAGGGTTTTTTTTAAAGGGTGGCAGAGTCTTGGATGTGTTTATGGGCAACTAGGAAAGAGCCAGTAGATAGTGATTGAAGGGTCATGCATGTACATGTGAGAGAGTGGATGACAACAGGGAAAGTCTCCTTAAGAAGATCAAGAGATTAAAGGTGGATATATAGAGGTTGGCCTTGACAAGGAAAAGAAGAATCTCTTGATCAAATAGTGGAGTAAAGGAGGAGAAAGAATGGGGGATGATGTCAGAGAGATGTCAATAGAAGACAAAGGGAAAAGGGGGGTTTCATGGTGAATGGCCTTAGGTTTTGGTGAACTAAAGAGATCCTTATCTGAGATGATAGAAGAGGGGACGGAATATTGTGGGAGCTGGAGGAGAGAAGAAAGTGTCTGGAATGACCACTGTAGTGAGTGGGATATAAAGACAATTATGAAAGAGTAGAAGTATTGCCTTACTGCATTGACTTTTATGTAACAAATTTGCAGTGGACCAGTCAGTATGATTGTTTGACTTACTCCAGCTCTGTTCAACAGCACATGGATAGAGGGACCAAGGAGTAGATTTTGGCAAGGTGTGATCTTGAAACAAGGAAGCCAAGATTAGAGGATAGAGTTGAACTAGTTCACCAAGGGATTGAAATTGGAAAAGAAGAGAGTGTAGCCACAGCAGTGGAGCCTGTGAAAGTTCTGAGAGAGTGGATGGATTGGAGGTTATGATGAAGATGAAAAATAGAGTTAAGGGAGAGATGGACTAATAAGAGGACAAAGGGAATTCAGAGTTCTCAAACATGGAAGTGGAAGACGTGTAGTTGGATGGGAAAAATTAAGGCCATGATGAAAGTGAGTTGGGGGGCAGGAAGGAGAAAGAAAGGGTGGGGAAGCGGGAGGGAGGAGAGATAGAATGTCTAAAGGAAGAGAGTTTTCTGAGTCATGGAAACAGAGGAGAGTCCAGAAGTAGCAAGGAGTTTTCTGAATTGCCCACTGGGAATAGTGCTTCAGAGGGTATGAGAGAAAGTTCAGCCAGTATTGGAAAAAATGCCAGGGAATGCCCTATCATTTGGAAGGAGCCAGATCTAAGTTTGTTCTAGAAGATGGGAGATATGAAAAAATAAGAGATTTAAAAGGAAAGAAAAATTGTCAACAGGGTGGTAATTAGTTATAGATTAGGATGAATGTGTGCACCACTGTTTTTTAAAATAAGTTAAGAACTTATTGTTTCCTGAATACCACTTAGCACAGAATTTGAGTTTTGCTGAAGCTTAGCTCAGAAATCAAAGGATTTAGAAATAGCAGAGATTTAAATTAGTCCAGTCTCCTAATTTTTATAAGTAAAAGAACTGGGTGACCATTTGTTAAATGACTTATTCAAGGTCACACAGCTGATAAGTGGTAGAAGTGAGATTTAAACAAAGGAACTATGACTCCAATCCCAGCACTTTCTCGTGGTACCTACCTGGTTTCTGGGCAGAGATAATGTTAAAAAAAACCACGGATTTTTGTTTTTTTAGAATCATATGCATAAAATAACAACTTTTGAGTATTTGGGACATTTCCGGTTCTTAACAGCCAGATACTAAATTTTTCCCATTTTCAAAAAATTCAGAAACCATATATAGAATCCTCTAGACTTTTTTAAAAGTCAAGTCAATGAAAAATAGTTTGGTGAAGTAATTTATCAACATATAAGTCAACCATGAATTTATATTCTTTTATCCACAATGTATTAAAAATAATAGGTTAGCCTTGAAAACAGCCATCTTCTGTCTCTTTTCACTGTGCTCTGTAAAATATAAGATAAAAAATAACAGAATCATTAGGGATATAATTTCCTTTTTATCTCTGTTGTAGTGTAGTGTTGATAGTTGTTTCCTGATTATTTAGTTATTTAATTGCTTTGCCCCAAGCTTCTCCAAAGATTGTTGGATGACCGAAAGCCTACTATCGAAGGAATCAAGACAGAAGGGGAAAAAATCGCAGCGACAGCAGAACCAGCAGATAAAGTAAAGATTTTGAAACAGCTGAGCCTCTTGGACAGTAGATGGGATGCATTGCTTAATAAGGCTGAAACAAGGTATTTTGGACTATTTTAGTATTGAGTTAATAGTAATATTAAAAGTAAAATTTATACTATTTTTGGTTTATCTTTTTATTTAGATACTTTAAGTATTTTATAGATTTACCTTATTCTTTTTGGCAATCTGAGGAAATGAAGAATTGTATTTCTCCTCTTATTTTTCCATATTTCCTCTTTATTATTTCAGGTAAGCTTCAGAAGCTTCATAACCATCAGAAAAGATCTAGTCTTCTAAACTGTAGAAAGCCATCTTCTTTCCCCAGGGGCAATAAACTTTGGGAGGGGGTGTCCACAAAGGTGAGAGATATTCCTGATCCCATCTTAGAATTTTGGGGAGATTACATGAGACTTTCTCCAGAAGACTTTTTCTTTCTGTTCTTTTAAAAAGTCCTTTGGAAATGTCAAAGAATCCCTTCTCTTCCTCCATACTTAGGCAAGGTTATAGGATTTTGATCCTAGGATGAAAGCCACTTCTCTAACTTGGCCTGTAACTGGGCATAGCTATGCTAGAGCTAAAAATCTCCAAGAATTTGTAGAGTGAGGGAATCTGTGTGGAGTTCCATTTTTCCTGAAATGAGAATACTACAATGATCCTCCACTGGTGGGGTAGAAGATTTGGAAGCTTGAGAAAAGGGCTGTTATATAGTATCTCATATTTCTTTGGTGATTTACAAAATCCTTTCTTCACCAAATTCCTCTTATCTACGTAAAATAGATGTTCTTTTTATCTCCATTTTTCATATGAGGAAAGTGACACCCAGAGTGATGAAATAGCTAGCCCAAGGTCATATAACTGGAAAATATCATAGTTAGGACCTTAGCCCAGAAATTTTTTTCTTTATCTAACATTTCCTCTCCATTCCAGACAGGTCCTACTTTAGTCATAGAGGCAATCAGAAAATAGTCCCATTTAGATGAAGCCATTTGGACTACTTGTGGAGGGAGAGGGGAAAAAGTGATTGCAGTAGTGAAAATTGGAAACATCCTTTAAACTTCTAACTTTCCTTTTAGCCCTCTCTGCTCACCACCACCCACTTCAAATCTGCATATATCTTGACCTTATTTCTAGGAATATGAGTGGAAAGTCATGGCTGATCTTGAATCATGTGTTATGAATGCTAGGGTAGGTAGGAGAACTATGGAAAGATGTGGCACTTAGATACAACTGAAAGTATCATATATCCCCTTAGTTCTTCTGGGTCACATCCCCATTGCTTGGCATTTCCGTTATATGCTTTTACTCGCCTTTGTGACACCTTCCTCATGCTCATACAACATAAAAACACATAGATGCTCTTTATAAGATAATAATCCTTTTCCTATAATTCAGCATATTTGTGATTTCATTATATGAATACTGCCATTATTTATTGACCTAGATAACAGACCATTCAGGCGTACCCACCCCGTATGATTCTTACGTATGTCATTCTGTAAAATCTTTCACAGGGGATCTACGCAGTATGCTTGGGGCATCTTCCTGCAGGTTGTCTTGACATTATACAACCAGCAGTGTGTATGGGTAGCCTATCCCTTTCTCTCATTGTTATGACTTGATTCACATCTTTTTTTTCTGGGTATATATTTATTTCTCTGATGATAATCTCCAATGTACATTTTCCACCAGGCAGTCACGTAGCATTAGCAAGTCCCAACTATGTATTTCATAAAAGTGAAAATTTGTGAGTCACTCAGTGAATCTCCAATTTTTGATAGTTATTTCTAAGTCATATTATAGATCTTTGTGGGTTTTTATTTGCATTAACCCAGTATGTATCAAACTTTTAGATGCCTATTAATAAACGTGACATTTTAAAGTAATAAGCTTTTATAAATATAAATGCAAACTATCTGGGAACTGGTTACATTTTCAATTTTATATGTGCAAAAATGAGGGAATATGGAGAAGCAAACCCAAAGTGCAGATCCAGATAGAAATTCTCTTTCTGCCATTGTACAAAGACATGCATTTCTTTATTACTAGCAAAACAAATGACTTTCATTTGTAGGCTTCTTAGATGAAATATTTGAAACAAAAAAATTAATTAGATTTTTCTAACCTCCTGTTCTCCTAATGTCACTTGTCAATATTTCATAGTTGCCTTTGATCTATTAGAGAGGTAGTCTCTGATCCTCTATAATTTTCTGAGATTACAAGAGGATAGAAATATTCAAGAGGATTTCTAGGTAGAAATACTCAAGAGGATGTGAACTAAACCATTGAGATGAATTTCTGTCTATGCTCGATAGGTCAATAAGATTATTTGCCTTTGCTAAAACTTTAGGTAAAGTGGGACAGTTTTTAATTGAAATGAATGTATTCTGCAACAGCAACTACATCTACAACATAACCTCAAGCTGAATTTATAAGTACAAACAAAAGAATACTTTAATGATCATAAGAATTTAAATTATAAAAATGGTTGTCTTCAGTGTCAGTTTTATTTAATTGGGAAAAAGCTAAAGATTTTATCTAAAAATTGAGCTCAGTGATGATTTGATTAATTTCATTTTAATTTTAGGATCATGTGAATTTCTGTACGATACTTGTATGTAACGAGATTCATTCAGGGTGGGCAGACCTGAACAGACTATCTTACTTGGCTTATACTTGGATTGGCTTATACTGAGTTTTCCTAACAAAAAATTTACATTGAATATGACTTTAACCTTGTTTGGCATTTTTGCAGGAATCGTCAGCTGGAAGCGATCTCTGTGGTGGCACAACAGTTTCATGAAACATTGGAACCATTGACGGAATGGCTCACAACCACTGAAAAGAAGCTTACAAATTGGGAACCCATAGGAACCCAAGCTTCTAAGCTTGAGGAACAGATTTCTCAGCACAAAGTAAGAAAGAAGCCACACAGTAGAAGGAATAAGTTTTCAACTTACTTTATGATTTTATGATACTAAGGAATCCCATAAATTTGATTGATGTACCATTGATCTATCCCATTATTTGTTGAGTCCTGTTCTTTCCTCTAGAATGCTAAAATCTTTCTCTTTGCCTCTGCTCACGTGATCACAGCTCTTATTGAGCTTTTCATTATCACTAGCTCGGACCACTGCAGTAGATAAGTACTTGGGTCTCTATCTTTCTCCAGTCTGATTCATCCTCTGCACAACTGCCAAAAGCAGAGCTTCCTAAAGCAAGCTCTTACCTTGTCACTCCTCTATGCAGAAGTCTTCCCTTTTGCCTCTAGGATAAACTATAAAACTCTCCTGTACTTGGTGTTTAAATCAGCCCATCGCAATTTGACTCGTATCTTACTTTTTTTTAAACTGGATTCACATCATTGCCCTTCACATACTCATATTTTTACCTGCTTGGTTTACCTCCTATTCACTGAACTAAGCATCAACATCTACCTCCCTGCCTTTACATAGTCTGTCCCTTTTCCTTAGAAATGCTACCCTCCTTTGGGAATCTTTCTCTAAATTCCCCAGGTTGTTAGTGTTCTCTCCTTCCTCATTTAATATTACCTTTGCTTGCCTTTGTATATTTTGTATACCTCAGTAGAATGTAGGTGTCTTTAGGGTAGGCGTTTATAAAACATCTTTGTACCTGAATTTCTACTCAAGTCAAAAAGCATTTATTAAGTGCTTACTCTCTGCCAGACACTGCGCTAAACACTGGGAATGTTGTTGTTGATGTATTTGTCCATCATTTTCAAAGAGACCATGACATCAAGATGATGACATGACTTGCAGTTGGCTTTGATTTGAGTGAGGGAGGGCTGTGCAAAGTCACCAGCCTCACCTTCTTCTCCTGAGCCATCTGGGTCCAGTGACCAGTATTCACCAGGATGTCTAGAGATGGCCCAGGATGCAATGTGAGACCTTTCAGACCTATAAGGTCTTACAGCATTCTTACTTTGAGTGAGATTTCACCTATTTGATGAATAGGCTTCTTTAAGTAGTTGCTCAAGGGATGGCTCTGTTAATAAAAAAAAAATCATACTCGGGGGAGAAACCCCCAGTAAAAGAGAAACAATCACTATTTCGTATTTAAATCCACTCTGGGCTAGGTGAGTGGGGACTTGTCCAGTCTATGAGCTCCAGAGTGAATTGGAATTAAGTCTGAGCAAGAAATGTAATATTGTTGTTGTGTTCACCCTTCCTTAGCAAAGAAGACCATGCCAACAGAGAAATGATGACATGATTTGCACTTGACTTTGTTTTGAGTGAGGGAGGGCTGTGCAAGTCACCAGCCTCACTTCTCCTCCAGAGCCATCTGATTCCAGTGATCAGATATTCATCAGGATGACTGGAGATGACCCAGGATGCACTGGGAGATCTTGGCTCACTTAGGGTGAGGTAATGCCCATTTATTCAGGCCTCTTTAAGAAGTAGTCAAGGCATGGCCCCTTTAATGAGACAATGCAAAGAAAGACATCAGGCTTGGAGTGAAATAGCAACAGTTACTATTGATAATCACTCTGAAACCAGGAGGGTCCAGAAAAGAGCCTTTAGGCAGGGGGCTAGGGCCTCTTGATGTCTCGGCTTCAGAGTGCGGTAAGCTCAAGGTGAAAGGAAGGGAAGTGGAAGGGAGATTATCCAGTAAAACCCGTGTCACCTGGGCATCTTTTGGCCATCCAAATTTACCTTCCTTTGGAGGGGAGAAGGAAGAGGAGAGGGAGACAGATATGAGAGGAGGAGCTGAATCTACCCACAGGGTTGTGTTCACTGGATTCAGATGACTGATGGAGACGTGAGGCGGGTGACCTAGCACAGCCCTCCCTCACTCAAAACAAAGTCAAGTGCAAGTCATGTCGTCATTTCTCTGATGGCATGGTCTTCTTCCACAACAAAGGATGAACACAATCCAATGTAACATAAATACAAACAAAAAGACAAATAAAGGGTGGCTAAAAAGCAGAATGTGGTAGAAGGTACCTGTATGGTCAAAAGATTGGTAAAGTCTGGAGGATGAGAAGCAGAGCTAGGAGAGAAATAAAAGATAGCCCAGGATTGTCCTCAAAATGGCAGTTTCTGTGAGGAACTCCTCAATGAGAGAAGGAGGTCATCAGACCTGGAGGGAACTTCCAGGTGGAGAAGGCAGTTTGAGGAATGGTGGTGAGATCTGTATACTTATAGACAGAGTACGGAGAGGAATTGGGTTCCTCACAGTGTAAATAATAAATATTGGTTGAATTTTATTGTGTTTTATGCAGAACTTAAATTTCCTTTAACATTTTATTATTTGGTTATATTTCTGTTTTCATTTTTATTTGTCCATATTTTTGGTTATCTCTATTTTCTTTTCTTTTTTTTTAAACTTCACTTAGGCCTTAGAAGATGACATCATCAATCACAATAAAACTTTACATCAGGCTCTTAGCATTGGACAGTCTTTAAAGATTTTGAGCTCCAGGGAGGATAAAGATATGTTGCAGGAAAAACTAGACTCCTTTCAAGTTTGGTACATTGAGATTCAAGGAAAAAGTCACAGCAGGTCTGAACTACTCCAGCAGGCCTTTTGTAATGCTCAGATTTTTGGCGAAGATGAAGTGGAATTGATAACCTGGCTGAATGAAGTTCATGACAAACTCAGCAAATTGTCAGTCCAAGATTACAGCACTGATGGGCTATCAAAGCAACAATCTGAATTTCTGGTATTTTGGTTTCTTTTTTTTCTTTTTAAATTAATTTAATTTCCTCTCTATTATTTCTGTCATTTTATATTTCTTTCTGATTCTTATGAACATATTTACATATGGATACATATATATGTATACATACATGTATTTGTATAATATTTGTGCACACAGTGCATGTGATTATTAGTCACTCCTGTGAATAAGGGATGCATAAAAAAGGAATATAAAAAATTATGGGTAGAGTTCTGCTCATGGTGGATTAAACCATAGCAGTGAAAGGTGATCATGAAAGAAGGAAAAAATAAGCCACCATCATGGTCTATACTTTTTAAATGTGTGAGTTATTGTTCTAGTTCTCTGAGAGAAGCCAAAATTGACTTTGGATTTAAATTTTTGCTCAAATTAAAGTGCTGCTTACCTGTCTTTAGGCTCTACAAGAGGACATCCTACTCAGGAAACAAAATGTTGATGAGGCATTGCAGAATGGTTTAGAGCTCCTAAAACAAGCAACAGGTGAGAACGTTAAAGGAGCAACAAAAATGTAGCTACCATTTTTTCCAGGAGTCAGTAAAGGACTGAGAAAAAAATTTAATTGTGATACAGTTGTAATACAAATATTATGGTGAAGTCATTTGATCGATAAAAGTTAGAATAATGTTTTTATTTATGTAGAACTGAACTCTCTAAAGAAAATTACTCAGCTGTAGCTCAGTGAGTTGATAGTATTAAAATAAAATGTAAACTTCTGTTAGAACTATTGACTGGTTTTTCTAGCCTTGACACTAAGACCTTTTTTCTGGTTCAAATAATGTATTCTACCTATCACTCATTAACTGGTTTGGCATTTGAATTTTTAATTAGCCATTCAGACTCTAAGAAAATACTGCACTTTAAGAGTTTAATTATATTTGGTTCAAGTTCATTTAAATCTTCAGAAGAAAGAAAAGAAACTTCCCAGTACTTCTATCAATACCAGAATATCTTAGAAGAACCTTTTTCTTTTCATTTTATTTCACAAGAAATAATATACCTTTGAATTTTTAGGTGATGAAGTCTTGATAATTCAAGATAAGTTAGAAGGCATTAAAGCAAGGTACAAAGACATAACTAAATTGAGTTCTGATGTATCTAAGACTCTGGAGCAGGCCCTACAGCTTTCAGGAAAGCTACAGTCCACCCATGAAGAGCTTTGTACATGGCTTGAAAAAGTAGAATTGGAATTACTTTCATATGAAACTCAGGACCTGAAGGGAGAAGCATTAAGCCAAGCACAAGAAAGACAAAAAGTATGTTTAATTCATATATGTTTTTTTCTGTCTGTTATCTTTTACATATTTGCTTTGTAATGAAATAATAATAGTTATCTAGCTTAGTTAATGATATGTCCCCTGGCAAGAAAAATGCACAGATTGGCAGCAGACCAACTGTCTAAACGTTCAGAGACCTAGAATTAGGATAGTTCTTTCTAGAGTCATGTGGTACACTTAAAAGTTTGGGGATGATTTTTAGTAATAGTACAAGAGAAGGAGGCTTACATATTATTTCTATCCAGTAAGATGTTTCACACTGACAGACTTCAAAATGGTTACCAGTTTGTTCTGTGGGATTTCAATAAAGGTAGACATTTCCTTTTATGGAAATGCCTAGTATTTAAGAAAACACTATTAATCTGAGGCTAATAAAAATGTCTTTTGGGATCCTAAAGGATATCCCCAAAAGAAATAGACCTCTGTTAGACCAAGCAGATTTCTTGTCAAAGATGCAGGTTACAATTTTTTTTTCCACTCCTGAAGTAGGGTCTCATGTAGATAGAAAGGAGGCATAGCATGGTACTTTGCCCATGAATCTGATTTTATTTGGATGATTGAATTATTGGATGAATACTATTTATCTCAGAGGGTTACTTAATTTGAGCACTAGTTTTTTTTCTTAATTTCAGTGATCAGCTGATGGAGAAATAGACTTCCAGTATATCAAGAATATGTTAGTTTACTTCTTTAGAGTTCCTAAATTAAATACTGACACCTTGGAATTTTTATTGAATTTTGAAGAATTAAGGGATGCTATACTGACTGAGGGAATGCATTTAAATATCACTCAATAGAAACTCCTCTTAAGAAATCTGATTTTCTGTATCACAGCGTTCAGTAACAAAAACTTAGGTTCCTGAAGTGGGACCAGTGTAGCAAATAGGTGGCCTACAAAATTCTTCAGCCTCATAGAATAGAATGGAAACCTGTAGAAGCTGTGTTAATTTAGGCCAAATATTTGTATATTTAGCTTAAATTCCCTTTCCAGGAATTGAAAAAAGAAGCCAAGAGCAACAAAGACTTAGTAGATGCCCTTAATGAAGTCAGCAGTGCCCTGTTGGAACTGGTACCATGGAGAGCAAGGGAAGGACTGGACAAGATGGTGACGGAGGACAATGAGCGCTACAGATTAGTAATGGACACCTTAGCTCAGAAAGTGGATGAGATCGATGCAGCCATATTGAGATCCCAGCAGGTATCTGTAAAAAAAATGTTCTTTTAGCAATTAACCAAATGTCCCCTGGAGCTTCTAGTTGAACAAAGGTTTCGGTTAATAATATTTCCATTCATTTGCTATGCTTCAATAGCAAAAGAAGGGTGGATTTGAAAAGAATTTGACTCAGACATCAGAATGCTATAACAAAGCTAATCTGTACATTGTTGTAGCCATCTGTCTCATTGTTGAGCGATTTATCCTTTCTGACACAGAAACTGGAAAGATCAACCCAGCGTTTCAAATCCCATAATGTTTGTCTTTATGTCCTGTTAACTTTATGTGTTTTCATTCTCAAATGTAATTTCTATTGGAGAAAACTTATTTTGAATTAGTATATATGATTTAGCCTTTCATTTACATGCAGAATTTGCAAAGAAGTTCCTAAACAAGATAAAAATAGATGCATTGATGTGGTCTTTTGCCAGGGAGGAGTGTGGGGGATAGGAGAATAGGTAGAAATTTATAATCATTTCTGATTTTTTTGGAAAATGATTATTTAGGGCACCTAGAGAGATAATCTATGAGCATTTCATAGTCCTCAGATGCTCTCAGGTAGTAGTCCTGTGAGAATTATAGGCAGTGAGCAGGACCCTGGAAAGATAAGCAATTTTTAAATGTTTTGATGAACTTTTATTGAGTTCTGTGTGAATATTTACATTATGTTCTCAGACTTACAAATATTCTGTGTAAGAGCTAGAATGATATTTCAGTGTGCTTAAGAGAAGAGAGCTTTCAGAAAGTGTACAACTAAGCCTTTGCTAACATTTCTAGATTTTATTTGCTGGGCACTTCCTTTCAAAGCCACCAGAATCATATCTTAGCTGAGCTGGCCAAATGGGAAAAAGGAAAATCTGAATAAATTCTGTAGAAATAGAACTTATTTTTTACAGTTGGCTTAGAGTTCTCAATAGGATGAGTCAAATCTTATTTTAATGTTAATGGACTTATGGTCATAAGCCCATGAATATGCTGATAGAGAAAGGCACTATTGAACAAAAATTTTTTTGAAGAATGTTAATGATACTTCATTCATGTATGAGGAATTTATATTATTGTCTTTGAATACTCTGAGCATTTTCATTATGTATGCTTGATTATTGTGGATAATTAAGCTTGTTTATTTGTGAGGTTCATTCAGTTTTTGAAAAATATGAAATATCTATGTTTTGTATGTTAAAAAACTGATTAGTTCTAGATCTGGCAAAGACTTTAGAGGCCATGTAGGGGATAATCTTCTCATTTTACAAATGACTAAACTGCAGAGTTGGAAGTGGAAAAACCTCCATAAAAAGCAATGCAGGTATCACTCACTTTAAGGAACAAATGTTTCCCTGCACAACTGGCTAGAGTGATTAGCTCAAGTCAATGAGGATAAAGCCAAGTGGGTTTAAACTCACTTTGGTCCATTAGCTTCGAATTTTGCTTAATCCATGATCAAAATAGTGCAGTACATTCTTACTTAATAAAACCCTTAAAGAAGACATTTTTACCAGTAATTCATTCGCATGTAAAGAGAGTATGAATGGTTTGGTAAAAATCCATTATACTCCTAAAAAGAAAATAACTGCAAATGTATCCTATCCATGGTTGAGTCTTATCTTTATGTAGAATTGATAGCATATTGCCTGTAATATGATTACTTGATGACTTTCATTTTGAAATTGACTGAGTAGTTAAGGAATAAGCATATATATATAATGCCTATGCTGTGCCAGGTACTGTGCTGAGGGCTTTATAAATATTATCTTACTTGATCCTCACAATAGCCTGTCTGTGGTTTGGGATAGGTGTTGAGGAAGCTGAGGCAAACAGTGCCCAGGAGTTGGTTTCTGAGTCTGGATTTGAATTCAGATCTTGATCGAGTTGTACATTTTATAGAAGCAATGAATGGTGTGAATGCATTCTCTACCATATAAGAAGTGCTTTCCCAACTTTATAGCTACATTACCATCCTTCTTCCCTTCTGAAATTTCCTAGCCCTTAGCAATTTTGTCTGTACCCTTGTCTGTATCCTTACAGCTTCCAAAATATAGAATAAAAAGAGAGAGGAGGGTGTAAAATGCCTCAAAGAGGTTGAGAAGGACAAGGGTGGAGAAAAAGCTCCTCGATGTGACGGAGAGATCTTTGGTCAAATTGGAGTGGGCAGTTTCATCTGGATGACAAAGTTTGAAGTCAGATTGCAGAGTGTTTAGAAGACAGTGAGAAGGAATGATGTGGTGGCACTGATGTAGCTTCCTTTATCAAGCAGTTTAGCCACAAGAGGGAGGATAGAGGGAGGACAAAAAATGATTGTGTGTGTGTGTGTGTGTGTGTGTGTGTGTGTATTTAGGTGATACTTGAGAGAGAGAGATCAGACATTAGAAGTAGACTTGGGATAATAAGGGGTAGCAATCTGCTAGAGAAGATGGGAGGGGAATGGGATTAAAAGTACATGTAGAATGGTTGTCTTTAGAAAGAAGTCCTATATCTTCATCTGAGATGGGCAGAAATGTATGAATAATGTGGCAGGAGTAGGAAGGAATAAGGAAGACCTCCTAGTGAATGACCTCAAAAGGCTTAATAGTAAAAGAGCCAGGCATGCCAATTAATACAAGATAATATAATTTTACTTTGAAATAAAAAAATTCATCATATTTTTCCTTTGCCTTATAGATAAAAATAATTGCTGTATCAATTGACATGATACGATGAAGGGAGTATAATAACGTCAGTATTTTCTAAATTTTGCCAGAGCTATATAGTCATTCCTTTCAAGTTATGCCCTAGTTGAACATATTAATATTTTTTTTACATCAGAACCATAGAATTTTGAGCTGGTTGGGGTCTTAAGAGATTGTCACCTTCCAATTTGGTATGGGAATTGGATGACTAGAGAGGAAAAATAACTGAATCAGAATTGGATACAGTAACATTGTGTAGTGGATTCAAACCAAGGCGCAGGTCCTTTGAGTCAAAGTCAAATGCTTTCTGATATAACATGTTGCCTAGGTTCTCATAGATCAATAAAAAACCAAGATATTCTTCAACTTAGAAAGCAAAAAGAAATTTTTGGAGCTTAAATTATATTTGTAAAAAATAAATCCTACTCTCAAATATGTTAGGTTTTTGAGATTAAATTGTGAAGTAAAAAAGTACTATTTAATGAAACTTCTAATTTCTTGGTTCTTAAAACTTTGCTCATATTTGTCACGTTAGGTCTAAATTCCCAACTTAATATATCATTGGAATACAACCATGGACCTGAGTTCTCAAAGCCTCTGCCTGCAGAGAACAAGCTCTGGAAAGTTTTATTAGATTGAAAAGTTTTTGAATGTCTGTGGGCCTAATGAGAAGTTGCTTTCCATTTGCTAGACCAGTCTAGCAAAATCTGAGACACTTAATCAGGTCTGCCACAACTTGATACACAAAATGATGAATTTTGGACCATATCCACCCTTGAAGATTGTTGACTAAAAATGGTTATTATTTGCATTAGCAGGGGGAGTACTGAGACAGACAAAACATAGGTTTTGTATTAAAGTGTTAGAAAATTTAAATAAGTGATGCATCTTTTTCTTGTTTATTATAGGTTCTGTCAAAAATTATTCTTGGGTTATAAATTCCAAGATGTTGATATAGTTTTTGAAAAGAAAGCTTCTAAATCACACACATGCATATTTTTAAAATTGTGAAGTTGTGTTACTTTGGACTAACCATGCAACTTTGAATATAAATACCATTAGAGGAAGCTAAACTAAGTGATTTGTTTATTCAAGATGTAAAATACTGAGGAAGAGAACATATTAATTATTTCTTTTCCAAGAGTCTGAAAGTTTGGGGTGATGGACAGTGGAGAACAAGATTTGACAACATGTTTTAAATAGCATCAGAATGGAACTGATTCTCATAGGATGGACACACTAGCATTGGATTTGTGGAAGATCATATATATCAGACAGAAGACAGATGCTTTTGCCTGAATAATAGAACCAAACTTGTACATAGAGTATAGTCTATTATACTTTTAAAAAAACTTCTTGACTCCCTATCAGCCTCAACCCTGTCTGTCAGTGGAAAATCATGCTGTGGAAATTTTTTTAGGCTTAAAAAGCCTAAGTTACTGGAAGGAGAACAAGGATTGCATGATAGGACTATGTACATGGTATAACTAACCTAGCTAAAGAATCTCATCCAGCAGATTATTAAAGGTCCGTATTCTGAAACTCTTTCTAAGGCTAAGTAAGGATAAGGGCAGAAATGATGTAAATGGTGGAGAGCTTTCTAGAAATATCTGTCTCTTCCTATCCCCTCAGGGCAGGTGCCATTATCTGAGGTAGGAAATGTAAACAGTTTTGTATTCAAAACCTAAACAAAACCACTGCACTCTTTGTTTTCTGGTTTCTTTCATTTCAAATTTTAGTCAAATAAGCTGTGTGGAATAGAGGGGGGTCATTTTTCCTTGAAAGTTGAACAGAAAAAGAACCCAGTTTGTAAAGCCACAGTTCATTTAAGATGTTGGTTTATTACCTGAAGCCTTCTTATAAATATGTCATTGTCATTGTTAAATGGTATGTATATGCCGCATAGACTTCAGACATCTTGGATACATTCTTCTGTGATCAGATTTCGTAGATCAGGGATGAATCCAGACTTCACAGAACACATCCCCTGAATAAAAGGATTTGTCAAAGGCCTCACCCAAGGACCTAGAAGGCCATATGTGGCCTTGAGGTCTCAGGTTTCCCAACCCTGGCTTAGATTATTTACACATCTTCAAAGTAAATGAATTTTAACAAATGGCAGATAAGCAGTTTATTATATCTCTGGAAATCAGACTTGAATTAAAAGACTGTGAGATAAACTGCAGAGAGGACTAGTCTGAGGGATTTGGGTTCATTTTTCAGCTTTGCCTCATTTTACCAGGGTAACACTGGGCAAATCTCTTTCCTTCCTAGAGCAATAGTTTCTTCACCTAGTTCCCTTCCACTTCTTAATTACTTGTGATTTTATGAAAAGAGTTCGGCTTCATATAGCTCTGAAGGGAATAAAGTGAAAACTTCAAGTCATTCAAGGAAAGAGATTTACTTTGATCCAGAAAGGTCAGTGGAAGAAAGTGGGATTATAATGTCAACAAGAAACAAAGAGGAAGGAAATTCTAATGAAAATAAATAGCAACTATGTCTAAAGGAAATGGGAATTAAAAGGATGTCTGGTCCTGACATAAATGTACCTATAAACATTTGAAGATTGATGAACCTATAGTTCTCTGCAAATTTGTTTGTTTAAAGAAACTATTTTGGGGACAGATGTGAAAGTGATGAACAAAATCACTAACGAAGTGATTTAACAATTTAGTGTTATTGAGAGTCTTTGAATATGTTCTGAATAATTAAAGAAAACATGCTATTTTTCTTTCTTTCCTATTTTGAATTCTTAGTTACCTTTAAATATATTTTACCTTATACTCCTGAAATTCTGAACTCAGGGAGCACAAAACAGCTTTGTGTGAGAAATTAACATTTAGGTACTGCAATACTTTAGTAATCAACCATAAGTATTTAGCTACATCAACTACAGATATTTCACTATTGCAGTTTCAGATATTTTTAGTTAACTACTTACATAGGTCTAAGGTTAGTTATAATAGCCCATCAGGAACAAAGTAGATTTTATTTATTTATTTTACAAAAGAATAAATGAATACAAAAAGAATAAATGAACTATAAAATTTTCATTAGAATAATATTCCATGGTATCACTTCAGATGATGAGATGAAATGATTTTCATTTCAATGTTTATTTTCATCTACTTAGTTAAATAATTTGAGCAATTGGAAAAGATGGAGCCAGACTAAAAAAAAGTTTAAAAATTTGTAAAGGCTTAATGAACTTGAAAAGTCTATGAATAAAAAATATTGATGTGATGACTTAAAAGGCTAATGTGATCTCAGGCAGTGTAAATAGAACTGTAGTAGTAAAATAAGTGATATAATAGTCCCACTGTACTCTACTGTTGAGGTTTGGGGTGCTGGGGACCCCAAAATACTGACACACCAGGTCCTGCTCAAATGAATTTGACACAAGCCTTCTTAAAGCCAAAGAAAAACAAAGTTTATTAAAGATTCGCCATACTGGTTGACTCTTAAGGAACCTAAACATTTGTAATGCTTGTATTAACAACTGGGCCAGATAGAATCTCAGCTGGAGAGAGTCTGAGCTGGACTGAATCTGAGCCCCTTCATGGAGATGAGATGGAACTTAAATACAGAAAAACCCTGAGGGAAGAATCCAAGTGTTGCCAAGTAATCTGGGGGCCCCAGGTATGGTCTTGATGGGGGAAAATCAGCCTGGAATATAGATCAAGTTCAGGGAGGATCTGATAACAGTGACTGGTAGTCCTGATAAGATCAAGCAAAGGGAAGAAGACCTGGATGAATGTTACATCCAATTCTGGGTAGCATGTTTTAGGAAGGATCTTAACAAACTGAATCCTATAAAATCTTAGCTGCCTTCTTGTGGCATTGTGGTCTCTCTGAGTCAAAGTAACTGTCAAAGTATAACATAAGATCTGTGAAGTTCCTCAGTGCTAAATGCCTTCAAGGAGGGTTTAGGTATAGAGAACACAAGACCATGAGTATGTTCAACATACTCTGTTGCCTGGCTTAATGGAAGGATGGCTTAATAGAAGTGGTATCAAGGAGACGTATGACAGGAAACAGGTAGATTGATCATGTAGTGACAGTGAGGGATACCCATTAAGACTTTCCAAGAGATCTAGGCCCTTAGAATATTGAGTAGATACCCTGTGGAAAGTTTATAGCAGGACATATGCAGTATCACAGAAAAAAAGTCATGGGTGAATTACACAGATGGAGATCACATATCCATCAAAGTGTTGAGAAGCTAGAGTGTGCACAGAGGAGTGAGGATAGTGAGTGAATCTGAAACAATGTTAATAGGAGTGATTGAAGGACAGAAATATTTTTACACTGGACAAGAATTAGTTTTGGGAGGAAGGAGATAATAACTACCTTCAAATATTTATGGGTTTGTCATGTGGGAAAAGTTGTATTTATTCTGTTGGTTCCTTGTGGGGTTGGGGGAACTAGGTCTAATGGGTGGAATTTGCAGATAGGTAAATTTCAGCACAATGCAATGAAAAATTTAGTTATTGAGATAGAGGATAGCACAGTGGCTAGAGTACTGGTTTTAGAGTCAGGAAGACTTGAGTAAAATCTTACTTGAGGTCCTTACTAACTGTGTGACCCTGAACAAGTCACTTAAAATCTATTTACCTCAGTTTCCTCAACTATAAAATAGGGAAAATAATAGCATCTACCTCACCAGATTCTTATGAGGGTCAATGAAATAGTATTTGTAAAAGACATTTTGCCTGGTACATAGTAGGCAACTATATAATTTATATATATATAATTTATTATATATATACACGTATATATATATATATATATATATATATATATATATACGTGTATATATATATGTGTGTATATATATATATATATAAAATTTATTCTCTTTTCTTCTCCCCCAGTATTTAGGACTGTCCCCAAATGGTATAAGTTGACCCTTACCTATGACTTGTGTTGTTCAGGCAACACTAATTATAAACATTTGTTGATGATGTTATAGAGGGGAGTAATTCCTTAGGTAGGAGTTGGACTAGGTGACTTCAGAGATCCCTTCCAAACCTGATTCTCTCATGCCATGATTTTAATTCACCAATAGTTGTTTTGTACCATTGAGAGAAATGTTGCTCACATTTCAAGGGACTCATTCCTTTGATCCCTTAGGAACACAATTTCAAAAGTCACTCAAGCAAATGTTGGCTTTATATGAATTGTATAAGGTTGGCACTGTTGCATATTACCCTCCTTTCTGTTTACCACCCATGGCTTACATAATTTAATGGTAAAAAATGTGGTAATTTAATTAGCATTTCCCCAGATATATAGGTAGAAAGTTTTTTTTTGTTTTTTTTAACTGTAATATAGTTAGGTGTTTTCTTTCTCTACAACCAATAATTGCTTCAGCAAAAAAAACTCCATTTTTTTATCTCAATCTTTTATTGTGGGCAGTTTGGATTATATCACTTTATCATTGTCCCTGGGCTAGTCCTCAACAAAGCTAGCGAGTACTAAATAAGCATTAACATTTAGAGCTTACTATTATTAAGGCTCCAAGATACAATAATACTAAAAATCACTGAGCAGTAACAGCAGACTTAGATAAGTTTTCTTTTGATTTCTTCAGAAAGAAGTAATGTAGTTGAGATTTTACATGGAAGAAATTTGTTAGGTAGAATTGCATTGTGGAATTACCTGGGAAAATAAATATAAAACCATTTCTTTTTATACCTTACAGTAAAGAAAATGTAATCCACTGCAAGTTTGTGTTGCTGTTACCATGGGTCAAACTTTTTATCTCCTGCTTGTAAGGCATCACATTATATTGTATAGTATCACTTAATAAATGGATAATACATTTGGAATTGGAAAGTGACCTTAGAAATCATCTAGTTCAACCTTTTCATCTTATAGATTTCTGGAAGTGCCTTGTCCAGGTCATTCAAGGAGAAAACAGAAGAGCCCAGATTCAGACTCAAGTCCTCCTAAACAAACACATATTCTTTCTATGACACCACCCTCTCTATATTTAGTTGCTTATTAAAAACATCTCTTATTTTGTATAGGGGCAGCAAATAAGCAATTTCATTTAAAGCTATTAATATCAGAATAATTTGTGAGTCATCTTAAATTGGGATATTTCCAATGAGTGTCTGTGATCCATTCCAGAGTCTAAATTGTTTCCAGTCATTCCTAATGGTTGTTACTGACTCATTCTATTCCTACATTTATTGAATAGGCATTCCATGCAGATCATTAGGTTTTGGGGGAAGTTAAAGCAGCAGACCAGTTCTCTTACTTCTGTACAGCACATAGTATGGAGAAATAGAGGCAAGCATAAGTGTAAACATGAATAAACCCAAAATAGAAACAAGATATATATATATATATAAAAGCAAATATTAAAATGAATGTTATTTTTAAAAGTACTTTCATTGAAAATAGAATCAAATTTCATGACTTCAGGTAACATTACCTACAGATATTTTCCAGATCACAACATATTATGTATGGGGCATATAAATTTATTAAGCTTCCATTTGAACACTTCCCTCTATAGGAAATTCAAGGCTCTGTAAGACAACCAAATCTCTTTTTGAACTGCTCTGTTAGACAGTTGTCTTCTAATAGTTGAAATCTAGCTCCTGTAAGTACATTCATTTGTTCGTTTTCAACCCTTTGGGCAGCATGGAGTTTATCTTCATGCTAACCTTCATGAATTTCTACATTACAGCCCTCTAGGTATTTGAACACAGTTTTCATATTCTTTCAGATGTTCTTTCCCAAGATATGTTCATATATTCGCAACTGCTCCTTGTGTAACATGATTTCTAAGCCCTTCCCCACCTGTTCCTATCCAAGTGACCTTCCTTTGAACCACTGATTTGCCAATGATCCTCCTAAAGTGTGTTTCTCATAACCAGACATAATATTCCATATGTGATCTAATCAGTGCAATGAAATGGGAAGTATATTTCTGGGCAACAGATTTCTGTTAACAATAAGATAATGTTTTTAGCTACCATGTCACCTTTTGAGTTTATAGTGAATTGGTGGTCAACGTAATTTCCCCTACATCTTGTCTTGTGGTATGTTGTCAAGACAGTTCTTCCCTACCTTAACACTTGTGTATTTGATTTTTGAGCTTAAATATGAGTTTATAGTTGCACTTGTTAATTTTGGCCTTTTTCATCAAAGTCTCAGTACAGTGCTGCATGGTACAGCAGAGGTGACATTGGATTTTGTGCCTGACCTGGAGCCAGGAAGACTCATCTTCCTGAGTTCAAATCTGGATTCAGACACTTACTAGCTGTGTGACCCTGGGCAAGTCACTTAATCCCATTTGCTTCAGTTTCCTTATCTGTAAAATGAGCTAACAAACCACTCCAGTATCTTTGCCATGAAAAACCCCAAGTGGAGTCCCAAAGACGCAGATGTCACAGAAAAAGGAGTGAACAACTAACTACAGCAACAAAAACGTGAAGTTACCACCTCTAGTACATCCTGCTATTTCTCATTTATGTGTCTCATGGGACAGTCTTTGTTGTTTTCTCTGAGGATTAGTCTCCCTAAATCCAGAATCCCTGGTGCTGTTCAGGCAAGACTAATAATATCCGTTTGCTGGTGATGTTGTGGAGGGGAGTAATTCTTTAGTTCAGAATTGGACTAGTGGAGTTCTGTGGTCCCCAAATTCAGAATCATTGCCAGAAGGTTTGTAGTCTGATCATTAATTTTTGGTTCATGAAGGTGGTCTAGAGAGAGTTAGTGACCTTTGTTGGTAGAGGAAATACCCATGTGAGTGAAACCACTAATTCTTAATGTGAAAGTACTAAAATAATTAGATGTCAACTTGGTTATGATTCATTGTGAAAAATTAGCAAGAGTTCTAAAAACAGAATTTGTCAACTATATTTCCTGTCTTTCTCAACTTTGAGCTATCGATATATTTGATATACAGCCTTCTGTCTTTATCATAATTGTTGATGACCAAATAATTGAAACGTAAATTTTGCAGTCATAAGGTGAACAAATCTAAAGGAACAGTATAGGCTTAAGGTTTTGTGAAAAAAATTCAGAAAGCAAAAATTTTTTTAAGTGTTAAAATGACTTGAAGTTAATTAAAAAGAACCTACCAAAACTACAGGAACTGTTGAGAGAAATATATATATATATATATATATATATATATATTTATATATATATGGCAGATAATCATGTTGCCAATTTTGAATACCATACTATATTTTCCACTTCTAAAATTGTTATTTAGTTACTGTGAGCACATTAAAATTATGTTGTTAATAATATTTATAAGCATAATAAAATATTATTATAAAGTTATTGCTTCTCTTAAATGTTATTTAAAATGTTTGTTGCATTGTAGTACCACATACCATTTCCTTTCAGTGGGATGTATCTTTAAATTTGTAATAAAAATTGATGAGAAAATAGGATTCACTGAATGAAAAAATAATTTGAAAGCAAATTAAAAAGGGAGGGATAACCATAAAGCCACACAAATATACGTACATGGGAATAGTGTACTTCAGCCTTGGGATATTGTACTAATCTTATCTGAAAAATATGCCTACTTTTAAGTGGCTTAGATTTTAACCAAACTTCTAAAGAAAAAAACACCTTAATGACTCAAGCCTTTTAGGAACTTATTAGTGGGCTATGAGGTACTGTTCTAGACACTTCAGGACAAAATGATAAAAGCATCGCAATATTTATCTTTGAGGAGCTTATGTTCTAATTAGGGAAACAAACATGTACAGATATAGGCAAATACAAAACGTGTAGATAACTTTAAAAACTTATAAAGTTGATACAAGAGTGTGTTTTCTCAGGAAAGCAGGAGAAGAAAGATGAGAAAAAAGTCATGCAGGAGGAGACTTTTGATTTAATTTTTAAAGAAAATCAAAAGTAGAGGTGAGGGAGATGAGGATTCCAGAAATGGGAGGTTTTGTTTCTCTAGCCTTCTCAGTGGTGGGAGAAAGAAGAAGGAGAATTTGGAACAAAATGTCCAAAACCCAAAGAAACACACCCCCTTCCCCTCCCTGGCAAACAAAACAAAACAAAAACCAAGCATGGGAGAGAGCCAGAACAAAGGTATAAAAACAGGAATGTTGGGTAAGGAACAACAAATCAGTCTATATGTCTGAAACACAAACTACATGGAGGGGAATAGAATATAAGAAGCTAGAAAGGTAAGGTGGGGCCACATTGTGACTTATGTGGCAAACTGGAGTTTACATTTTTTTTCCCTAGAGGTAATAGGGAGACACACTGGAGATTATTGAATAGGGTGGTTGTTATATTCAGACTTGCACTTTAGAAAAATCTCTTTGACAGCTCTGGGGAGGACAGATTATAGAGAGACAGGGAGACTAATTAGTCTATCATAATTTAGTTAAGAGAAGATGAAGGACTGAACTCAAATACTGCTTGTGTAAATGAGGAGGAGGAGAGGGCATGTGCGTGAGATGGTGTGGAGACAGAAATACCTCTTTGCAGATACAATTCTAAAGAAATTACCAACCATTATTTAACCTTTCATTATGCTGAGTCTGATTTTTGCCTTACCACATAAATTACAAGAAAGAAAATTTCTTTAAAAATATAAATAGTGATTATTCTGGATATGTGTGATAATTTACTGAAGTAATTTGTGTCTCCCTGGTGTAGTTTGATCAAGCCGCTGATGCTGAATTGTCCTGGATTGCAGAAACTGAAAAGAAACTTAGGTCTCTGGGTGATATTAGACTTGAGCAAGACCAGACCTCTGCTCAGCTTCAAGTTCAAAAGGTAAAAAAAAAATATGTTTCTCACTATCATTTTAATTACAGGTCAGTGTTCTTCCAGTCTAGAAAATATACTACTCTGTAATTTGATTTTCAAGATAGGCAATGCTATTCACTAGTTTACCTGACTTGTATTTTTTTAAATAATTATTTTTAGTAACCATCTCACCTCCTTTCCCCTCTATCCTAGGCATTTACTATGGATATTTTGAGACACAAGGATATTATCGATGAGCTTGTTAAATCTGGGGATAAAATTATGAGCAGTTGCAGTGAAGAGGAGAAACAGTCTATCAAGGTAAACTCCTAGAACATGGTGCTTGTATCTTCACTAATACTGTATATGAAGCCTTCAGGCATCCATTTCTTTTCTATCACCACCATTAAAGTAGCTAAACTCCTTTATGTCAAATCATGTTTTGGATCAAGCACATGGACAGAAGGATTTTTTAAAAGAGTTCTAAACCTTTGCACTCTCTTTTGGAGGCAAAGTTCCTACCTAAAGACTGAGTTTCTAACCAGTGATCTCTTGTTTCTTTTACTTTCAGGAGAGTTGAGTGTCTTGAGCAAAAGTGTTATCAAAAATTTATTTTTTTCAATAACATGGAAAAGCTTTGGGAGGAACATACTTGTACTCTTCTCTTTTAATAATAATTAAGAAGCTTAGTTGTGGCTTATATGATCCCAATCAATTGAATGCTTAGAAAGCCCTTTGTCCTTTAGTCACTACTCTTTTTAAATAAAAAGAAGTTATTTTTAAAAAAGGATTACAAAATTGGCCCCAAGTGTGTTTAAAACTGACATTCATGTAAAATAAGATAACATCTGAGTGGTCTGACAAAAGTAAGTATGTTAGTTCTTCTAGCAAAAAATACTGAAATAAATTAACAAATCTCTGAAATGAGACTTCCCTTATTTGTTTTCTCTGATGAATTTATATAACGGTTAGAATAATATGCAGGCTTTTATTGTATTATCCATGCCTTCCTATCCAAAACAAAGATGCCCCCTACCCTGCCTTTTTTTTTGTTAGATTTGTCTTTTGTTCTTTTAAAGATTCAGTTTTGACTGTTTTAAAAATCTTTCCGAGAGGTCTCTTAGCATGTTCATCTTTTGTAATTTCCTCTTGATAAACAGTGCTGTGTATTCGAACCCTGCTCTTACAAATTGTGTCACTATGGTCAGATTCCTCATTTATAAAATAATAGATGTCTTAGCTATCCTATAGGATGAGCAAAGATCCAACAAAGTTATATATGTGTGGAAAAATACTTCTGAAATTTAAAAATACTACAAAGGTATCATTTTTATTTGCCTAAAACTTTGAGTATTTGTATTTTTATCATATAAGTTTAAATAGTATTTATATCATGACCTTATTTAAACTATTGCACAATGGATAGGAAATCTATCTCAAAACCATTTTCAAGGCCCAGGTTCAGGTTTCAATTCTGATATAAACTGTTTTAAGACTGTAAGTTGTGAAGAAGGTGACAGAAGTGAATTCCTCACCTGAGGGTTTCCTGTGCTAATCAAACCACGAGTTTTGCTCATATGCCTTTCTCTGTGGTCATGTGAGAGAGTCAGTATGTTGAAATGGTTTGAAAGGTTAGTCTTGAAGTATGGAAAACTTGGGTTCAGATCTCCCCTCTGACATATAAATGCTTTGTGGCCCTAGCAAATCATTTAATCCCTCGGTGCCCAAGGGAATTCTCTTAAGACTTTAAGCAGCAGAAAAGATGCTGACTTGTAATGGTAGGGGAAATTTAGGCATCGGAGGAGTTCTCTGTATAAATGAAAACACAAATCCAGTCACTGTCTTCATTATCACAACTTGTTTTGTTTTTTTTTAAAGTCATCCGTGACTCCCTCAAGCTAGTGACTCTTTTTAAAGTAGAAACTTAGGGGTTTTATTTGTTATTATTATTTAGAAAAAATTTAAAAAAAACCTTTAGGACAGGATAGGAATGAGTGAATCTATTGGCCATGGTATCATCAAGCCATCATTACCATTTTCTAGAGTATTTTGGGATTTCTTTTAGCATTTATTTACTTCTAATATGTTCTAAGATATAGATCAGAATTTGAATTGAAGTCTGCTTTATGACCAACAGTAACACAGAAAAGTTTTCATGAGGAAAATCTATAGTCTAATGTCTGATCTTGAATTTTATGTCTTTAATAAATCCTTCCAAGCAGTGTTCACCCTTAGAATTTGCCATTAAAAATGATTTATACATTTCTCAAGAAGCAGTACATGTTTCTTCAGGTATGATTATAATTTTCTAGGCCATAAGTGAAGGATATTTTAAAATATGAGTGGAAGATTTTCAGTCAACCTAATTCAAAATTTTTATGCATATCAATCAATATATATCAATATTATATGCCAGGGACTGTGCTAAGTGCAGGGGATAACAAAAAGAGCAAAAGAAAGTCCCTACCATCAGAGATCTCAATATATGATGAGAGAAACAGCAAAAAAAAAATATGTGTAAGCAAGCTGTATACAAGATAAATAGGAAATAATTAAATGAGGGGAAGGCACTAGAATTAAGAGAGGTTGGAAAAATCTTCCTATAGAAGGTAGTTTTAGTTATGACCAAAAGAAAGCCAAGAAAGTCAGTAGGTAGAGTTGAGGAGGGAGAATGTTCCAGGCATGGGGAGAAGCCAGAACAAATGCCAAGAGTAGAAAAATTGAATATCTTGTTCATGGAACAGCCAAGGGGAGTGTGACACCAGATTTAAGTGTAGGTGGTAGGGAGAAAGATGTAAGAAGTCAGGAATGGTAAGAGGAAGCTAGGTTATAAGGGGCTTTGAATCCCAAACAGAGGAATTTGTATTTGATGGTGTAGAAGGTAGAGAGACTCTAAGGTTTATAGAAAGCAGTGTTGGATTGAGGGGAATGGCACAGTCAGACCTGGACTTTAGGAAAATCACTTTGGTGACTGAAAGGTGGATGGATTTGAGTGGGAAGAGGCTTGAGGCAGGCTGACTGAGCAGTAGGCTTTTGCAGGAGTCCAGGTGTGAGATGATAAGGTCCTGTATCAAAGTAGTGGCAGGTCTGAAAGGAAGAAGTGTTGTATTCCAGAAATGTTGTAAGGATGAAGTTAATTGGACTTAGTGTGATACACTTGGCCACAGATTTTATATGGGATGGAGGAGGGGGGTGTAGGGAGGGGGAGAGAGAGAGAGAGAGAGAGAGATTTTGATCAAGGATAACATCTGAAGGACTAAGAGGTATGGTGTTACCCTGTGGTGATGGGAAAGTTTAGAGGAAAGATAGTAAGTTCTCTTTTTGACATTTTTAATTTAAGCTATCTTCTGAAATGTAGTTGGAGATGCAAGGTTGGGGTTAGCAAAAAAGACTTAAATTGAGGGGATGCCTGTCAATTGGGGAATGACTGAACAAGTTGCAGTATATGAATATAATGGAATACTGTTGTTCTGTAAGAAACGGTGAGCAGGAGGATTTCAGGAAATCCTGGAAAGACTTAAATGAAATGATGCTGAGTGAAGTGAGCAGAACCAGGAGAACATTGCTTGTGTGAAAACTTCCTGGGGACATTGGCAAGATAATGATTTGACTAGGTCAGGTTATTGTGTTCCTCCTTCATTTTCAGAGAAGACCATGACATCAGAGAATTGATGACATGACTTGCACTTGACTTTATTTTGAGTGAGGTGGGGCTGTGCAAGGTCACCAGCCTCACTTTCTCCTCCTGAGCCATCTGGATCAAGTGACCAGATACTCATCAGGATGGCTGGAGATAGCCCAGTATGCAGTGGGAGACCTTGGCCTTTTTAGGCTAAGGCCTTTTCAGGTACTCACTCAAAGTGAGGTAATGCCCATTTGGTGAACAGGCCAGGCCTCTTTAAAAAAGTAGTGAGGGGGATGGTCCCCTTAAATAAAAAAGAATAAATAAATAAATCAAACTGGGAGAGACAGGAGCCTCTAATGATCTAAGACAATACCAAAAGACTAAAGTTGGAAAATGCTATCCAAATCCAGACAAAGAACTATGGAGTCTGAATGCAGATTTAAGCATACTATTTTCTCCTTTTTTTTTTCCCCCTATTTCATGGTTTTTTTCTTTTGGCTCTGATTCTTGTATATAACATGACTAATGTGGAAATATATTTAATATGATTGTACATGTATAGCCTGTATCAGATTGCTTGCCATCTTGGGGAGGGGGCATGGGAGGAAGGGGGAAAATTTAGAAATAAAAATCTTAAAAGTGAATGTTGAAAACTAAAAATGAAAAAATTACAAAGAAATAAAATTTATGGAATTCTGTTAGTACCTCAGGTTACAGAGGCCTCTACCTACTGATAACAGCAACACAGAGATGTAGCATGCTGAACCTTTTTTCTTCCAAGTTTACAGTCTTCTGATAGCGAGACTAGGCAAGTAAAGCATATACATAAATACAGAAGGGGCTAGTGTGAAGAAAAGAAGTACGCTCATAGGCTTTGTGGCATTTGTGGAGGAAGGTAGTGATTTTATCTAGTGTCTGGAGTGGCCATTGGAGACATTAAAAGGAAGTAATCCAAGTTTGTTCTCTGATGACCAAAAATTGCCCGTGAGTGCAGTTAGGGGAATCTCTTCCAGGTATGAATGACCTCAACAAAAGAATGAAGATGGCAAAGGGGAGAATGTGTGCTTCATTGAGAGTGGTACAATTTTGTTGGGAAGTAATGTGATATCCAAGAGAGTTAAGATTGAGTGGAACATGAGATGACTGGAAAGGTAATTTGGGACCAGATTAGAGTGGATCTTGAAGTTAAGATTAAACTTTTGTTTTTCAGATTTGCAAAGCACTTTTCAACCTTCCTTAGAAAAACATATTGGCATATGGAGTAGAAAGCACTGAATTTAGAGTCAGAATGCCTGGTCATGTAGAGTTTTGCCTCTTTATGTATGAACCTGGGCAAATGATTTCCTTTTTCTGAGTCTTAGGCTTTTCATCTGTAAATCAGGGAGGTTGAACTAACTGTATGATAACTGAAGTAGCTTCTAGGTTTAAAATATTACATTACAAATTAAATATGAATTCTAAGTTTTGCAAGTGAAAAAACTCCTAGTTACTCCAAGTCTTGTCCAGTTAAGCACATAATTTCATAATTTTGTTTTCTAGAAAAAATTGAATAATGTATTGAAGAACTATGATGATATCTGCCAAATCAACTCAGAGAGGTATCTTCAACTGGAACAAGCACAATCCCTGGTCAACCAGTTTTGGGAAACTTATGAAGAACTTTGGCCATGGTTGACAGAAATACAAAGGGTCATTTCTCAGCTCCCAGCCCCAGCTCTTGAGTATGAAACTTTAAAACAACAGCAGGAAGAACATCGGGTAAATATAGTATAATTAATAATAATATTAACAACGCAACATTTACTTACTTTGCTTGCAATATGCCAGGCACTGTGCTAATTGCTTTACATTTCACCTTATTTGAGATACTAACAAGGTAAGAGATCATTACCTTCTCTTCCTAAGGAGGATATTGCTTTCTCATGATGTTTCTTATCCTATATACCCTACATGATAAGGATGTAGATGTTTTTGACTTTATGGTGATGTATATGTCCATATTTGTTTGTCTGCTGCCATGAAATAAATACATTGACGAGGTTGGCATGAGTAGGTTGCTCTCCCTGGGTCATTTCAGTGCAGCCTTTATTGAATGGAATGCAAAATAAATCAAGTATTTTAGCTGAAAACAATAGATTTCCATTTTAATGTGCTGATGAAAAGTTTTTATTTATATATTTGGATTGGCTTTTTTCATTTTGTACATAATCATTAATTAGGTTCATCTAGAAAAGTAAGTGATTAGAAATGGATGAAAGAGATGATGCACTGGTAGGTAGGGTTGTTGATCTTGGAAAGATTTTAAAGGATTATTTTAATGGTTAGATCTCAGTGTCAAAACAAATTCAAAACAAAGAACATTAATGAAAACAAATTTATGGAAAAAGATGATCAAGATGGATGAAAATAGAGTAGCAGAGTATAAACAGAGGACATACTGGAGGGGAGGGGGGTGTCTTTTTTGTGACTCATAGAGCTAATACAAGTGTAGAACTTCCTTTGAAGTCTCTTGCCCTTGAAGAAGACTATAGCAAGATAAAAACATAAACTTATAAATGATGTTTTAATTTACAAGGTAATAAAATCCCTTGTTTCAAATACATTTAAAACTACATCATACTTCCCTCATATATTCGAAATATTGTCTATAAATTCATTTCAGTCACTCAGAAATTATAATGACAGAGTAGGAAGTGAGAGAGAGAGTACTTATGCAGAGGGCTGGATAATTCAAATTCTACAGAATGTGAACTTTAAATGTTCTTGTTGCTTTTTCCAGACTGGTGTGTATGGTTGTTCTGCAAGATCAGTACAGTATATAATGCTTAGGATGACAGTTTTTCTTGAAAAATTAAACTCAGTCTATATTATGTCATAGTTTGAAGATATGACATTCAGTTTGTACATTTAAAAAAATAAGCTACATATCAGCAATGAGGATTGTTTCTAGGGAGAAATTAACTTGTTAGAAGTCAGAATACTTTAAACTGTCAGTTTAACTGACAGTTGAAAACAAATTTCATGAAATTGTTCCCAGATAGCTTAGCACGACTACAAAGTATGCAAAGTTTATTTATGGAGATAAATTTGGATGACTGGCAATTCAACATGTTTCATATGCACATATTTTTAATAGTTTTTACTTGGTACTTGATAGATTTGTTCTCTAGAATAACTGTTGAGAAACAATTACCTTATAAAGGTAATATGGAATTGGAGAGAGAACTGTTCTGAGTATCATGAGTTTCTAAGTATAACTACCTGCCTTGACTCCTACTAGTAATATAAATTTGAATAAGATGTTTAATTATTCAGCGTTAGATTCCTGAAACACCCATATTATTCCACTAAAGTGGGGAAACTTTCCTCCAAATCTGTTTCACAAAATTGTGATAGGACATTAATGAGAATACATACATACATACATATATATATATATATATATATATATATATATATATATACATATATATATACATATATATGAAAAGCATTTTCAGGTAGTTATTCAGTCAGTAAACATTTGTTACGCACTCATCTTCTAAGCATTATGCTAAATGCTAGAGATACAAAGAAAGGCAAAAGATAATCCTTGTCCCTAATGAGCTCACTAATCTAATGGAGGAGATAACCTGCAAACAATTATGTACAAAGCAGCTAAAGCTAGAAAAGTAGGAAATAATCTACAGAGGGGGCACTAGAATTGAGAGGTATTGGAAAGACTTCCAGTAGAGGTGAGATTTTAGCTATGACTTGAAGCAAGCCAAGTAAAGGAGGGAGAAGCAGGTGAGAAGGAGAGCATGCCAGCCATCGAAGATGGCCAGTTAAAATACTTGGAGTAGTGAGATGGAAGGTTATGTGCAAGGAACAAAGCAGCCAGTGTCACTGGTTTGCAGAGGACTTGTGGACAGGCTGAGAAGTGGCCAGGTAGTGGCCAGGTACATGTTGTTAGAAGTCTAGATGGGGAGGAACATTATGAAGGTATCTAAACCCTAAACAATGGATTTGTATTTGATTTTCTAAACTAGAAAATAAAAATGTAAGTTATTATGCATCCTAGAAAATTAATATTAAATTGGAATACATTTTTACTGGACTTTTTTTCTCCATTCATAAATTTCTTTAAGTATTGAAAAAGAAATTGAAGACTGAATAAAAATGTACTGAATTTGCTATTTAGTCAATCCTCCAAAGAATATTCTTAGCATTTGTAGAGCAATATTGTACTCACAGGCTCATAGTATTATAGATATGGAACTGGACAGGCCCTCAGGGATCATCTTGTTTTACAGATGAGGAAACTGAGGACCAGGGAAATCAAGTAATGACTTGCCCAAGGTCACACAAATAGTAACTCTAAGAGATGGGATTTGAACCCATTTTCATCCTCTGGAACCAGTGCTAAACTTCTGCCATTTTAATAAGATAAATAGTAACTTCCAGGAGGCACTTTAATATCATCAAGGATAGAAAGTAGTCATAGTGCATCTTGAAACATGCACTCATCATACACTGTATAATTCTTGCTATAGAATGTACATCATGCATATCTTTCTTTTCCTTGAAAATTATCCAATCCGTGGATTCACATATACACATACACTTGTAGTAATGCAGGAAAATAATATATTGACATTTTAAAAAGACATTTTTAATACCAATCATTTGTGTGAGAGGAGGCACCTTTCCCTCTAGTAATCTGTTTAAGTATATGCACTCTAGCCTAGAAGACATGGGATCTTATTCCAGCACATTATAAAACTGAATGGCTTTTTGATAAAAAAGTATACTAAGAAAGTATAAAATGAAGCGATTGGGGCTCTTGGCAAGACAGTACCTCATAGCTTCCCTCCTGTTAGAATGTGAACACCTTGTGAGTAGGGCTTGTTTCTTTCCTTGTTTTTATATCCCAAGAGTCCAGACCAGGGCCTAGCATGTGGTAAGCACTTAATAGTCACTTGTTGATTGAGTCAAAAATCTAACTGCATTGTGCCTGGCACATAGAATACTTAAATACTCTGTTCATTGATAGTATCACTATGAACCACATGAGAGTAGGTTAAAGCAGATAGCCACTTAGATTCTTTATTTCCCTTAGAAGCTTCATTCTTTAATACCCTTCTATAGTAATAGCACTGTGTATCAGTCAAGTTATTTTCTTCTCTCTAAAGTACTTCAGTTTTCAGGAACTATGGTCAAGTTCACTGGATCTTTAAGAAAATACAGTAGTTTTTTCTTAAATATAGCAATAATAGTTACCTATTGCTTTTGCATTGAGTTATGCCAAGTTATTAAGATGACCCACTGAATGAGAGAGGTTGAAGTCCACTAATCAATATAATTCCTGCTTTCAGTTGTGATGATGAGGTGAAGGTCTTGAGGAAAGGAAGACACTTCCTTTTTCCCTGAAATTTCTGAGTGCATTTTTCCTTACAGCCATTAAAAATATCAAGGGCTGAAACTTTTAATGTTTTTGCTATGTAGTAGATAACTGGTATTCCTTATCTCCCCATAGCATTTTATTTTATTTCTAAAAAGGACTTTCCATTCACCAGGCTTGTTTAAACTTTGTTTTAGAGTTGTCATTCCCTGGCTGGGAGTTACATGAAACATAATTTGTAAAATGCCTTCTGAGGGGAGGGTATTTGTTTAGAGTGATTTGCCAGTTGGATGTGTTAGGAGTGCAGACAGCTGTATTGTGGAGGTGTAAGCCTAAGATACTGATAAGTTCTTCGGTTTGTTATAGCAACTGCGAGAGTTGATTGCTGAACACAAGCCTCATATAGATAAGATGAACAAAACTGGGCCCCAGTTACTGGAACTGAGCCCAGGAGAAGGCTTTTTAATCCAAGAGAAATACATGGCAGCTGACACCCTTTACAGTCAAATTAAGGAAGATG
This sequence comes from Potorous gilbertii, assembly GCA_028658325.1. Taxonomy (NCBI): domain Eukaryota; kingdom Metazoa; phylum Chordata; class Mammalia; order Diprotodontia; family Potoroidae; genus Potorous; species Potorous gilbertii. Next base: position 341,688,613 of record CM053770.1, on the reverse strand, counting down.
TCAAAAAGAGAGCTGTGGCCCTGGATGAAGCCATTTCTCAGTCTACCCAGGTAACTATTTACTTTAGAAATGGTACTGAGTTACTTCAAATAGCAGAGAATAGAAGCACATCTTCCTTTATCGATTAAATGTAAATTGAAATTTATTCTATTGCATCTTTTCCAAATACTGATACTCTTGGAATACAATTTCCCTTTTATTCCAACCTTCACTTTTTCTACTTTCATTTTTAAGAATTATTTTAAGTTACTGATTTCACTAGTCTGTCATAATCATGATCATCATATTATTCAAAGTCTTTCACATGTATGGCTCTATATTGGCCCCTGGAAGAGGTAAATTTATTAAGAATAAAACTCATATTTTAATAAAAATAGTAAAAAATAAGGGTTTCACTTAAGTGTGAGAAAGTTGGGTGGAAATGTAAAATAGGAAATACTTATTTCAAGCTGACATACTTGAAAATATCTACATATTTAATATTATATTCATATTATACTTTTATACTTAATATTCTGTTTTTCATTATCTTTAAATTAGGGCATAGTGAAAATATTTTTCTTCTATCATTTTTGAAGTTTTTTTTAACCCTGAGGAAAACCCCAAAAGTGATGAATGAAGAAATGTATAGATGTGCTGAATTGTATGTGGTCAAAATTGATGCAAAATACTCCAGATATTTTATGTAAAAAGTACTTTATATGAACCACAACGTTTCAAAAATAGATTAGAAAAAATCTTATTCTTATCAGGTACATATATTAGTGAGTAATTTTTAGCCTTTTCCAGATTAGGAAATGCAGAATTGAGGGTATTTCCATCATCTTTACAAACTATCAAACTGGACATGTGTAAATAATCATATTTAATGAAATAGTTTTGTCTATATAATACCAAAGTAACCTATTAATAGAATACCACAGTCAAACAACTGGTGAGTACAATAGACATAATTAGATATTGAACTTTTTTTCTTTTAAAATTTTATTTCTTCAATAAAGCAAACAGGTAAATAAATGATCTCTCAGAAAGCATCATTTGTGTATCTTGTCAATTCTTAGCTGGTTGTAGAAGAGCTTGTGACAATAGAGTAGGGGTATCAGATTCACTCTATTGGACCAGATGAAGGTGTAACTGGGAAATGTTTAACAAAATAAATAAAAAACACAGTACACTGTAGATGGTGTTAATTTGTGGTTTTCTAAGTCTGTAGGGATCTAAGCAGGGATCTTTTTTGAGTTTGATACCACTGCCCTGGAGTATGCCTCTTCTCAAAATGGGACAAAATGGGACAAAAGCAGAGCAGAGAGTTGCCCAATTATCTGGTGACCTCATATTTCTCAAGAACATAAGCCAAGCAAAGGAAAACATATACACCTGATGTCTCATAATGTCATAGACTTGACCCTGGGTTTTGGAAGGCCATTCATAAGTTCTGACAAGTTTGTGCTTGCTGGAAAGACTTAAAGTCCCAGCCAGCCAAACAGCTTTCTATTTAAAGAACAGTTTAGCATGGAGAGGCTTATTTCCAGTAGGTTGGTCTGCTGGATGATGGCCATGGCAACGCGCGCGCGCGCACACACACACACACACACATCACACAATTTTATTTGAATTCTCTAGGGGCATTTGTAGAATGTGTTAAATTACAACTGTAAGGATTCAATTTGAAATCTCTTACCTTGTGAAATAAGGATGGTTCGCTCTTTTTAAAAAAAGTTGTTTTGACTGATCTTACTGTTTTTCTGTGAAGAAGTAGAATTGTTTTGTATTTGCTATTTTCCTGATTATTTTCTCTTTTCCAACTTCATTATTTCATGCTCTTTCTTCCAAAAGTTCCATGACAAAATAGATCAGACCCTTGAAAGTCTAAAGCGTATTGTTGAACGCTTGAGACAACCACCTTCAATCTCAGCTGAGGTTGAGAAGATAAAAGAACAAATCAGTGAAAATAAGAATGTGTCAGTAGATATGGAGAAACTACAGCCAGTATATGAAACACTCAGACAGCGTGGAGAGGACATGATTGCTCGTTCTGAGGGTACTGACAAAGATATATCTGCCAAAGGTAACTACTCTGTAAAATTTGTTATAGTTAACCTTCTTTTACAATTTTCGCTTTGGCCACTCAGTAGCTTAACCATCTTTTTGCATGACAATATGTTATTATCTTGAAAAAGAGATTTTAGTGAACATAGGGCCTTTGTGCATACACAGTTCCTGTTGCAAAGTCAGTGTAATAAATCCCAAGAATTTCTCTATACAAAGACAGTGTCTGGATCATGTAATTCTTTAGATTAAAATATGGTGCGAACAAGGCCAAGTCTGAAAATTTATTTTCCTAGATATTAGCATTTGCAAAAATTAACTCAAATTCCATGGTCTATAGCCTTCACATAAAACTTATTTAACTGACTTATTAGTATTACTTTTGGTCAAAAAAAAAGAGAGAATGTAATCTAGATGACCCAAAACCTACAACCACCTACCATTTTACCTTTCAGGGAATATATAATATCAGCACATTTTTATATGATGGTAAAGATTAAGATATACTAATTAGATGACTCTGACTTATTATGTGGCTGAACCTGGTATAGTTCCAAGTAAATGTAGTGGCTTCATCCTGAACTGCCCCATAACCTGGCCTCAGTGTGCTGTTTCATCCTCATCATACCTTATTCCTCTCACTTGCATTTTAGTGAAACTGACTTTTCTGTCCTTCATATAAAACATTCCATTCTCCCTTTGTCTTTGCATATGTTATCTTCCATGCCTGGAATGCACTCATTTCTCAATCTGCTTCTTAGAATAGCTCGTTTTCTTCAAAGCTCAGTTCAAGTACCACCTCCTCCTTGGAGCTTTTCCTGATCTACCCTATCTACTGATATGTCTTCCCTAAAATATTTTTATTACCTATATTACAAAATGTGTTTATTTTGTATATTACATGCATGCATGTTAGTGTCTGTTACTCTGATAGAATATAAATTTCCTGAGGACTCAGACTATTTGATTTTGTTTCCCCAGTGCCTAGCTCAGTTCCTGGCATGTGGTTGGTAGGCATGTGATAAATCCTTATGGGTTCAACAGGAAAAGCCTGGATAGGGGCAAGCAAGAGTAGTCCTATGGAGACTTTAGTTCCACAGTGTTTTTGGTTCATTGGACCATTGTTTAATGAGCTCTACGATCCAGGAGTTCTACTGGACCAATTAAGATTCAAATCCTTGTGGGATTCTGGACAAGGTTTACATATGTAGAGAGTTTAATAACTGTTTAATTTGTCACATTTTTCTTTCACTGTGAACTCATGTTAAGTAATATTGCTAAGGAGTTAAGTGTATGAATCTCTAGCTTATATCTTAGACCAATTTTTTTTTCTGTATAGCTGTTCAGGATAAACTTGATCAAATGATCCACATATGGGAGGAAATACACACTTTGGCTGAGGAACGGGAAGCTAAACTGCTGGATGTGATGGAACTAGCTGAAAAATTCTGGTGTGATCACATGTCACTAGTTGTCACAACTAAAGACACCCAGGATTTCATCCGGGAACTGGAAGGACCTGGCATTGATCCCTCTGTAGTGAAACAGCAACAAGAAGCTGCAGAGGTAAAACATTAATGTGTGAAGGAGGAAGAATCAGGGGGACTGAATGTAAATACATTTGAGAAAAAAATTACATGAGCAATGAGTTAATCTGGTTAATACTTGGAATCATTATGATAGGCTGGGGTTTGATATTGATCCTATGGCAGTTGGTATCTCCAGTGATTTCACATTCAGGAAGTGGATCCTATACTTTACTATGAAAATGATGATGTAACATAGCTGCGTTGTTGCCTTTCTGTTCTCTTCTGTCAGTGTAAACTATCATTTCGAAGATTTATTTTTTAATTACCTAATGGTTAGATTCCTGTAGTTTATACATTATAGCATTGTGAACTTTAAAAGGTGCTCCACTCAATTGTGCAATCCAAGTGTCTCTGTGTTACATTGTTTTTTGAATATTGTGCCATTATATTCATGCGGGTGTGAAACTCATGCCTCCTCAAAAACCCTTGCCTCTTGGGTCCTTTCCTCCATCTGATTGGAGAGAGGGTATAGAATTCTCAACCGAGAGTTCCTCCCAGATTCTCTATTTAAGAAGGCAGCCCAGGACAGATGTGTCATCACCCTGCTCCATTTTTCAGTTCTCTTTTATGTGTTATATTGTGAACTCTTAAAGGCCAGGGATTTTCTTTTGCTTTTTTTTTTTAACCTAGCACTTAGCACTTCATCTGGAACATAGTAAGCACTTAATAAATGTCTATTACCAGACTGACAATTATCTAAAGGCCATCCATCTTCTCTTTTCCACATGCCCCCAAGTTCTTTCTGAATTTTGACTGTGGTTATACACATCCACATATTGATATAGGACATTTCCTTAAGATAGAATGCAAGGCAAATATCAAGGAATTAAAATCATGCAGCAAATACTCTTACTCCCTACTTCTCCAGACTACCTCCCTGTTGTTACTCAGTAGGAGCTGTGTAGAATTCATTCACAGCAGGAAGTGAAAAATAACCATTGGAACAGTGTTTCTGTCTGGCTTATCTGTGTAGTGTCAGACTAAAGAGCCTAAAAAGGAAGTCTGGGTTATTGGAACAGCAGCAGCAAAAGCATCCAGGCTTCCCCATGTTGGTATAATTGAATGATCGTTGAAACTCTGGACAGGCTTTGAGAATGTTTTTTCTCATCATCATCTGCTAAGTAGATATGGGATATCAGAGCTCAAATCACAAATGCTGTTTACTTCTATAATCTCCCATTTCTCTGGTTCAAATCTTCCCAAGTTCCCTCTGTCTCAAGACCACATCCAAATTCCTACCAAACATGTGTTGCTAATGTTCCCAGCCAGTCAAGGTCCATGTTAGTATTGCCATTGTTTTTTTTTTTTGCATGTGCTTGTTGAGGGTTCAGGGTCCTCTTGTATGCTTTAAACATTTCCATCCAACCAGATTCCACTCTGGGGGCAGTAGTTTACAAAGGTTTATGTGAGGTGAAGTTTCCCTCACATATAGAATCAATTCATGTTGATTTTGTCTCATGTGTATTAATTGAAGTCTTTATTCATGTCAATCTACATTGAAAACCTGTATATATTTCTGTAATGTTCTGTTTGACAGTTCAGGGTTTTTAATTTCTCTTTCTAGGTGATAAGAGAAGAAATAGATGGATTGCAAGAAGAGCTTGATATGGTTGTGAACCTTGGTTCTGAGCTGATAGCTGCCTGTGGAGAACCAGATAAACCTATTGTCAACAAGAGTATAGATGAGGTATCATGCTTGGCATATTTTAAAAAACACCTATGGATGAAATAGTTGATAACTGGAGATATCAAAATTATGGCTAACATCATTCCAACCTTTATATTACAGTTGAATTCAGCCTGGGATTCTCTAAACAAAGCATGGAAGGACCGAGTGGACAGACTGGATGATGCAATGCAGACTGCTGTGCAGTACCAAGATGGGCTTCAGGTAAAGGAATTGGAGCACATCTGCTAAGCCTCAGCTGTGGGGAATTCTATTTGTTTATCTACAGATCATCATGCTAGAACAGCATATGTGTGCGTGTGTGTTAAAGTGCTTGTCTGTTACTTTATTCCACCCAGTTCTGCCTTTGAACAGCTATTTTTTTGACAATTCAAATAACAAATTTAGTTTGTGTTATGACAAACACATCTATACATACATAATTGAAGTTATTTACAGGACAGATATTTTCAAAAATTAAGAAAATGCCTTCTTACAGTGTGGTATTTGAAAATGTAGTTTAATATCAGACAATAAAATCAGAAATTAATCTTACTTTTTGTTTTCATTAGGGCAAAATAAAATGTAATGAGTAAATATTTAATAAATAATAATGCAAAATTGACTTACAAGTGAGGAAAGTTGATGTTAAAAGGAGTAATTTTTTGTGTATTCATATATATTTTCTTCTGTTACTTCAAACTAAGCTTGTTTGAGTCTTGTATTTTTTTTTACTATAGTTTTCTTGTCCTTATTAGGATAAAGCTGTTGAACTAGACTCTTAGTGTCATTTTAGAGAACTCTCAGTGAGGAAACTCTATTAATGCAGGCTACTACCTGTTTTGCAATATAGTCTTAAGAGAGTAGCCAAGGGCATTGAGAAGTTAAATGACTTATTAAGGATTACACAACCAGTATGTTGTCAAAGATGGGACTTAAATCTGAGTCTTGCTCACTGCAACATATGCAGATCTATATACAGTTCTGTGTTTTGGTTATTTCTTGCATAATTAATGATTCCTCATCCATTTTTAATAACTATTTTTGAGTCACTTATTTTGAAAGCTTTCCATGTAATTTCTAAACTACTGTCTTTAGTCCCCCCCAACACACACACCTTATTACCCTTTACTTCATGCAGTTTCTTGATAATTAAGTCCCCCCATCTTGCCATATAGAAAATCCCTACTGAATATGTTGATATCATCAAGTAGCTATTGTTTTAAAAGCTTAGATGAGAGCAATCACTTCTCTATCTGCCTTGCACTTTCAAGTTTTGTTTTTCTTTTCAAGAATTATTTTGAGATAAAGCAACTGTAGGAAGAAAAATGATATGAGAAATAAAATTCCATGAATGCCCTGACTAACTCTGGCTAGTGAATGCTAGTGAATTCTAGTGTTAGAGATAGATATTTCTCTTTTTTATATAACTGAATACAAAGGAAACTGCCCCTCCCAAGGGTGATTTATTTGTTTTTTTCTTTTCTATTAAGGGGGCCATCCCCCTGCCTGTTCACTGAATGGGCATTACCTCACTTTAAGTGAGAACCTGAAAAGACCTTAACTTAAAAGGCCAAGGTCTCCCAGTTCATCCTGGGTCACCTCCAGTCATCCTGATGAATATCAGATGGTCACTAGATCCAGATAACTCTGGAGGAGAAGTGAAGCTGGTGACCTGCATAGCTCTCCCTCACTCAAAACAAAGTCAAGTACAAGTCATGTCATCATTTATTTGATGTCATGGTCTTCTTTGAAAACAAAGAATGAGCACAGAAGCAATAAAACAACAGTATCTTTAAAAAATTCCTTAAATGACTTCTTTGTGTATAGTTTTGTTCTAGGCCCTGGGGGAGATATCAGGATAATGATGTGACATAAAATTTATCATTAGAGGACAGCATGGCTAGAGCATTAACTGCATGGAGTATAATGAAGTAGGGTGATTGCAGGTTATTCGAAGGCCTAGAATGCCAAGCAGAGAGTCAGTGAAGTTTTTTGGACTTAGAAGTGAAATGACCAAATCTATGTATGAGAAAGGTTTTTACTATCAGCATTATGAAAGATAGATTATAGGTAGAAGAGTGGAGAGGCAAAAAAAATGTTAGGAAGGTATTTCAGTAGTTGTGGTAGGTATAAGAATGATGGGCAGCTAGATGGCACTCACTGGGCTTGGAATCAAGAAGACTCATCTTCATGAGCTCAAATCTGCCTCAGATATTAGCTGTGTGATTTGGGGCAAGTCACTTAACCCTGTTCCTTTCATTTTTCTCATCTGTAAAGTGATCTGGAGAAGGAAATGGCAAACCACTCCAGTATCTTTGCCAAGAAAACCCCAAATGAAGTCACAGAATCCAACACGACTAAAACGACTGAACAGCAACAAATGAGCGTGGTAGCAATTAGAACCATGTGCAGTGTGAATAGAGAAGAGGAAGGGGATTTAAAAAGTTGTCACAGAAATGGAGTTTAACAATAAATGATCATGTTTGAATTGTGAAGGAGAGGATAGAAAAAAAGATGAACGTGAAAGACAGTACATAGGAATCACAATACCACTAGGAATAGTGAGCTAAGGAAAATATAATGAGCTTGGTTTCAGGGATATTGAGTTTGACCTGCCAAAGGGACATCAAGGGGGACATAGCCTATAAACAAGTTGGCCATGAGGATCTTGATCTCAGATGAAAAAACATAAATTTGGAATCCATCAGTATAGAAATATTATTTGAGGCGCTAACTTAAAGAAACTGAGAAGTTGAAGAGGCAGAACAGGAGCATTTGAGAGGTAGAAAGAAAACAAATGGATTGTGGTGTTGGGTCAGCAATGTAAAAAAATGTAAAAAAAAATGTCAAGAAGGGTGGCAATTAAAAAAAAGGAATTGAATTTGATGTTTAAAGGCTCGTTGCTGATCTTTGGGAAAGCAATTTCAGTAGTGGAGCAGGTCATAAGTCAGATTGCAAAGGGGTGAGATAGTCAGGAAGGAGAGACAATTTTTTCCAAGAAATTTAGGAAGAAAGGAAAGGAGAAAGATGGCGTCATAGCTGGATAGGTTAGTGGGGCCAAGAAGAGCTGTTCCTTTTTTTTTTTTTCCAGATTGAACATCTGGGTGACCTCGGGTGAAGTGGTTTTTCCACTTTTTTGTGCATCTTTTTAGGCATAAGGGAAAAAGCCAATAGAGAATAACAGTGACTAATGTATATTGTTGCCAACTTTATTAAAAGTGTAGAATTCTCTTATTCTAAATTCAGCACTCATATTTAACGCAAGTTCATCCTTTTATTCAGTGTTTATATGACTGAGGAAAAAAAATAAAAATGAGAAGATTTTGAATGCTATTTGTTGCAATTCAAATGCTTTTAATGCTCATTGTTCTTATGTGCTAGATTTTGACATTATCCCAGATAACAATGTGCACTGTTACTGTGACAGAGCATGTTTTTTCTCGTTGTTGTTTGAATTCAGTAGTAAAACTCTTGTCCATGACTGACTCATTTGAAAAATGCCTTATTCAGCTATCTGTTGACTTTAAAAATTGGACTTTAAACATATTTCAACAGATTGCTCTTGAAGCAGACAGGTGTGATATGTCACATTTATATCTTTCTTCTTTTGTCTTGTTGAACTTGTAAGAGCTTCTCTTTAAAAATTTATATCTCAAAGCTCTTCGTCAGATTCTGGGAACCTGTTTAGTATCAAATTTCAATTAAAATGATATTCAAAATGGATGCAGAATTGCTGGTTTCATCCATTTCAGGTTATGGTCATAGTCTCTTAAATACATTAGTATTCTTAATAATTGTTGATTAAAACATTTTAAATAAAAAATAAACTTCCTATAGAGTTTTGCAATTTATAAAGAACTTTCTTCATTCGTAGTAGTCTTGGTAGACCTATGATTAAGCTTCTTAATAATTAATGGTAGTATCCAATGTTGTACCAGTTTCACAGGCACCTATAATAATGTATGTGCAATGTATTTTTCAGGCAATATTTGACTGGGTAGATATCGCTGGTGGTAAATTGGCTTCAATGTCACCCATTGGAACTGATTTGGAAACTGTGAAGCAACAAATTGATGAACTCAAGGTATGACTTAAGTCTACATACTTTAGCAAAGTATGCTTTGCATTTGAAAACTATATGTACCAGAGGTATGCTGGTGCAAATTCAAACTGGCTCATGAAAGCCAATTATTAAAACTTCATTGTGAGCATTTATACTTTAGAAATTGGTAAATTCTACAAATCAGGGATTGATTTATTGTTTTGTTCATTGTCTAGACTTATGGAGGTGGAGAAAAGTGGAGGAGAAAATGTTAACAATTCAGATTAAGTTTAAGTGTTTGTGCAAATACGTGAATACCCCCCCAATTGTTAAAATATAATATTTACCAGCATGCCCCAGCTTGTACCCTAGATTTCTGTAAAATGAATTTCTTTCAGTCAGTTGATTTATTAATAGTTGGTTTGGAGGAAGGCAGAGTTCTAAAGTAGCCCTTATGCTGTAATAATAATACCACCCTTCCTCATTTCCATACACCACAATCGTTCTCTCTAGTCTTTTTCCTCATTGACTCTAGATGCCCTCTTGAGAGGGTGATTAGGCAATTACCGCTAAAGTTTTTCAGCTGCTCTTTATCACAGCTTAGTTTCAAAAGGACAACTCTCTTGATCTTTAGTCCTTCCTATATGCATCACACAGTTTTCAGTACAATGTAAAGGGTTTCTGTGATTATCTTTAAAATATGCATATTCTAGCATGGAAATGTGCCACAAAATGATTTCAGCATCAATATAAAATTTTGATTTTCTGGTTCCATTTTAAGTGAAATTGTTTAAATTCAGGCATTATTAATGCTTTATGTAGCAATGTGCTAAATGCATAATTTATTTTTTAGGAACAATTAAATGTATGCGAAGAAAATCACTTTTGTGGATGATTTTAAATTTATAGTCTATTTCCTGCTACACAAGGAAGAACATTTATGCCTGGTCATCCATTGCAGTTGCTTTTTTCCTTAAATTTTTCAAACTAACAATAAAACAAATTATTGAGGAATTATTTTCTTTACACAGCCAATGTTTTGTTAGCCTGGTAGTTGGAAAACCTTAAAATTGGGAACATGTCATACCAAGAGCACTGTGAGGTTTCCTGAAGAGAGAGCTTAGTGAAATAAAATTATAATATACCATTTCTGATACAGAAAAGTATGTGAATAAATATAATTGAAGATATCATATCTCCAAAAGGCACATGAAAATATCAATAAAAACAATTTCATTTCTCTAATGCTAGAAGTTAATCTGGGTAAAATTCTACTTTCCCAGAGGAAATCCTCTATTAGCTTCACATGCCTAAGGTAGCTCAATTTCTTGTCTGCAGCATCCCTAATGTAACATCATAGTCTTAAAAATTTTTTTATGTGTGTAATTGTATGTGTATATGTAATATGTGTAATTGGACCTAGTAGGGAATTATATAGAGTCTAGAAATGTACTCACTTGGTAAAGAAACAACACTTTGATGCTGAAATAGGGAATAAAAACAACAGTACGGCCATTATAAAAAAAATTATAGGATGAAGAAAAAGTCACCAAATCCTTTCAATCTATAAGCTTTTTTTCATGTCTTAGAATGTTTCTTCTTACAAAAGAGATTAAAAAGACCATGTATACCCAAGGAATATCTGACCTAGAGGAGCAATTCATTTTGTTATTCTTTGCTTTTTAAAACTTAACTTTGTCTCACAGGGTATTATAAAGTTATATCTTTAAGTGTTTGTTTCTATGTTGTTTTTATAATAGCAATTTAAATCAGAGGCCTATCAGCAGCAAATAGAAATGGAAAAACTAAACCATCAAGCAGACCTCTTACTGAAGAAAGTTACAGAAGAAAGTGATAAACACACCGTCCAAGATCCCTTGATGGAACTCAAATTGATTTGGGACAGCTTAGATGAGCGTATTATCAATAGACAGGTAAATAAAAAGGCATTTTGTGTGTGTGTTTCCCAACCTGGAACGTTTAATTCTGTTTTCTCTGGTTATAACAGGTTTTATTATGTTCAAACCAAGGGACATTGGATAGGTTTTGTCTAGAGGGAGTGTTCCCCTCCTCCACTTTCCCCCCTGCTCCCAGCATATTAGATAAATTCTACTTTGACATATTTAAGGAGAATCTGGATAACAGTTAAACAGGATGGATTGTTACCTGCATCATTGGTGGAAATATCCACATTGATGGTGTCAAAAATCTCAGTAGAGAAGCCTACTAGGTTTTAATTTTCTAACTGCCTGGATCTTTTTTTTTAAAGGCATTTAAATATTAACATTATAAATACTTGATGTGGACATGATTATGCCTTTCCACCACTCTTGTTTCATTTAAACTCAAAGTGCCTAAGTAATAACTATTTTCAGCTAAGAGAAATGATACTCAGAAATTTAAATTTAATATGTAAAAGATTTATTTTTGTTTAAGTTGCCTCCATAAATTTGCCTATGTCTAGTACATTGACTTCTATTATAGAACAAGTATCAGTGGTAACTAGGTGGTGAAGTGGCTTGAGTGCTATACCCAGGGTTAAGAATAACTGAGTTAAAATTTAACCTCAAATACCTGCTAGCTATTAGATCCAGGCTAAACCACTTAACCTATGTTTGCCCCAATTTCTTCAACGGTAAATGATCATAGTACTAGCAAATTATCTCCCAGGGTTGTTAAGAGGGATCAAATGAGATAATATTTGCTAAGCAGTTCGCACAGTTTCTGACATATAGTAAGCAGGTGCTACGTAAATGATAGTTAGGCATAATTGTTTTGTAATGTAAAACAATCATAAAGATTTCATTGTCACATTCTTTTCTTTTCTTTTCTTTTTTTTCCTAAAGCATAAGCTCGAGGGAGCTCTCTTAGCTCTGGGACAGTTCCAACATGCTCTAGATGAGTTAATGACTTGGCTGACACATACTGAGGATTTGCTAAATGAACAGAAACCAGTTGGTGGAGATCCTAAAGCCATTGAAATTGAACTTGCCAAACATCATGTAAGTAAATGCTTTAAATGACTGGTGCATTTTTATTAATAATTATTTAGAAGTATCATGTATATGCTGTTTTCAGCAGAAGCTAATGTTAAAATAAAGAAAGGAAGACTGCTGTATAAAAATACACACGTGAATATTTATTTTATTTGTATGAATTTTCTATTTATTTTTCTTTAAACACAGAAGATGAGTGGAAGGTTTATATTAATGGCAAAAAAGACAAGAAAATTAAGTTGTTCTTTATGTAGCTCGTAATTGATTTTTCCTCCCTGTGGATTAGGGTCAGTTAGTAGAAAAAAAAGTTTCTTCAACCTTAGATAATTCCTGATATCCACCAGTCTCTTAAATTTTCATACTTGGATGAAGTGCTGATTCTTCATAAGTATTCTGAATTCTATCCTTTGGGAAAATGAACTTGACTTTTCAGTAGAACAATTTTACTCTCTGTTGATTAGGGTTATGAATGTTTATTTAGCTTCCAGCACTTTTAGACAGTTTGATACATGCATCAGGAAATGCCTATATAGACAGATTCTGTCCCAGCTCCAAATGATCTCAGAAGCCTGCTGCTCTTCCCTTAAAACTTTCCTCTCTGTTCCTCCGCTAGATGTGTACTGTCTGACATAAAACAGAGAAGGGTCTTTTTATTAGTCATTACCATCTCTGGTTCGGTGAATGTAGGGTACTATTATGATGCTCTCTTATGAAAGTAGAGGGAAGTTTAATGTTTCAGCTCTTGCCAAAAGTCACAGTAGCCTTTCCTGGCACACAAACATTACTAACTTTGTGTTTATTTCTTTGAAACCTTCTTAGTTAGAAACTGCTTTCTCATCTGTTTGGCATTATATTTTCCACTTGCCTCTTGATAAATTGCAGTTTGTCCTATTGGGAATACTAACCAGTCCTTGGTTTTTTTTTTTTTTTTACTGTTTTGAAAGAAGAAAGGATACCTACAAGCAGGTTTTTTTTTTATATAAAGGTAGTACAGGAAATACTTAAGTATCTAAATGCCCAACTTATTAATGAGCAGCTAGGTGGTGTAGTGGATAGAGTGCCAAATCTGGAGTAAGGAAGGTTCATCTTCCTGAGTTCAAATCTGACCTCAGGTGCCTACTAGCTATGTGACCCTGGGTAAGTCACTTAACTCTATTTGCCTCAAGTTACTCATTTGTAAAATGACAAACTCCTTTAGTATCTTTACAAAGAAAACCCCAAATGTGGTCACAAAAGAGTCAGACATGTCTGAAATGATTAAACAACAAACAACAACGTAAGTAGCTTGCCCCACTTACGGCACTAAGCCTTCTGTTCCAAACATTAGACCTTTTGTCTCCTTCCCATCATTTAAAGAGATGTTCAGGAACACAGTATTAAGGTGATGCTGGATCAGCTTTTAGAAAGGAAATCAGTGATCACTAAGTGTTCACTAAATTAAGTTAGCATAGTTTGGACATGAGCCATTCTAACTTAATTTGTCATGCCATACTAACTTCATTTGGATATTTTTTTTTTTGGTCCAAATAACCACATAGTCACAGGGGCATGCTACAGAAATGGCATAACAAGATTCCAGGGAACTTTATGACAAAGTCATTCATGCTTTCGGATAAGATGGAAAAATGTTTCCTAAATAATAGTTAGATGAATTAAGAACTTTTGAATGATCAGACACAAAAAAAGTCACAAAAGGGTTTATTAACTTGGAGCTTGTTCTGTAGGGAGGTACTCCAGAGGTCTGTCCCCAGCTCTTTACTACTCAGTATTTTATTAGTGACCTGGATGACTTGGTTGAAACAATATGTAGCAGATTTATAGATAACAGGAAGTTGGGAGTAACTGCTAATGTTCTTTCTTTCTGTCTCTGATGAAGATGTAGCCCTTCTTGCAAAGGGAAACCCCTCTCTATGAACCTTTGATCCTGTCCACTCTCATCTTTGCCCTCCCTCCCTCCCACCTTTTTTCCCCTCCCCCTTAGTTTCCTTCTTTTCCCTCTATTCCCTTCTTTCTCTTATGTCTGTATTTCCCTATCTACTTATTTCCTCCTTGCTGCCTACAAATACATACGTATCTCATCCTCTCCATCTTCCTCAATAGATTGCCTTCACTGTCATTCTCTCTTTTTGCCTTCTTCTCTGTCCCCTTTTTCCTTCTCCCTCTATCCACTCCTCTCTTTCTCTTATGTGTGTATTTCCCTATCTACTCCTTCTTTCCTGCTGCCTACAAAGCCCACATCTTTCCTCACTTGGTTTGACCATCCCTGCTGTTGTCTGATGTCTTTGCTTTCATCAGTAAATTTCTTGAGCAAACCATCTACATTAGGTGCTTCTCTTCCTCTTTGGGGCTTACTCTCTTCTGAAGTCTGGCTTTCATGTTATTCACCTGAAACTTCCCTCTCCAACATTAGCAAGGGTCTCTAATGGTCTTTTCCCCAATGCTCCCCCTTGACTTCTCTGCAGCATTCTTCCATGCTGATCACCTATTCCTCCCTTTCTTTAGGTTTTTGTGACTCTTTTGGTTCTCATCCTATCTGACCACTCAGTAGTCCCCTTTGTTGGCATATTATATTATATTTAGATTTTATATTCTTGAGCTATTAGGTTAAGATGTAAGAATGGGTCCAAATTAATAGCACCTACTTCATAGTGTTGTGAGGATCATGTGATCTAAATTAGTAATTGTAAAGCATTTATCACAGTGCCTGGCACATAATAAGTTACATAAATATTAATTATTATTTCATTATTGTAATTTTTAGCAAATAAACTGGTGAATCTAATGTAAAAGAAGTAATATTCATTCAACCCTGTCTGTATATACCTTCATAGGTATATGGGATACTTATCAGATACTTATCAAATTGGTAAAAAAATTTTCACCTGATCATTTTTGTGGGTGATATTATCAAACACACATGTATGTATGTACACACATATGTACACAGGGCAGCTTGTTGTAGTCTTAAAGACAAACCCAGCCTAGTAATTGTTTTTAATGTTAGTAACTATGCAAAGGTTGGTGGTTGGATTTGTCACTCAGAATAAATTAAAAGTAATGGTAAAGGGGTGTAACTGACAGACACCTTGGTATCATTTTATTATTTGAAGGTGCTCCAGAATGATGTGTTAGCTCATCAGTCCACAGTGGAAGCTGTTAAGAAGGCAGGAAATGACCTAATTGAATCAAGCGCAGGAGAAGAAGCAAGCAATCTCCAGACCAAGCTGGAGGTTTTAAATCAACGCTGGCAAAATGTATTGGAGAAAACACAACAAAGGAAAAAGCAGCTGGATAGTGCTCTGCACCAGGTGAGTGGGAAAAGAAACTCAGAGACTAAAGCATAGTATTCAAAACCAAAAATAGCATAGGGTAGTGAAAGTTGTTTTTAGACTCCTCTTTATCCGATTGCTCTTGCTCTGTCCTGCAGGATTGAGCATCGGGAACACAGACATTGTAGTTCTTGTCCTAGGACTTGAGAAATGCCTTTCTCAAATATGACTAGTGAAGGAAAAATTTGTCAGTCTCTGACATTTCTAATAGCAGAGATAGATTTAGGGGCTAGGATTACTTAAGCATTGTCTTTTAGAGAATTTGCACCTCCCAAACCTAAGACTTGTTTGAATTTAGGCGCAAGGGTTCCATGGAGAAGTTGAAGATTTACATCAGTGGCTGACTGACACTGAACGTCACTTGTTGGCATCAAAACCTGTTGGAGGATTACCAGAAACAGCCCGGGAGCAGCTTAATGCCCATATGGTAAGTACATCATTTCAAAAATCTCTCTAGTTAGCCTGGGATTAGGAGATTAACTTTTATAAGTACTTCTAGTGATTGGAAACTGCTTACAATGCACAAGCTTTATGAAATGTTAAAAAATTTATAGCAGAAACAGTTATTCAATTTGTGGAAATACGCAATTAGCTAATTATATGCCTGAAGGTTAACACAGCTGTACTTGTGAAAGGATTGTGTTTCCATGTACATAAAATGATAGTTCATCAATGAGTGTGACTTTTAGCAACTAGAAAATTGAATTTTTTAGATTTTAGTCCAATTTTTTCCCCCCCATAAGGGATTAAAAATTTATATAAACATTACTACCATTGTATGACTAATACCATATTATGTCACTTAGTTGGAAAAAGAAACAAGGTGCAGAGGAATGGCCACATTCCCCTTTTGGCACTCATTTATTAATAGCAAGTAACTGTCTTAATTTCTTGAAAAAAATATTCCTAATTATTTAAATGAGAAAAGAAACGAATCATCTTTTTTTTATGATAGCTTTTAGATTTTATCCTTAGTTATTTTCATGTGAAAGATCATAGAGGGACTTTTCCTTAATCATAAATATAGAGCATGGCACCTGTGTGCTATCTCCTTCCATGGTTTCCATATTATGAGGAAAATTATGACACAGTGCTTATTAATAGGTTGGCTTAATTGTTTGTTGTTTTTGCTAAGATGTTGATTTCTAATAAATTAGAGGTGAAACCATCTTGGATTCACTAACATTCTGTTACGCACCTTATCAGAAGACAGTTTGGTCAAGGTGTGATAAAAGCACTGCATTTGATGCCAGATGACTGGGTTCAAATCCTGGCCTAGACACATTACCTACAAGCAAGTCATTTAACCTTTATGGGCCTCAACAATAACTGAGTCCCTTCCAGAAATAAACCTGTGATCCTTGGTTTGAAGTTCACAGAGCTATTTTATCATTCCTGTAGTGCCCAACTATTTATTTGTTGGAAGGATTTGTTTTTTCTAATTATTTTCAAGTGCAAGGACCTGTTTTACATTGGTAGAGTGTCCACATCAAGAGTCTTCCCATATCGGTGAAATCTCAGGTCAAGTTAAAAACAAACACACAAATGAATAAATGTGATTTGTGAGTATCTACTTAGGCTTATTTTCCAAAACCAAATAAAAACAAATGGAAATTAGGAACTTAGGATATATTATCTATTAGAATATGTTTGAAGTTTTCTATTCTTAAGGACTTATGGAAGGGTGCACATCTGGATATGAACTATATTCTACATGTAGAAGTTATGTAATTCAGAACTCTAGATTGATGACTTAGAGGAAAAGTAGAACTCTTGAATTTACTTCTTTACAATCCTGTTTTTTGATATATTAATTTAGGAACTCTGTGCTGCCTTTGAAGTTAAAGAAGAAACATATAAGTGCCTCATGCAAAAGGGCCAGCAGATGCTTGCAAGATGCCCAGAGTCTGCAGATACAAATGTTGACCAAGACATAAATAACTTGAAAGAAAAATGGGAATCTATAGAAGCTAAACTCAGTGAAAGAAAAGTATGTACATTGGTTAAAACAAAAGAGAATGCTTTTTATCATTTGTCTTTCCTAGATATGAATTATTTTCTTTGTAGATTTATCTTAAGACCCTGAGAGTTTTTAATGTTTTATACTTATATACATATTAGGAAAAAATTAAACTTATGAGTTGTAAAGGGTTAATAGAATAAAATTCTGTCTCCACACATAAAAAAATAATCAGTAAAAATGGAACAATAATGTTTGCAATTATATTTATGTGTTGTCAGCTGTTTTTAATTATAGAATTATGAACCTTTGAATCAATGAGTGAAAATGCATTTATTAAGCTCTTATGGTATATAAGCATTGTGCTAAGTCTCAGAGATATATACCAGGAAAGTTTGACAGTCCTCTCTATCAGGGTACTCATATTCTAATTATTGAAGGCAACACTGAGAGTTCACTTGCAAGGAAAATGGAAAAGACTGGTGGTCCCTAAGAGAGCACCATTTGGGCCTATGGCTGGACCCAAGACTCTTTGGGATGCATCAGCAATTTTGCTCAGATGGTGATGCCCTGGCACTGAGCAGGTCTCGTAGCAGGGCAAATGGTAAGGCCTGGTGAGCTAGAAGTAGTAGTGGAAGGGATGATGCTGAACAAAGTTTTTGTAGGATTGGACTTAATCATAATTGTATAGAAGTTTAAGAAAATATTGAATAACCTACATAAAGGTTAAACATCAAAAGTAAAAGTTTCTAAGTAAGGAGATAAAAAGTTCATGTTAAATTATAAATACATTTTTTTTCTCTTTTTATTAGTTTGAAATTGCGGCAGTGAAGGTGCTGCTTTACTACAAGAAAAATGTTAAAACAGTAGAGTATTAGATACAATCTGCCATTTAAGTTACCAGACATGTTGAATTTTTTTTTATAATTTATACTATTTTTGGCATTTCATATCGACAATATTACTATAAACTTGCTATTTTTAACAGTCCAGTTTAACAAGATATACTGAAACACCGTGGCCTAGAATACAATTCTCAGATGTTTTCTAATATTTTCACTGTGGACTTATTTAAAAAAGAATGAGTGTAGATCATTCACTAATAAAGTAGGGAGGCAGAGAGTGGCCAAACTGAAAAAAGAACCTCTGAAATAGCAAGTACTAAATAATCCCCTTTTTTCAGGCTAAACTGGAGGATGCCCTTAATTTGGCCATGGAGTTCCACAATTCTCTTCAGGACTTCATCAACTGGCTTACCCAGGCTGAACAAACGTTGAATATAGCTTCTCGGCCAAGTCTCATCTTAGACACTGTCTTGTTTCAAATTGATGAACACAAGGTAGGTTGTAAATCTGAAAGATAGCATTTTCATTTTTCCTTTTCAAGATACTGGGAAGTTTCACTGCTAGAAATCTGTATTTTAGGTTTTTTGTATTATAGGTTTCAGTCTTCCTAAAGTATTTGGTGGTATTGTTTTTTAAACTATTTGTTATATAAACATAGAAAAACTGACTTACATATAATGCTTTTCTCTGGAAAGGTCTTTGCCAATGAAGTAAATTCTCATCGTGATCAGATCATAGAGTTGGACAAAAATGGAACCCACCTGAAATATTTTAGTCAAAAACAAGATGTTGTCATTATTAAAAATCTCCTGATTAGTGTACAGAGTCGATGGGAAAAAGTTGTCCAACGATTAGTGGAAAGAGGACGAGCTCTTGATGATGCAAGGAAGAGAGCAAAGCAGGTAATTCGGTAGCTTGTGTGGAACTAAATTTAGCAGTAAGTCATACCTAACTGTTAAAAAATCTTTATGTTATTAAATATTTTATTGCAGGTTGAAATAGAGACAACAATTCATTGCTGTAAGCCCAGGAAGTTATTTCTTTAGTTAAAGGGCAGCACCTCAAGTACTGACATCTTTACTTCCTGCCCTTGTATTGGCATTTAGTCATAAGGAGAAATCTGAAAAGGAATGATTATAGCCTTTTTCCACAAGGGCTATTATCAACTCTATGGACAAACAAAGTTTTATTTGGTTTTGGTTGTTTAGTTTTTTTCCCTTAATCTCTGCTTCTGACCTGCTTAACACATGTAGTTATGTGGCTACTGTTTGTTCAACTTGTAAAGATGAAATTTATGCAAAGAGATGGTTGTGTATTCTTCAATACAAAGTCCTTTGAGGTCTGTTTAATGTATCTAATGATATACCTTCTTAAGACTTTTCTTCTCCTCTCTGAATTTTACTAGAAGTCCTAACTATCTGTTCACCAAATCTATATTTCCCCTTAACCATTTGATAAACTATTCTAATATTTTAAAGTAAAGTTTTGTGTTTGGTTAGATTTTTTTTCTGGTTAAGAGGTTAGAATAACATCATATATACCATTTTAGGTGTTAAAAAAAGATAAATTATCTTTTCACAGTCCATACTATTTCTATTTATAAGAGAAAATAGCTAGCTACTGTGTTCTGATAGAAAGATAGTGACCTTGGCTGGCTGTGAGAAATAATTTATTCTTTCCAAGGGCATTCTCTATGATGGAGACTGAATTGTAAAATTGTCATTGTTGTACTTTATGTGCCCTACTTAGTTGCATTTCTTATATGTCTTTATGGATCCTTTGAGTACTCACTTCCAATTCTAATGTCATAGGAGTAGATTGTGTTGGCCTATGCATGGAACTTCATAATGCCAAAGAAGGGATGCCTTAAACCAGGCATTCCTCTCCATTCCAACAAATATAAAGGGGAGAATTTGGTGCAGAATATAACTTTTTTTATCATGGGCATTTTGTGAGTCATGATTACTCACATTACAAATGTCTCTTACATAGAGCTAGTTACATAATACTACAAATTCCTTTCAACCAAGCGTAGGGAATTCCCTGATGCAGGTCTTTCCCAAGGCCAGTTTCCTTTATCCCCTCCCCTAAATATACAACATTTATTATCTTAATTGATTCTATGCGCATACAATAGCTGTCTATCCTATATATGGGCATACACATGTAAACACATACTTCTTTAAATTCACTTTCCCCTTTCCTTCAATTTTTGCCTGGGTAGTCCATTAAAAAAAAATACCTCCTCTCTGTTCCATTTGTGTCCTAATGAAGTACCTCAATCATGATGATAAGGGTGTGGATAATGCTACTAATTAAAGAAGGAAATGGCTAACCATTCTAGTGTCTTTGCCAAGAAAATCCCCATGTATGGTCCAGAATATGGTCCAGAGGGTCACAAAGAGTCAGACATGGCTGAATCAACTGAACAGCAATCAACAAATATGCTAGCAAACTGTTATCAGGGAAAAACAAAGGCAAGTTTTGAAGTAAAATTAGGCAAAAGAAAGAAAATTAACATTATCAACCTGTAAAGCCCTTGAAAAAGCAAGAATTCCTCTTCACAAACTTCTAAGAATCCTTCTCATAGTTAAGTCTAGTTTTACCTAAATGCCTGGATTCACATGAATAAAGTGATTTCTTAGTTGACTAGAATGGTATAATGCAGAGAAAGCTGGTTTCAGAACTAGAAAATGGTTATGTCCTGGTTATGATACCCTCTGCCTGTGTAACCCTGTGTAACTGTGTGACTCACTTAATCTCCAAGTGCTTTGGGCAGCTGTCTAAGACCATGAGTTGCCAGCATTGGTAGGAGTTTCCTTACCTAGAAGTTTCCTATGCCAATGGAATTGCAGGTCTAGCTCTTTATCCCTGTTAACAGTACTCGTGTTACAACAGTTTTGATTTTTCTCTCCCTCTCTCCCCTCTCTCTTTTTCCATCCTCTCTGTTTCACTTTTCCACCTCCTCTTTACATTTCAAACTTGCACTGTTTACCAGCAGTAGAATTTTTTGCCTAGCCTGGGAACTTAACCTACCATTTATAATGCCTTTTATATGAAGAAAAAATTCTGAATTTCCAACAGTTGGCTTAGCAGTCACATTTTGATATGTGAATACTATGATTCTACAAACTGTTAGTCAACTATAGACTCTCTATAAAGGTGTTTCTATGTACAGTATCAGTGACTGTATTTTTTATAACTATGAATGTGGTAAACTGGAAAGAACTCTAAACTCTAGAACTGAGAGAACTAGGTTTTATTTTTGATTTTAACAATGACTTTATAAAAGCTCTGATATCTTAAGAAAACCTTTTCAATTCTGTGAATCTGTCATCAATAAGAAGAGGGGGATAGATTAAATAATTAAGTCCATTTTGCTCTAAAATTCTGTGCCCATATTACAACTCTTATTATTAAATAATTGAAGTACATTATCTGAGACAATTGTATTCAGTTGTGTGACTTTGGACCCAAGTTCCTTAGTCTTTCTGTGCCTCATTTTCTTTATGTGTAAAATGAGTGTTGGACTAGAAGATTTCAAAATTCCTTCCAGTTCTGATTCTATGAAAATTTGTCAGACCTTCTTGTGTATCCCTAGTATGATCAGCAATGAGTAATTCCCAATTCCCTAAAGAGTACTAAGTCTTTTCAAGGTGAAAGAGCAGTGGGGGATAGGGGGAAATAATCTTACACACAAATTTAGTTATTTGGCTAAAACAATCAGCAGTAGCTCTCATTATTTTCTTTAAACCTTTTTACAGCTCCTTTCAGCTTTCTCAAATTTTTGTTCAGGTTTATGTGTCCGAGACATGATACTCTTGGTCATTAACAAACCATTCTTTCAGAGGATGTACTAGATTTAAATAAAAATGTAAACCATTCTTTCTGGTCATTTATATCTATGAGGAAAGATTATAGATTCTATTTATGTAGTTCTTTTAGTTTCTGTTTATCTTACATAAATTTATATAGTGTAAAAATAATTTTGTTATTGTTGTTTTTTGGTAGTTCCATGAAGCTTGGAGCAAACTCATGGAATGGCTAGAAGAATCAGAGAAATCTTTGGATTCGGAACTTGAAATTGCCAATGATCCAGATAAAATAAAGACACAACTTACACAACATAAAGTGAGTCCAACGTTGGAAAAAAGGAAATTATCTCATTGCATTGTGATGTCATTTTCCAACCTCAGTTTATCATATTTTGTCTAAATCAATAGAGAAAAGAACTATTCCATGTAAACTAGTGCCAGATTAAATATGGTGGTGTCAGATTCCAAACTAGATATCTGGACTAGATGACTTCTGAAGTCCTTTCCAATTCCATATGTCTAAAATAAGGAGCTGTTTTCCAGATTGTTCAAATGGCAATAATATTCCCTCTACCCAGAAACACTTTTTTAAGATAGCATATTCA
Source organism: Potorous gilbertii (assembly GCA_028658325.1). NCBI lineage: Eukaryota > Metazoa > Chordata > Mammalia > Diprotodontia > Potoroidae > Potorous > Potorous gilbertii. The sequence continues at coordinate 341,665,714 of CM053770.1, read as the reverse complement.
TTAGAATCTCTGAAATTAGTTGTTATAGAAAAAAATGCAACATGCCAACACACAGAGGTTCTTCATGATAGAAAATGGAATTATTTACAAATGAAAGAGAAAAAAATACTTCAAGAATTTGCAGTGGTTAAAGCATTGTGTTTTTGATTGGCCACTCTAATGGTTTGTGAATTAAGTGGAAGCAATTAAATTTTCCACTCTATTTAGAGTCATGGTTTGTGAATTAAGCAGAGACAATTAAAATTTACCCTCAAGATTTTGGAATAGTTCTTGAATAAAAGATATTTGTATCTTTCCATACTATATTTTTTTCTACCTGGAAACCCTCCTAAAACCAATGAAAAAATTGAAAAAATTACCTTGCTCAAAATGGCGTTTTTAATATTTGACTTCAAATATAGATATAATGTAAATATATATATATATGAGGACCCTCAACATTCTTGGTGTGCCATTGTTAAAAAATGAAGCACTTAGTTATTTTCTGTGCTTGTTAATCATTTGTGGTCCCAGTTATTATAATTAAGTTTTTTTCTAGTGCATTTTTCTCATACCTTTATTAATCATATATTTTTTTCCACTTCAAATATGCAGGAGTTCCAGAAAGCACTCGGAGCAAAACACTCTGTCTATGACACCACAAACAGAACTGGACGTTCTCTGAAAGAGAAAACCTCTCTGACTGATGACAATTTGAAACTGGATGATATGTTAAGTGAGCTCAGAGATAAATGGGACACCATATGTGGGAAATCTGTGGAAAGGTAAAATGAGTTCTTTAAAATAGTTTTAAAACTTAAAAAAAAATACAGCAAATTGAGGGTAATTTAAATTGCTTGAAAGAACTAATTAGAAAACATTCAAGAGCTAAACTATTGAAGAGCTTACCGCAGTACTAAATACTGTGATAAACCCTGGGGATACCAACAAAAAGTACGGTTCTTGCCTGCAAAGAGCTGGCATTCTAATAGGAAGAGATTGGTTGGTTGGTTGGTGGGTCATTGTCCTTCGTTCTCAGAGGACCAAAATGACATGACTGTGCAAGAGTCAAGTTTCTCTGTGTCCAGCTGTGACTGATCAGACCAATATGAGCTTGGAATGTTTTACTATAGGTTGGACACAGATAGTCCATATGAACACTTGGATTCTCTAAATTTGCACATCCTGTGTTTCCTTTGAGCTGTTTCAATTCTGCTTTGCCCATAGAGTATAGTACCTTCTCTGATGTGGACACACCATGCTGAGCAGTCCTGTGCCAGTGTATCTCCTGTCACATAATCAATTCCAAAGTTCTTAACAAAGACCTTGAGAGTGTCCTTGTATCACTTCGGACCACCATGTGAGCTCTTGCCCTATCTGAATTCTTTTGGCATTTGATCAACATGAACAGCCCATCAGAGTTGCACTCTCTAAAGCAGAGTTTGGATGCTTGGTGGTTTAGTTCAAGAAAGGACCTCAGTGTCTGGTATCTTACCCTGTCAGGTCATCCTCAGAATCTTCCTAAGACAGTTCAAATAGAAGTGATTCAGTTTGCTGGCATGGCGCTGGTAGACTGCCCTGGTTTCACAAGTCTGCAACAATGAGGTCAGCACAACAGCTCTGTAGATCTTCAGTTTGGTAGTCAAGTCTATTAACTCTTCTCTCCCATACTTTCCAAACACTGAGCTAAGCTCTGGGAGCTAACTAGGAAGAGATAGCACACTTAGAAGAGGTCAGTTACAAGGTCTTGGTGTCAGTATAGATGGCAACACCCAGCAAACTTAAGGCTTTAACAAAAAGGCAGATAGTTGTAACAACAACAACAATGAAAATTCAGAAAGAAACTTTAAAGGGCTCATGTGCTTTGCATGTATATTATTTCATTTATTCTAAATAAAATTCCTGTAAGTGTGAAAATTATCACCATTTTATTGGCAATAAGATTTTTTAAATATATTGATTTTCTTTTGACATTTTTGACACTTCTCAGTAAATAACTAAATCAACATGGCTGTAAGTTAATTTTCTTCCCAAAATAGTTAAGCAAAGCCTTTTATTTTTAACTGATGCTATGTTACTTCCAACTGTTGTAGTTACTGGGTATTTTTTTTTATAGTTTAACAAATATTAGCAGAATGGAATGGTGAGTACTTTAACTTCAGTATACTGTACCAACATTGCTTATTATATTTGGTCTAAATTTTGTTGTCTCATCTCTTATTATTCACTTGGTAATGAAATTTAGAAGTTTACCTAACCCTGTTTTGGAAGTTCATCTAACTAACTCCATTGTTAGAATAGCATAAAATTTATCTTCTATTTCAAAAAGTGACCTTTAATAATAAGCAGATTATGAATTGACTACATTATCTTAAGTATGAATAGCTCCATAGAATTAAATAAATAAGGCATTCTTTTCAATAAACATTTATTGAGCATTTACTGTGGTGTGTGGGGCAGTATGTACCAGGCACCGTATTAATAATTGAAAAATCATTTAGCAGTCATGAAGGAAAGCAGCTTCAATAATAATTTTAGATTATGCAAAGTGACATGGTATATTGTAATTGTAATATATGGTAAATCTCTTGCATATACTTACATATGTACAAATTGTTTTCCCAGTAGATAAGCTACATAATGGCAGGAATTGTTTATTTTTGTTTGGGGGTCTCCAGGCTGCCATAACAAAAAAGTTTTCCACATAAATAAATCAAAAAGCATTTCTCAGGTACCTACCTACTGGATGCCAGACACTGTACTAAGCACTAGGGACAAGACAAAGCAAAAATGAAATAGCCCTTGTCCTCAAGGAGCTTAACTTCTGTTAGGGAAGAACAATGTATACATACATAAGTATACGAAAAATATCTACAAAACAAATACATAAATACCAGGTCATTTTGTATAATCTAAAACTACTACTACTTTCCTTTGTGATGGCTGTTCACATACATGTATGTATATTTGTATACATATGTATACCTCGATCCCTTTTTTTTTCTTTCCATCCATTTTCCAAGGAGATGGTAAAGCAGGAGGCTTCCCAAAATCTGAATTTGTGAAAAATGATCTTAGAAAAACTGGAATTTTCCCTCATAGGAAGAATCTCTCAGAGTAGACAGAGGAACAAGTTCGTGTTGCTCCATTAGGGGATTTGCATGGATGGATGGATGTAGAATGATGACTCAAGAGAAAACTCACTTTGCTATTTCTTCTACTTCTTCCTTAAGCTTTTTCTCCCTAACCCCCATTGAAACCTCTCACCCTACACTTGGTGATCCCTATTCTCGTCACTGTTTGGTGAAGTTCACGATTAGTATGTTCACAGCATTTTAAAGGGAAATGCAGATTTCTGGGAAGGTCTGAGTTAATTGGAGCTAAAAGAACTTATGTGTGTATATGTCTATGTGAAATTTTTTTGGACAAGTGTTAATGTGGTAATTTGCCTTAAATAGAAGGTATGTTTAAGGAAAAGAAGACCGTATTGGAAAGATACATGAAGAAAAACCAGTTACATTTCATATGTTAGTTTTCAACTGTTCTTTTGTTTATATCAGCACTTCTGGGATTTTTCTTTCCACTTGGTCACTACTAAAGTTTCCTAAGAGGTTAGTTCAGATATGTCTTACTGCTTTTATTAAAAAAATAAATATGATGAACTATTTTCACTTGACATTTTTTTCAGGCAAAACAAATTGGAAGAAGCCCTGCTATTTTCTGGACAATTTACAGATGCCCTGCAGGCTCTCATTGATTGGCTATATAGAGTTGAACCTCAGTTGGCAGAAGATCAGCCAGTTCATGGAGACATGGATTTAGTGATGAATTTGATAGATAATCACAAGGTATTGATAAATACCTCATACCGTCTTCTTAATGTACCTTTCTATGTTATCTTATCCTGGTAGGAATAGAAAGAAGAAAAAAATATAATTGAATTTAGGCCAATCATGACAATTTTAATAAACAGTATTGTTAGGTTGATGTTAAGAATTCATTTAATAAGCCTTCAAGTGATAGCACTTAAAAGATTATATTGATCATATTAATCCTTGGGCATTAATGCAAGAAATTTGCATATGTTTAGGAATAGAATCACCAAACCTGTGGGGAAAATGTGATATAATTTAAAAATGTGATACTAAGAAGGATTTAAAAATCACTGAGCACACTCTATTTATTTTAAACTATTTGAAAAAAGAAGTAAACCAAGGAAATGTATAATGCTTTTAAAAGCCGTATACAATATATTGTAGTCAGTGGACCTTAATGCTATTAGAATTTGATTGAAGTTGTCAAGGAACTATCTTTCTGAAAATTCATGGAGGGTTGGTGATTGGAAAAAAAGTTCAGTATGCTACTTTATTTTTTTAAAAAAAGCATCTATCATGATGCTCTTTTAAACTTTACAGAATAGAGGTTAAAGAGTTGGCCTCAGAACCAGGAAGGACTTGGGTTGAAGTTCTGCTTCTAACGTAGAACTTTTAGTGCTCTAGGCAGCTTTCTAAGATTGTAAATTGTAGGTGACAACCTGCATTAGTAGGGTGAGTTTCCTCATTATACCAATTAAATTACAGGTGTATCCCTATTATTTAAAATGTGGACCAGTCAGCCAAATTATTTTGTTTTTAACATTGACACCAATATTATAACCAATCATTAAAAAGTGGGTTTGCATAACACAAAATTAGAAGTTTAATTTTCTTTACTTATGGATTTTGAGGAAAGAGGGAAAAATAAACATGGGACATGTTTTGACTTAATGAAGACTTTGACCCTTAAACATTATACATTCTTAAACAAGCTAGGACAGTGTAATCATTCATTAGAGTGTACAGCTGACTAGTAGGTCACATGAGCAAAGTGGTTTGGCCTTAACACTTAACAAATTGATGTCTCAGTATTGATCTGGATACAGTTCCCCAGAGATCTGTTTGTCTTGGGTTAAGTGCTTTTAAATCATTTTATCATGAAAGAGAGAGCTACTTGTTTAAATTGACAAATAAAATTATGGATTAAAGTTGAGTGACTTGCATGATGAAAGATAATATTGGAATTTGTAAAGAATGACTTTTGAAAAGCCATTTAAAAATGCAAATTATAAAATCCATTTACATAAAAACAGCTCAGTAATGTCTAAATATAACTATACTTTGAAAAGTGTGAGACATTTTTACTGATATAAAGTGTTGACTGAAAGTATTAGGAAATAAGTTTTTAATAGAAATATACTTTAATGGGCAAATGGTAATTGAAATATATAGTGCAATTTGTTTAATTTTAAAGAAGTTTGCCCTTCTAGCAATACCTAACTTGTTTTTAGTGAGAAGCCTTGAAACCCATATGATGCAATGTTTCTTCTTGAAAACTTAAACATTTTTCTTTGAAATAATAATATTTCATCATATTCCATCTTAATTTAAGCTATTCTACCTAAAGATTATTCTATGTGTGAACTCAAGTGAGGATGTTATATAAGTATGTGAAATATGACATTGAGCTATCAAGATCAATAGATGGTCTTCCTTTCATTACTTTAAAAAAAAATCTCTTGACCCTGCACTTTGAACTGTAGCATTTCATCATGGAAGATTTGACCATTAATCATTTCAAGAAGGTAATTTTGTTCTAAATCTCTTGAGCATCCTTATTAAAATGTTCTATCTGTAGAGGTTGTTTCCAATGCATCCAACTTGTATTAAGTTTTTGATATTGTTTTTGCCTATAAATAAGGGCCAAATGAGATATTATAAGTGATTGTGTGATTAAAAAGTCTGAATCATATGTAGACATAAAAATAGTGGTATCAAAATGGCTTGGTTTTTTTCCCCCCTGTGGATAGTCTAATTTGAGATAGACTTTGCTTTTTTAAAGTCTTACTTTACATTTTATATGTCAGAAAATCCAAAATAATTTATTCACATAAGTAAAAATGCTTGGTCTGTGTTTCATTATAAGTAGTCCTTTTACACATTATTTTGCTCCATCTGGATACTCATCAGAAACAATAAGATAAGGGATAATTCTTTTTTTTCTGTGAATAAAATAAATGCCTGATAAACAATATATGTCAGATCTGCAACACATTTCAAGATTGTAATTTATGTTAGTTCCACTCTTTTCTATCCATTTTATGCTCTAAGTAAATATTTGTTGAATTTAGTTATTAAGAACAAATTTTCTATGTACTCTTACTCATCTTATAAATTCAGTGATGGTAAAGAATCTGTGTAATGTTCCTTTTTTTTGGTAGGAATATAGTTTTGTCATTGCCCAAATATTTACTAACCCATCCAATTTTTAGGTATCTTTTTTATTTTCAAGATCAGGAAAAAAGAACAAATAGGATATTATCAAGGCAACAAGTTAATACATTAATAATAACTTGGAAATTCTCATATGAAAATGGCACTAGCTATTCAAGGACTGTGATTGTATAACAGTGGTAGTACCTTTCACAAGATTTTCTGTCATTAGTCAGTTAAGTTCAGTCACCCTAGTTGTTTGACTGAGAATAACATTTTGAATAATTTATCATCATAAGCGTAGTGTAGAATTAATATATGCAAAGATATGTAAAAAGTTGGAGACCACACAGATTTCTGGTTATTTTTTTAAAATTAATATAATAATAAATATAATAATATAAATATAAAATAATATAATAATAAATAGAATATTCTGTATTGATTGAGACATCTAATCTTGTGTGTGAAATTTTAGACTAGACCTGAGAAACTCTAGGGTCTGATTTCAGACCCACTGCTTTATGGTCACAAAAAAAAATCCTTCCTTTGCCATGTTAATTTAATCCACAAATATTTACTGAATACTCATTGAACACAAGCTATTAAACTGTTGTATGTGAATGATGCCTAAGCAAAGATTATGGTAGAAAATGCAGAATAAGGCATTGCTAAAATAAATACTGTGTCAGTAAGGATGAATGAAAGAAAAATGTTAATTAAAATTTATATTTTATAATAATAATTTATACTTTAAATATAAATAACTTATTAAGTAATTCGAAAGCAAAGCATACCCTATGCCTAGAAGTTGAGCAAAATGAAACTTTTCTACAACCTCTGAAGTATGTCAAGAAATGAATGTAAACTGTTGCCAAAAGAAAAAGAGAGAAATGTGTAAAGCTAATACAAGAGGCATTTTCTAAAAGTGAGGAATATGGGACTTTCTTAAGATTCCCTCATGGTCCTACCTCAGTATACTCATTAATATAAATCAGCATCAGTAGAGTTGTTTCTTAAAAACAACGTTAAATTAAGGGATTCTGCTTGAGATCCAGAGATTGTGTGGTGTATCTTCTTCCCCCTCCCACAATTATATGATCACCAGCCTACCGTAATGATGATGATGATGATGATGGCATTTACATAGTTTGTCAAGGTCTGCAATGTCCTTTACAGATATCATCTCATCCTATCCTCACAACCCTGGGGAGTAGGTACTGTTATGATCCTTATTTCACAGATTATAAAAATTGAAGCAGAGACTAAGTGACTTGCCCACAGTTACACAGCCAGTAAGTATCTGAGGTTGAATCTGAACTCAGTTCTTTCTGATTTCAGACCCCGTGTACATCCAAAGCTCCACTTAGCTGCCTTTTAATCGTTAGGCTTTCTTTGAAAGAAATTGTAGCACTTCATGTGTGTATGTGTATATATGTATATGTATACACATATACTCCTATATGCACACGCACACATATATATTGGCTAAATTGTGTTGAATTAAAGCAGCAACTGCTGTTTAACAAAATCAAGATGATACTGTCAAATAAAACATTTATTAAATGCTTATTTTGTGCTACATGTGAGGGATTTTAAAAAAAGAAAATCTCTGCTTTTAAGAAGTTTACATTCTGTTAGAGAGGAGATAACATGGATGTAAATAAGAAGGTACAAAATGTTGACAGAGGATAGTCTTAGAGGGGCAGATATTAGCAACCAAAGGGGATGGGGAATGGCCTCTTAGAGATGTTCTATGAACTGAGTCTGGAAGGAAGCCAGGTATTCTAAGAAGCGGAGGTGTAAAGGGAGAAATCTCCCTCCCCTATGAGGATACTGTGAAGAGGAAAGAGAATGATATGTGTTCATGGTCTTCTGAAAAATCACCATCAGAACGTTGTGCTATTTGGAAAGGGTTGTTTGGGAAGATTTATTTATGAAAATCTGGTGGTCTTAGGTCTTCCAAAAGGAGCTGGGGAAAAGGACAAGCAGCGTGCAGGCTCTGAAGCGGTCAGCTCGAGAACTCATTGAAGGCAGCCGTGATGACTCTTCGTGGGTTAAAGTGCAAATGCAGGAATTAAGTACTCGGTGGGAGACCGTATGTGCATTATCTGTATCAAAACAGACCCGTTTAGAAGAAGCCTTGCGCCAGGTAAACATGTTTTTTATTGCTACAAAGGGAATGCCAGAAACTTTTGTTGTGTTAGAGGTAAATGTTGCCTGGTAATTTTTTAAGAGGATTAGAGATTTACAAAATTATTATAGCATCATTACATATTTTTAATGATGCTTTTAAAAGGGGATCTGTCAGACTTAGATCAAAGGGGCTACTTGCTCAATTTTTCAACTTGAATGAATGACATAGTATAAATCAAACTTCCTGTCAACTATAAATGAGGTGGTTGAAAGCAGGAATAAGCTTTTTGTCTTCCTGAAGACTGCACAGATATATGTGATGTCTTTTTACAGTTAGAGAAATACAACAGCATGGATCACTGACTTTTAAAATGAAAAGTCAGTATATATAATTTCCATCTAAAGCTAAAAGTACTTTTCTTATTGTGGGAAAGAATCTTCTGATACAGTATTTCCATTCATGAGTCATATCTTTTTTTCCAATTTTTTCTTCCACATGTGAAATGTTAGGCAGAAGAGTTTCACTCTGTGGTGCACGTCCTGCTGGAATGGTTGGCTGAGGCCGAGCAAACACTTCGGTTCCATGGTGTGCTCCCAGATGATGAAGAAGCACTTCGGACCCTCATTGACCAGCACAAAGTGAGTGCAATTTAACTGGGTACATAAAGTGTTGTGTGAATAAGCAATATATTGGTGTTTTGAAATAACCATTTCCCCCCACTACTTTTTGATTTTGAAATGAAAGTTTAAAAAATTTGGGTACTTTTCCACCCTCAGCAAAAAACACATATATGTCCATATGTATGCTTGAAAAAATATCCACACATAGGACATGGAAGCTGAGTCCATTTTAGTAACCCCAGACCCTGTCCCAAATGGAGTTTTCTTTTATTTGATCTTTCTTGGACCTCTACCCATAATTACTTGTGTGACATCTGCCAACCATACACTTATGGTGGCTTTCCTCTCCACAATACCATAAAAATAAATTTTTATCTAGATCCTTTTTCTGTTTCAACCTCTTATCTCTCTTCTTTCTTACATTGGTGATGGTGTTGGTTGTTCTGACCCTTCTTTAAATTCCGCATCATTTGGCCATGTTGAATGGTTCCCTCCTTCTTTTTTGCTTTCTATGACAATTCACTCATATTTTTGCTTCTGTTTTTCTGACTCTTGCTTACCCTGTCTCCTTTCTTGATCTTCATGCTCTTTCCATTACATATACATAGGGGTCCCTCAAAGATCTCTCCTTGGACCATTCTTTTCTCTTTCCACATTCCCTAACTTGGCAGTCTTACCCGTTCTCATGGTTTTAGCTGTCATACTTCAAAATCCTTATTTCTGCCAACAATTGACATTATTTAAACATCTCCCATAATCTCCATTCCTATATTTCCAGACCCGGTTGGATGTTTTTCCTGGGCATTACAAATTCAATATACAAAGCATGAATTTTTTTTAATCCCCTCAAAACCTGTCCTTCTGCATAAACTTTTCCATGTCTATTGATAGTATCACCCAAGCCTTTAAATTGTTAATGTTCATAACCTCCTGAGTGTTTTTTACTTTTACTTTTCCTTCGCTCCCTATATCAGATCAGTGGTCTGATGCTAGGTATCTATTTTTGCAGCTTTTCTTGCATCCTTCCTCTCTTTTAAAGCACCCAGTACAATTATCCTCCTTCTGATATGTCCTATAAAATGAAAGTTGCTTGACTATTTCCTTTTTGTCTTTGTACCACTGGCCTTTGCACCCATTAGGCACTTAACATTGTTAAATGTGGTTGAACCTGTTCCTCACTTCTCTAAAGAACATGAATTATATTTTGCAAGCAGGTTGTTTTCATTCCAGACTTCTGTGTACTAAATCACCTTGGAAGTTTCTTTTTAAATCTTAACAATAGACACTTCGCAAATATCTTTTAAATATATCAAGGCAACTTTCTGAAAGTGACCATTTTCTTTCATTTAGTGGACTTAACACATCTCTTTAAAAGTGTAGTTCTTCATCTAGAGTTTGGAACATTTTTAATTATATAAAATTCAATTTTATCCAGGATTGTAAATGGATTGATTTTTAACTTTAGTAATGCAAGCAAATAATTGCATTACTAGACACAATAGATAAGTATTTGATTCTACTAAAAGAAAGAATGTCATTGTGTTTTTAGGCTTGGTATTTTCTTTAGAAATTAATGGAGTTTGTCAAAGAGAATAATCCACATGTCTCTTAACAGATGGCTTTTCACCTTTGACTGTAAAAGTGAGGAATTCTCAATGCAAACATGACTTATACTGCTGCTGACAGCACTTGTAATTAACTCAGATAGTTTTCAATACAACCTTGTCCTTGAAGGTCATGTAGGAAACACATCATTAATTATGATAGTGGGAGTACATCATCAATACAATGGCTTCTCACTTAACTAATGTGCCACTACGGTTGACATTCTTTCTAAGCCTTTAACAATGTTGTTGTTAAACAATTGTTGACAGTAAAGTAGTTAATAATTTATAAGGTGTCATAGAAAGGAATGAGATATCAAAATATTAGAACCATCAGTGTAATAGAAGAGATATAATATAAATATTATTGAAAAGCATTCAGATTCAATATTTTGAACATTAAAGCATATTGCTATGGGTAGATCTTAATTTAGGAGGCTATCTTAATATAGTTTGAATAAGGTTTGGTATACCCTGGTGATGTGCCAGGAATGGGGCATCAATCTCTCTTAGGTGCCACTTATGTTGTCAAGAAAAGAAAATCAGGGGTATGTGGTTTTGGGATTACTCCTAGCCACATTTCTGGTGTCAGAACAAAGGGATCAGGTTTCACACTGTAGTCACAGACTTTGTGGTCTTAACCATTACTTTCTATTTTCTTTAGCTCTATCATGGGAAGTAGAGGTAATTAATTACCAAGACTGTTGGTCCCAGCATTGGACAATGGCTCTTGCTTGTAAAGGAGAAAACTGTTGTGGCCAGGAGGCTGAGCACCACTAGACAGAACATAACCAGTAGTGAGAAGTAAAGCAACTCTGCTTTGTTGAGGGGACATGTAATAGAAGGGACAGTCAGGGTAGAAGGAAATAAATAAATTCTGCTGGGGTGCCTGGTAGAATAAGACACCCAAACTGGTGAAGTCCAGTGAATTTTTGAGGCTCTTATTTAGTTCAAGCAGGACCAGACATAGAGTGTGTGTGTGTGTGTGTGTGTGTGTGTGTGTGTGTGTGTGTGTGTGTCTGCGTGTGTGTGTCTGTGTGTGTTTAGGAGGGCTACTGAGGTCCTTATGGAGGAATCCATATAACTGAGTTTGGGAGTTTTCTTTGTTCTACATTCAGATGATTCAATAAACCTCCTATGACTTAGTAGATATTCATAGGAGCACTGTCCAGAAGGGGCTGTTTCCTTGCTTCACCAAACCTCAAAGCAGCTCCTAGAGACCTGAAGTTTTCTATGTAACAGATCTAGGATATCCTTGGAGAACATATATTGGGTGAGCAGAGTAGTTATGTGACTTCCTATGGTGGTTCTGAGAATGCTGAGTTACTTTAAACAGTCCTTTGAAGTTCTAACTCAGTTCAGATGCCCTGACTTCAAAGGACACTTTAGACTAGATTAGCATTCTCAGAAGAATCTGAAGTCTTTCTATTATGAGAAATGAAAGTCAAATCTTTAATGAGTAATTTGAATATCAAACTCAAATAGTGTTTTTAAGCAGGTGAAAAGTTTAATCCTTTTAATGTAATTACGTCAAGTTGACAGTTACTGACCAGAGTGACATTTTGTTAACTCTTTCCATTATCTTTAGTAACATGTTATTTCTTTACAGTAACACAAAAAACTTTCTTAACCACAAATTATTTGTTCATATTAAATTTATGAGATGATGATTAAAGGAGAAAGTCAGTTGTAATACTTAAAAGTCTCATGATTTTGTTGATTAGGGAATTCCCACCACTGACAAAGATTATACAACTCCTTTTAATAGATGATCTTTCTGAATTACTGCTCCTTTCCACCCACCCCCAAACCCCCAAATTCATCACCTGGAGCCAGCCTTCTGGTGAATAGCCTCTCTTGATTTTTTCTTAACTGGACTTTGTATGACACACATTATGGGGCCTGTATCCAAAGCCTCTTCTGCTTGGTGTCAGACCTGCCAGAGCTTTCATTATGCTGCTGCTAAAGTGATTTTCCTAAAGCTCAAATCCAGCTGTGTTACTGCCCTACTCAGTTAGCTCTCCTGCCCCATTCTTACTTCCAGGATCAAATATAATCTTGTTTGGAATCAAGAGCCCTTCTTTCAGAACTTAGCCCCAACCTCCTTTCCAGCTTCCTTTCATGCATCCCACTAAACTGGCCATGCTGTGCCTCATGTGCTACTCTAACCACTCTTCATGTACTTCCACACTGGCTCTCTGTCCCCCTTGCCTGGAATGGCCTCCCTCCTCACCTCTGCCCCCTGGTTTCCTTGAGATCTCCTTTAAGATGTAACTTAAATCCTACCTTCTTCAGGAAGCCTTTCCCCACATCAACTGCTACTAGTCTCTCTCAATTACTTTCCACTTCCAGTCACATTTGTGTGTTGTCTGTTCCATTAGGAATGTGAACTTAGATCTAGGCAGCAAACATAATGAACAGAGCAGTGGGCCTGGCGCAAGGAAGACCTGAGTTCAAATGCTGCCTCAGACAGTTATTAGTTTAGTGACTCTGAGCAAGTAATTTAACGTCTATGTCAGTTTTCCCAACTGCAATCTGCAAGTAATAGCATTTAACTCCCAATATTGTTGTGAGGATTAGCATCGTGCCTGGCCCATAGTGGTAAATTAATAATAGCTCATCTTCCTTTTCCTTCACTTCCCACTTGAAAGCAGGGACTGTTTTTTGCCCTTCTTTGTATCCCTAGCCTTGTTATAGAGTCTGGCACATTGTAGGAGCTTAATCAACTGACTGGCAGAGTTGTGTTTTGTTGGGAGGGAGCGGGGGTTGGGGAGAGGTGGGACAGAACCTTTAATTTTATCCTAGCAGGAAACTCCTGTAGAGAAAACTTTGCCTTCTACCAGAACAGATCTGCAGGTGTTTGTGTAACTGGTAATCTTGATAGTGTTGCCTAGGGCACTGAAAAGACCTGAACAGCTTAAACTCAGGTCTTTCTGATCCATAGACAAGCTTTATCTATTTTGCTGTGATATCTCCAGTAAACTATGTTTGTAGTAGATTATGAAAAAGTAGTAAAATCAGTGCTACATTTGGGGTGTTTAACTGTGTTGGAGTGGGGGAGGATACTGGTTACCTGGGGAAATCTTCATAAATCTCAGCTATTGCTTGACTGTAGCTAAATAACAAAAATAACTTGGTTTATATTTTTCCTAGTCCACTTGAAGGTAAACAGAAATTTATTTGGTTTTGTCATCTATCCTGACCTTCCTCTTTCTGCACCCCATACCCATTCAGTAGCAGTCCCTGTCTTTAGGACTCCAACACTAGTCACCTGGACATAGTAGTCTGTTGATTGTAAGTTCCCCTACTATTATCTCAGCAGAACATTCACATTTTCAGCCTTTTGTCTCTAGTTTTGGAATGAAAGGCTCTTGGAGGGCTTTTTGGATTGATTTAATGCTTAGTGAACATTATTGGAATTGAAAAGCTTTTTTTGTAACCTTATTAAGGCTCAATAAAGTGGTTGGGATGTTTGAGGTGATGGGGTGATGGTAGAAATATATAAAGGGGCAGCCAAAACCACTCTAGACCTATTTGGTTAACCCTGAAGGTAAACTGGAGATAATCCTTTTAGTCTGATTTGGCAATCTGAATTTAGTCTGAAGGAATGATGATGGTTAAGAATATGTTGTTTTGGGAACTGCTAAGGGGGCAGAGACCCTGTGTCACTTCTCTCTAATCTTATTAAGACTTGGCTTCTGGCCCATCACAACATAGGTCTGAGGCTAGCATGCTTTCTCCCTCCCCATCTCATTCTTCTCTATTTCTTCTTCTCTGCTTTAAGACTTACAGATTTTCATTTCCTATTAATATCTGGTAATTCTTTTAAAAAATATAGTTATACCCTCCCTTATCAGACATCCTGGGAGTCAACTTTAAGCTTTCTATGTTTCTTCTATTTTTGGTTATGATGCTTCTCACAAATTTATGACGATAGAATACATCCTCTTCATAGAGAGTATTCCCAAATTAATTTTTGTTGTAGAGCACAAGAATTCATTTTCAAATCATTCTCTACTAGTTTCTTTAAACTAAAATTAGTTGTAACTTGATTTTTTTTTTGCTGGCATTGTGAATCAATTCAAACTCCAAATGAACCACTGAATTTTTTTTTTAGCCTTCTGGAATCAATACAATTGGCTAGAAAAAAAAAATATGGTTTTACTCAACTTCTTTTCAGCTAGTGTCAGTGACTAATTGAAATAATTATTTCTACTCTAGGAATTCATGAAGAAGCTGGAAGAGAAAAGAGCTGAACTAAATAAGGCAACAGGTATGGGAGAAGCTGTCCTGGCCATCTGCCATCCTGATTCCATCACCACCATCAAGCATTGGATCACCATTATCAGAGCCAGGTTTGAGGAGGTCAGTGTGGCACAAAGAGTCAGCACAATGCTTGACAATCTTGTAAATTGGAGACCAATTAAAATGCAGTCAAATAATTGTGGGAAAATAATATATTTGTGTAGAGTTTATTTTGGCTGAGGAAGGTCAAGGGAGGGAAGAGATGTTGTGGAGTTAATGATGCCTGCTGGGCAAGCATCTTAACCCATCTTAAGCCTCTATATTTCATTTCATTGTTTAAAGTAGAATTCCTGTGGATATTGGCTCTGAACGTTTATGGACAAAAGTTTGGCACTCTGTACTTCATTCTAGCCTTTGGGCCCATATTAACTGGGTTAAATAAATCACCAGTTCAGTATTACTCGAACTGTGGCATGTTTCCTAAGGGAGTTTATTGATATACAAAAAGGTAAAATATTCTATATCTGAGGTGATAACTGTCCGCAGATTGGGCTGTACAGAGTTGTGTGTTGTGGAAACCATACTGACCTTCTAAGGAAATGTGTCTTTCACTTTAAACTAGAAAGTAAAGGATAGCGGAGGTTTTTGTAGTCCTTAACTTCTTGAGACATATCTTAGAGGACTTGTCTTCCTTTAATGTAACTCTTTAAGACCAACTAATGGACTTAGAGGAATGATGGTTGTGACTCCTTGCTTCTAAAGACTTGGTTCCAATTACTTTTATTAAATCAGTGAGTTGGCATAGCCAGTTACACTGAGGTGAGTTTGAATGACAGGACAGTGGAATAATGAAACAACCCAAGAAATAGCTAATCAATATATTTTGAAAGTAGATGTTCTTGCACACGATTACTGATTGCATTAGCAGGAATGGGATTGCTATTTTACAAACTGAAAGAGTTTCAGAAAATAGATCTCTCCTCTGATTACAGGTCCTGGCATGGGCAAAGCAGCATCAGCAGAGACTGGCCAGTGCCCTGGCTGGTCTTATTGCTAAACAGGAATTGTTGGAGGCTTTGCTGGCTTGGTTGCAGTGGGCAGAGACCACACTCAGTGAGAAAGACAAAGAAGTACTCCCTCAGGAGATTGAAGAGGTGAAAACCCTTATAGCAGAGCACCAGGTAAAAATGGACTTTATCTTGGTTGGTTCAGACATATGCAAACAGCAAGAAGAGGGTGTCTCAGTTGAACTCACTTTGATGGAAATTGAGAAAATGCTTCCTCCCTTCCAATCTTATTCTTTTCTATTTCTTCTTCTCTGCTTCAAGACTCACAGATTTTTGTTTCCTATTAATATATAGGGATTCCTTTAAAAAAATAGTTATATACTCCCTTATCTGAATGGGAAATACATGTTCTATGGTTTAAAGCAGGGGTGGGGAGCCTTATGGGGGCCCTTTGATCCCTAACTTCACAGAAAAATCTTCTTAATAAAAGGATTTGTTGTAAAACTTGGACTCAGTCAAAAGGCCGCATCCAAGGACCTAGAAGGCTGCAAGTGGCCTCAGTGTTGCAGGTTCTCCACCTCTGGTTTAAAAGTGGGGCCTCTAAAACCAACAAAATGAATGTCCAGCTAGATTTTGGGACTTGTTATATATTGCTGGACCAAACTTAATGATTTAAGGTCATTGTTTTGAAGAATCTCACTATTATCAACCCTCCTTGTTTAGAGAAGATCTTAAGAAAATGTGGCAAAAACCCTAAGGGTCAGTAATACATAATAATTTTTAAGGCTGGAGATCATTTAGAAGATTGACATGATTGATATAAACCTTTCCTTGTTTTTGTTTATCCAACATGCACTCTAGAGTCCTTCCCAAACTGGCCTACTACTTGTTACTCATATATGATATTCTATCTCCAGTCTTTGTGCCTTTGCATCCTTGAATCTGCTCCCTCCTTACCTCCACATCTTAGAAGCCCCAGCTCCCTTCAAAGTTCTGTTCAAGTGTCATCTCCTCCATAAGGTCTTCCCTGATTCCTCCAACTTACATATAGTGTTTTTACCTCTATGTGTACATATTGTCTCTCCCACTAAAATTACCACCCTCCCCCCCCCCCAAAAAAAAAAACACAGAACAATAGAATGTAAGCTCCCTGAAGCCTGGGAATGTTTCATTTTTGTCTTTGTAATCATGGTGCCTAGCATAGTGCTTGGCAAAACTACAGTATTTTGCATAGTAATTTCACTGTGTCATAAATTGCAGAGCAAGTGCTGGCTTGCATTGGTAGAAAGAGTTTCTTCCGAGAGAGTACCTTTTTGTAAAAAAAAAAATAATAGATCTCATCCAAAAACAAACAAAAATCATAGATGTGTATTTAAAAAATTTTTTTCAGAGAACTAAATGACTGTAATATTTATTTGTTACAAGGGTGAGATAATTTCAAAGAAAAAGTAAAATTTCTCAGAAACAGTGGCACACTAAGTCAAACTAGCTTTGTATTTTTAAATTTTTAACCATTTCTGTAATATAATTTACTTACTTTGGCATATCCTTAAAGCAGTTGTCCTTTTCATTACAGACGTTCATGGAGGAAATGACCAGAAAACAGCCTGATGTGGATAAGGTTACTAAGACCTACAAGCGAAGAGCCGCTGATCCGTCTGCCTTACAATCACATATCCCTGTCCTAGATAAGGGGAGAGCAGGAAGTAAGTAGTGACATAATTTGTAACAATCAAAAATACTTTTCCCCCAGTAAAAATGACTGGTTTCTAATGAACTAAGATGTTCAGCCCAGCAAAGTAAATTTACTTTTGCATTACACACACAACTAGTCATTAGACAGGCTTTGCATAATAGATGCTAGTTATATTAAAAATTATTTGGTTAGCTAGTCTATCATAAAAGGTTTTCATGAAAAAAACACACACGAGCCTGAGAACTCATGGCACCAGTTCTCCAAAAGATATCCAAACTCCCATATGTGTAACTGTGATGTGCAGGCTGAAAGAATTAACTTTATGAATTCATGTACTTACGTTATTTTTATAATGATGAAGCATAATGTACAGTGTGACATGAAATGATTATGGCATGATTAAAGGGTGCCTACTTGCTCATGTTTATTAATGGTTAGCAAATAATCAAGTTTACATATTATTTGTCTATCAAATACTTTACATCACTTTTGTGATCTAATGTGAAATCGTATTGTTAAAATGCCCACAGAAAAGTATTTAGCCTTAGTGACAAGAATAGATACAGTTTATACCTTTTATTTGTTGCTGTTCACATGTTTCAGTTTTGTCCAAGTATTCATGACCCCATTTGAGATTTTCTTTGGCAAAGATATTGGAATAGTTTGCCATTCTCTTCTCCATCTCATTTTACAGATGAGGAACTAAAGCAAACAGGGTTAAGTGACTTGCTCAGGGTCACATAGCTAAAAAGTGTCTGAGGTCAGATTTGAGCTCAGGAAGATAGGTCTTCCTGACCATAGACCCAGCACTCTATCCATGTGCCACCTAACTGCCTTTTATTATTAGAATGAAAAGGGTGTTGACCTTATCTTCCACCTGGATTCTACTACTACTGGATTCTATCACTAATTAATTTTGTGTGACCTCAAATATGTTGGTTAACTTTGTTAGGCTCTAATGGCCTCATTTGTCAGATGGAAATAATATGATCTACTCACCCCTGCCTACTATACTTTGCCTGTCTTGGTGAAGAAGACCACTTTGATGTGTTAAGGACACCAGTCTGTGGGTAAATGGTAATAATTCATACTTATAATAACAGCCAAAGCACATATATACACATATATACATATACATACATAAACATATATGTTTCATGTATGTGTTAAGGTTAAGGTTCATGTATATGTTAAAGTTTACAGAGTGCTTTCTAAACTGAATGTTGTTATCCATATTTCATAGACGAGGAAACTAAGACTCTCAGAGTAAACAATTTGCCCACAGTTACTTGTAGATAGAGGTACATTCCATCATTTAGCTTGGACCGTGTTTTGAATGTTCTTCATTCAAAACAAGTGAAAATATTTATCATGTTTTCTCAAAGGATCATTTAAGCAAAAGACTTCTGAGAGGCAACGCATTAGAAGTTGAAGTTGGCCTTTTAAACTTTTCAAATTCACCTGTCGAACATTTTATAAAAAATATTAATTGACCTTTTGTCTGTTAGGCTTACTAGCATGGCAATTTACTGCATACATCTTGTTTTGAACTAGAGTTTGTGCAATACTATTCTCATTTATGCCTTTTCCTTGAGGCCCCTTACAGTGATGGTGGGTGATTAAAGAAATTCAGTTGGTTGGCTGCATGGAGGAGGAAGGTGCCATCTTGAATCATTTAAATGATAGGATTTCTATTTTGATCAAGAGTGTCATCAGCAGATCCTAGAGTATTTAATTTCATATACTTTTATCTCCACAGTAATTAATAAACACCAGGAATTCCTTAGTAAGTACATGACCATAGAACATCAATTTTAGCTCTCATTCAGCCCTGGGTGAAAAGGGAAAGGGCCATGGTTACAATGGTTAGCCGCATTTGAGAAGTTGGGCATTTGTGCCACACTAATTTGAATTCTATTTTTTAATAGGGAAGCGTTCCCCAACATCAAGCTTGTATCCTTCTGGATCACAGACACAAATTGAAACAAAGAATCCCAGGGTAAACTTATTAGTGAGTAAATGGCAACAAGTCTGGCTTCTAGCTTTGGAAAGAAGAAGAAAGCTTAATGATGCCTTGGACAGACTGGAGGAGGTTAGCTAATTGTGTTTTTCATAAAATTATCACATTTCATCATAATGTATTTAAATAGCTAATTGTTCAGTTATTATTGTGTCATAGATGAACAAATTATAGATGTTCATGTGAAAAATTTTTTATTAAAACAAAAATAGTTACTTTTTTACAGAAATATACATAATTTAATATTTAAAAAGTAATAATGTTGGAAATAATTTGTTTTATGTGCAATAAATTATTAGTCTAAAGTATATATCTTAAAGTTATGTATTTGATATATCTTGCAAGTCTAGGGCATTTTTTTAAAGATGTTAATAACCTAGCAGACGTGGTGAGATATGATTCTGAGAGCCATGAGTGTGGGATCAGGAATTCTATGTATGAGAAAATATTCTGTGATCCAGAGAAGGTATGGGAGAGGGTCAGACAGTAGAGAGAAGAGATCCTGGAACTAATAAATGAAAAATTACTTGTTAGGTAGGTGCTCTTGCTCGATAGATTATAGTGTTCAGCATGATGACTGCAACCTTGATAAGGGCAAAGTTCAATAAGCTTTATAGAAATTTGTTTTACAAGAACTCATTCAGGAGCATTTTGTTTTTCTGAAATGAGTGATAACTAGTGTTTAGACCAAAAGTGTTCTCTTAAAGGACTTTTCTGTCGGCGTCAATAGCAGACTACAGATATAATTAAGCTTTAAATCATATTAATCATCTTAATATGAAAACAAGAACCAAATTATTTCTCCCCTCTATAGCTGAAAGAATTTGCCAACTTTGATTTTGATATCTGGCGTAAAAAATACATGCGGTGGATGAATCATAAGAAATCTCGAGTGATGGACTTCTTCAGGCGGATCGATAAAGATCAGGATGGAAAAATAACACGACAAGAATTTATTGATGGAATTCTTTCCTCCAGTAAGTGAGGCTACTATTAAAATAGTACTTTAGAATATATATAGCATTGAAATATTTTTGTGTTCTGTTATGAAGAATTGTTGCCTTTATATTTTCTAGTAAAATCAGTTCCTTCTTAAGGAAAATGACATTTTATAAATAGTACCTGAGTTTATTAGACCACTTCCTTATATTCTTATCTCCTAAATCTTACAATCACATCAGGAATCGAAACTAGAATCTATATGTATCACCTACTTGAAAAGGTATTTTAAAAAAGTCTAAAAATGTATCTCCTATAATCCCTGTCTCAAGCATATTTGTGTTATTTTATTTTCTGTAAACAATTGAGTTAGTGAAATGCCTAACCCCTGTATATTCAGGATTTCTTAAAAATAGTTATTACTCATATTGTTTAAAATTCATGTAAATTATTACATTGACTTAGGAAATCAGTTAAGTTACTTTGAAGTAAGCCAGGTATAGCTTTGTGATAAATTAATTTATGGTAGTTGAATTTCAAAAATCAATGAACATTTCTTAAGCACTTATTAGGTGTCAGTTTTTATCTTAGGTCCTGATATACAAAGACAAAAAATGAAAGTCCTTTTCCTCATGGAGCAAAATGATGGTCACATGGTTTTAACACTAATTTGGCCATCACAGCAGGTCATATAGTGGTGTAGAAAGTGCCAAAATTAAATTGCAAATCAATTTGAAGCATATTTCTATTCTATGTGTTTCCATGGATAGAATTCCCAACCAGTCGCCTGGAAATGAGCGCAGTTGCTGATATCTTTGACAGAGATGGTGATGGCTACATTGACTACTACGAATTTGTTGCAGCACTTCATCCCAATAAGGATGCTTATAAGCCTCTGACAGATGCAGACAAAATTGAAGATGAGGTACCCATTCTATTTCCATCATGTATGGTCTTGTAGAGCATCCTGCCAAGATCACCCGCACAACTCATTCTGTCATTTTATTTGCTTCCATCTTTTGTGGTTGTGCCAAAATTTTGTGGTCTCCAAAGTGCAATGTTGGCATTGAAATGAATGTTTCAATCATGTTTTTGGCAGGTGACAAGGCAGGTAGCTAAATGTAAATGTGCAAAACGATTCCAAGTGGAACAGATTGGAGATAACAAATACAGGGTAAGTTTCCCTAAATAGAATCTTGGTTCTTTGATGTCAGTCAAATGTGGTCGACAGTTTATATTTTCCCAGTATTTTACACAATTTTTTAGGCCATTATAATATTATATATAGCAGTAATCTTTTCTAGTTTCAGATCTAGGAAGTTCCTAAATTATATCTTTTCTAGACAGATTTCTTCAGAATATCCATGGAACTCTTGATGACATTATGGGTGGGGGAAAATATATATGTATATATTATATGTATGTCTATATACATACACATACATATGTTTGAAAATATATAAATATATGTTTATATCCATATATTACATATTACCATATATATCTGTATACACAAATTTATGTGTGTACATATAACCATTCATTCATTCATTCATTCATGGT
Organism: Potorous gilbertii; assembly: GCA_028658325.1. Taxonomy (NCBI): domain Eukaryota; kingdom Metazoa; phylum Chordata; class Mammalia; order Diprotodontia; family Potoroidae; genus Potorous; species Potorous gilbertii. The sequence continues at coordinate 341,643,656 of CM053770.1, read as the reverse complement.
ATTCTTTTTTACTTCAAGTATCTATGACTTCAGTGGTGTACTTACTTTCTTAATGAGAAAGTGAAATGGTTTAACAGATATTTTCATGATTTTTTTGTGTCCAGAGTTCTCATCACCTGGAAACAATCTGCCAGTTACAAGGCTTGTCTTGAGAAGGCAAATTCTGGTTTGTCGCCAGACCCATATCAGAGCTTTGCAGTTTGGTAGGAGCTGCCAACACTTGCTCACCTCTGATGTAGCCATTAAAAATAGATCATCTCCACTTCATGATGATGATGCATTAGAAGATAAGTTTAGTAGAGGATTTGTATTGCACAATAATGCCTTCATCTGTATCATTTTCTTATTTACCAACTTGTTTTTCCGAATTTAAGTATGTTAAACCAAAGTCAAATCTATAAAATTATTCTTGTCAGCATGATGTAGTGAAAAGGACAGAAATTCTGGGCTGGTAGGAATTACAACTCTCCCAGTTACTAGCTTTGGGACTTGGGGAAATCACTGATTAAGTCTCAGTTTTCTCCTCCATAAAATGGAGGTAATCATCCTGACTCTAACTACTTTATATTTTTGAAAATGCCATATAAAAGGCATTATTGTATACAGTATGGAAATGATTGCAATATGTTTGGATGAAAAAGAATTTTTCTCAATGGTTGAGAATTAATTTGTATTCATTCAGAAGCAGAGAAATTAGGGATATCTTCTTCAGGATAATTCCATTAAGAAATACTATCATCATCATCCATTTTCTTACTCTTCCCCCTTTTAAAAATTAGAGTGTGTATCCTTTTAGTAGCTAGAAAAGAATTATGCTGGGTCTCCCCCAAATAGTTCATTTCCACATGGAACACAGTAATTTTTACATATACAACTGTGAACATATTTATGTTACAATTTAAAGAACTACTGATGGAGAAGAATTCAAGATTAACTCAAATTTAATATTTGGACAATTGGATATCTGCCCATCTCTAAGCTAGATACTATATTTAGAAGCCTAGAGTGTGACAGCATGTGTTTATGTTCTTTTGGAGTCATGTAGTAAGTTTCCTATTAAACTAATTGTGTCTTTCTTCCATTTTTCATTTCTTATCAGTTCTTCCTGGGAAATCAGGTATAAACCAGTGAAATGTATTCTTGAGTTCCCAATGGTGTTTTCTTTTTTTTTTTTTAATCCATAGTCATTAAAGCTTGCCATGGCTCATCTTTCCCCATGCTGTTTATTAGCTGTGGTGTTTTTGTAACTACTCAAAGGATCTCTAATCTGGGATCCCTTTTTCTGCCTTTTGTCTCAGTGAGGAGATTACTTTTAAGGGAACCAGATAATGGACAGCAATTTGGCACTTGCTTTTGGTCTTCTAAACCTAGCCATTAAAGTTATTAGCATATCATATGAGGATGGGCACTTGCTAATCTAAATTATGTAATGTTCCATTAGTTTCAGAAATCTTAAAATATGGTTACTAAGAATTAGGAAAGGATAAACATCAGGCCAATTAGAAAAATATAATTGCAGAGAAATAAAAATCCTTTAAAACACCTAACAAAACACATACAATTTTATGTATACTACTGCTATTTTCCTTGTAGGCCAAAGTGCTAATTTGTTTTTACCCAATGGCTGTATATATCCCTTAAACTGACATTTTAATTCACTATATGTTTGGAGTAATACCAAACTGGAGTCATCAGATTAATTTCCTTGAAATTCATATGGACAATTAGAACAGATGTCTCTGTGCTAAAGACATATTTCCTAACTTTATGTTTGTTTTAGTTCATATGTTAAAAAAGAATCAAGTGACTTAGAATAACAACTCAAGTAATTCTAGAACCAATGAGTAGTTTTTCACTGTGCACTGTGGAAAGCACAATATACTGTGACTAGAGAGATGTCTCAAAATTTTATAACTAGCACATGTAATATTCTTTAGTCATTCAATTATAGGTATTTAACTACTCGTAGTTCCCTCTTTTAGCAGGTGAAATAAATTATTTAAAATTTTTCTGATAAACTTTTAATAGATTTGTTTAACCCATAATTAATATTAGATACCATATTTATCTCATATTACCTGAGTCAGTAAAGGAGGGTATTACTGAAGCAAAATATTTCATCACATAAGAGAAAGACACTGATTGACAAAACAGGTATGAGCAAAAGCAGCAGATTCTCTAGGATATTCTGTCTCTTTGTCCTTGGCTTACCATCTGGTAATTGTGATACTTTTGAATAGGAGATAGAAGAAACAAAGTTGGGGGATTCTGAGCAAAATAAGAACCCAGTTCTTTAGTAAGATTTGAATGCTGTCTTGCCTATAAATTTTTCGTATTTTAATACTTCTCCCAAAATGCTTGATTTCATTTTATAAATTATGGACCAAAAAGCCTTCATGTTGTCTGGTTCCCCAAGGTAATACTCCTTTACTCCCCTCCTTACCCTTTGCTTATCAGCATTGAAGGTCTTCTAACAAAAAGAAATGTGTGTTTTTGCTTGGAAATATTAATTTACATTTCAGGATCACATACTTTAGAAATATTGTTAAGTTCTCAAGGTTAAACAAATGGTTTCAGCAGCAACAAATTGACACTATTAGTAGGTAACAGGCATTGGACCTTGAGCTGGAGCTTTGTGTACACTTGTGATGCCCTTCAGAATTTTCAGAATCTTAAATGAGATCTGTTTGAATTTTGCTTTGAGGCCTTTTTCAACTTGAAATAAAAACACAAATTTATAGGGGTTCTTTTCTATTAAAAACAATATTTCCTAATTTATATATCATGAACTCTCTGTACTTAAACATCTCCAGTGTATTTCATTTGATTGACCGAAACTAGTTCAGTTTATTTAATTCTTCAGTTTGTCCTGAGATTTGCTGGAAAGGCACCTGTGCAGATTGGCATAGGAGTTTTCATACATCAGATATGTCTTTTAGAAATAAATTTAAAGACATGAAACCATTACTAATGGGTAGTAAGTAAACATTACTTACTAGCAACTTGATTATAGGAACTTGAGAGAATATGTAACATTACCTAGTAAATATATGTTGAAAGGACATGTGAAAGCTGTCAATTTATAAGACAGCTAGGTGGTGTAGTGAGTAAAATATAAAAAGGGGAACGAAGACCTGAGTCTGAAATTTGCCACAGATACTCGCTAGCTGTGTGACCTAGCCAAGTCACTTAACTGCTCTGTGCCTTAATTTACTCATTTAAAAAATGGGGATAACAATAGCTCCTACCTCACAAGAGTATATGTCTGAAGTGCTTTGGAAACCTTAAAGCAATATACCAATGCTAGCTATCATCGGTATTGTGTTAGAGTAAAACCCAAATGATGATCATCTGTTAATCCAGTCTTGAAAATTAGTGTAAAAGATCTTCCTAGTAGTAGGCATTCTATATTATCTCAAAAATGGCAGTCACTCCCTCCTCCTCTGCCCATATTTACCATTAATGCTGTGTTCTAGCCAAATGTCATTGTCCTCTCAGCTGCTCAATAGATAGATGAAAAAGAACGAAAAGTACAAGATTTCCCCTGTATTTCTAGACAGAAAAGTCAGAGTAAGTTAATTACTTTCTTTAGCCATATTTCTCTGAGGACAATTCTTATTTCTTTTAAACCTGGAGAATATGGGCCAGAGCTTATTTTCATTGTTGCTTCAACCTCTAGAAATGATGACTAAACATAATTTTCTTACTATAATGAGGGAAAAAAATAATCTCCAAGAAGCAAAATGATTCTTAGAACCTATTTTTCTTTTGCTATGCTTTTCCTGTCATCTAAATCAGCATGCAGCAGAATCTAATGCAGATCATTTATTATGCAAATCATTTTCCGAGATTTTACTAATAACTGTGAATTAAAACAAGAAGTTGAAATTGGTTGCTTAAGCTATTGGAGCCTATGTTTTAAATGAGTGGAACCATTAAAAACCATAGCTTGCTCTTTTTTTTTTTTTAACTTTGTATAGTTTGGCGATTCTCAACAACTTCGTCTTGTTCGCATCTTGCGGAGTACCGTGATGGTTCGTGTTGGAGGTGGATGGATGGCACTTGACGAGTTCTTAGTGAAAAATGATCCTTGTAGGGGTAAGGCAATCCCCATGTCATATATGATGAAAACTCACAAGGAATTATTATTTTAAATTATCTGAAGTATTTTGTGGGTATAGCTTCAGTTGTTTATTGATTCCAACAGTGAATGTTTCACATTGGTCTTTCTTTGTCAGCCTAAAGTTCTCAAAAGAACTTGTGGCAGTCATGTAAACCATACTCTTTTCCATTGTTTTGACCTCTTATTAATCACACAATAGGAAGACAGCAAAGTACTAGAATAGGTCTTTTTAAAGAGACATGCGTCCCTCCCCTCTTTCAGAATTTTTCAGTAGGAACGAAAAAGCTAACTAGTGAAAAGGCAATAGAGCTTTTTCCAAAAAAAATAAAAAATAAAAATTCCTTAATAAAATAGCTGACAGTATTCTTTTCCTGTCTCTCTTGATATTTTAATCTGATAGATCATTTTTATCCCAAGTTTAAAACCTGCTGCCAATAGTACCTAATCTTCACCAGCTGGAGAAACTTAAAACAGAACATGCTTGTTACTGTGCTTTCACCTGGGCAAAACTCTTTGCAGAGTACAATTAAAATAGTTAAGGACTCAGTGCAGGAAAAATTTATGCTAGGATAATGGAGTAAAGTGAGGTTCAGGCACTTGTGAATAAAATATTCACTCCCTTCTTTTTATTCTCTTACCCTTTCTCTTTCTCTGTCTTTAAATAATTCAGATTAGTGTGGCTCTTGTTACAAAAACCAACTGTTAACATATATTGCCTTTTGTGGTGTTGGTTATTAGAAAGCCAGTCATAGAGTAACTACAGGTAATTATTTTTCCCTCAGAGGGAGTCTTTTTCATTACTGAAGGAACTCTTATTCTGGAATGTGCCCTGACAGCCCAGAAGTAGAAGTCCTTTGCATATTCAACTGCTATACTTGTTTTCTTCTCCTGCTAACGAGATTCTTTAATGTGATTGGTATCCTATGTCATTTTTTCTAGTTCATCATCATGGGAGTAAAATGTTACGTTCGGAATCAAACTCTTCAATTACTACTACTCAGCCTACTATAGGTTGGCAACCTCTCCCTTTGCCTCTCCCCTCTTTCTTTTTTCTCTTTTCTTCTTCTTTCACATTCTTGCTTTGATAATTTTTTTTTTAAATAACATGCTTCATTCATCGTGTATGGCTTAACACATATCCAACTGGGCTGGTGCTTTTAAGTTCAGTATCCAAAAATTTGACACACTAAAGGTGCGTTACAAATACAGTGATCATCTACATCTACACTGATGAAATACAGTGCTAACACGTTGCTCATCCAGTTCTCGTGGAATGTTTTCTGTGTGCATATGTGTTTGTGTAAGTGGTGCACCACTGATTATTTCATTGAAGTTTGGATCTGGTATTTGTTATTGCATGTTGGTAAAGCTTACTTTTCCAAGGTGCCAAATGAAAATATTGCTAATTTATATGAATATAGAAAAACCTGTAACTTAATTTTATGTGGTGGTTTCAATTAACAAGCCACTTCTCATTCTTTTGTAATATTATGGGATAAATGAAATATTTTAAAAAACTACTGGCAATTTCTTTACCCTGTATGGTACATGCAAGACACAGTCCATGACTTATGGGCTAGCCATCCAAGTGTGGTGAAACAGGTAATGAAATCTACGCATCAGTGACTGATGGATTAAAGATATTTTAGCATGTGGGCTTTTCCATTTTCATGCTGACTCTTTTAAATAGTGAGTTTTTCTTGCTGGTGTGAAGCGTTAGAATAAGCACGCTCTCCTTTTGTACTTGCCTATGTCCAAAAGGAATGCATTATAGAGTGATGCATTTGACTTTTTGTTGAGCTGGGTTGGAGCTAGCATGGCAAAAAAGAATTTTCCTGAAATGTGTTGACCAATGGCTTCATTGAATTTCTCCTCTTCAATTAATTGCCTTCCCTCCCCCCCCTACATGTGTACTTCAGCTAAAGGAAGAACAAACATGGAACTCCGTGAAAAGTTTATTTTAGCAGATGGTGCTGGTCAGACAGCTATGGCAGCTTTTCGACCCAGGGGTCGGAGATCACGACCATCATCCAGAGGAGCTTCCCCTAATAGATCGACTTCAATGTCCAGCCCTGCTGGTCAGGTGGCCTCACCTCAGGCCCCCATGATGAGCACCCCTAAGGTAAGAGTCAATTCAGGAAATGTTTATTTTCTGTGGAATAAATAGATTCATCATTACCTCAGATGCTAAGTTGATCTTCTCAGAGTCCAAACTAGGCTGGTCAGTGTTTCAGTTTCTCATGTGAAATGGCAGGCAAAAATATTATTCTTATGTTGCTTTTGGAGCTATAAAGAAAGCTTTTTACTTTGATGCTACGTTTAGTTACTTGAATTTATTTTTTAAAATTTCATTTTTGTGTATGATTTGCCATCTGACTTAGCTGCTTTTTAAAATTATGTCTACTCCTGTTGTGAAATGTGATCTCTTTGCTTTAGTGATCTTTTTTTTATAGTTTACTTTTTTCTCCTGTCCTTTATATTTGATTTGCCATTGTTTCATACAGATAGTCCAGCCTTTAATACGCAATTATGGTAAACCATGGTTGACAAACAGCAAAACGTCAACTCCTTCTAAGCCAGCAGAATCCTCAGACTTTCAAGTGTCATCTGCAGAGGTATAGTAAGGACCTAGACCCTAGACTGACCAACTTCCTTAAAACTAACAGGTCACTAACATGCACTGTCTTTTTGGTTTATATATATGGACTCACTCCCTCCATTTTAAACTTCTAAAAAATGAATATCTTCTTTCCTCTGCCTTTTTTCTATCTTCACTTTTTCTTTCCTTGTATCAAACTGTTTAGCGTTAATAGTTTCATGCCTAAAGCTTCTTTTCCATCCCATTTTTCCAGAAATTAATTGCCTTCGATTATATTTCTCTGAGCTTATAAATATAATATTGTAGGAAAGTCTACCAGTGAGAAGAGTTAGAATCAGCATTTCTTGCTTCTCATGGCATATTTATATTGAATTACCATAGCAGTTGTGAACGTATATTTCCTATGAAAGCCAAAGGTGATTCAGAATCCATTTACAACACTGTATTTCTTCTTAAGAAACACGCAGCATGTTAATTAACTGAAAATAAAATTCATGCTCAGAGATGTGTAGTTTCGGGCATGAAAATCTTCCCCTGTGAAGTTTTACCCTTTTTTTCCTGCCCAGTTTCAGTGCTGTCAACCAGTTCTAGGAGACAGAAACCTGCTTATTCTGATAATGGTCTGGAAAAGTTACCACCCAGAATAACTTAAAAGGACAAATGCTGTATATTAGCACTTTTCTTTCAAGGAGAAATTGGGGAGAAGTAAAAAGGCAGGTTCTTCATCTAGTAGGTTATTTCTATTCCTTTGACCATTACTCCAAATCACTGCAATTACATAAGGGGAAAGTTGTATTACATTGTCTTCAGACATCTATCTGTGACTGTATTATAGAGTGAATGGAGTTGGTGTGAAATTATTGCAAAGTCAACTCTCCATTATCTACAACATATAAGGGGAATAGTATCTCATGGGAAGAGGGAAAAAAGTCTTCTGTCATTGACAGAACCTATCATGTATATGATTTAGTTTTTGGGGAGCCTTCCCGTATATGAAAATTGTTAGCAAAATCTATACAATCTATAGATTTAATTCAGATAATAGGGAGTTGACTGCATATGGAATCTTATAAGACTAAAGCATGAATAAACTAACATTTCTTAAAATAATGACAAAATGAAAAATAATGCATACTTTTTTTGTAGGGAAAAGAGAGGTTCACACTTGGAATTTTATTAGAGTCGGAGAGTGACCGAGATGGCAACATTTTCCACCATTGCAATCAGTAGATCAAGTGTTACTTGGTATTAGAAAGTAGCATAGAGAGGTTAAATGACTTGCCCATTTTCACACAAATTGAATTTTTCAGAGGCATGACTCAAATCCAGGTCTTACTGACTCCAAAGCCAGCCCTCTGTCTACTAAGCTTAACTCTCTTATTACAAACTTAATCTCATGACTGTGGAAACATACTGTTTAGAAAATTCTCATAACTTTTGTGTTTGGCAGTTCATAATTATTCCCTTATTTTTATACAGAATCATTGCATTTCAAAAATTCTTTCAAAGTTAGAAGTCTCAGCAACCATAACAAGTAAGCACCCCAGCATACACAAGGGGTCCTGCTATCACAGGTTCTTAGATTCATAAAGGGACAGCAACTTTCAAGGGGTTAACAATCACTTTAATCAAGCACATGTATCAATCCTTTACTCAAGTACATTCGTCATTCACCTAATTCAGGGGAGTCAACACCCTGAACCCCAAAGTAATCAACAGACAGGTACAGCTATCTGACCAGTTACCAGAAGGGAAGCACAACATCTGGGTTCTCAAAGCCAGGGGGCTCTTTAGCAGTTTCCCAGAGTCCTCATCTGGCCCAACAAACACTCTTCACAAAAGCTAAGCCCCAAAGTAAAACCTCACCCTCAAAGTATTTATTCACTTTTTAGAGCCAGAGGGCATGATCCTCTGACCCAGTGCTTCAGTAGAAAAAATAAAAAGGTCCTTGGGACCCTCCTACAAAACAGTTCCCCTAATCAAGCTTCCCTCAATGGGCAGACCCATCAGTGGGTGGGAAAGATCCTCCTCAGTTACATTCAAATAGAGGCATTTTACTTCTTGATTATACTAAAACAAAAACAGCAAAATCCTATTTTATTTGCCATTACAGCAGCCATACCCAAACCCAACCTGTATCCAGAAAAATAACTGTACTACAACATAACTGATAAATGGTTATTCAATCTTTGCTTCAAGCTCTTCAGTGAGAAGACGCTCCCTATGATACATTGAGGCAGCCTGTTCCACTTTTGGATAATTCTAATGTGAGGAATTTTTTCCTCAGTTTGCTTCTTGGCAACTTCCACAGATCTGCTTTCTGGGGCTAAATTGGATAACTAATATTTTTCTCCATATAACATGGTCCTTGAGGATGAATTTCGTTCGTTCTCACCCCAAGTAAAATATTCTCTTCTACTAGCTAAATAGCCCCAGTTCCTTCAAATGATCCTAATGTTGTATGATTATTTATGTATATCCTCCACCTTATCCTCCTTCCTAGAATGTAGTGCCAGAAATGGAAAACAATACTTCAGGTATGTGCTGATCAGGGCAGAGTACCATGGAATGATTACCTCCTATTTTAGAGTTAGAAGGAATTTATTGACCACCTAGTCAGACTGCCTCATGTTGCTGTTGAAGAAATAAAATCTAAGAGAGGTGAAATTACTTGTCAAATTTGTACAGTGCATTATAGATTTTCAAAGGGTTTGATGTCTTTCACTATCACAACAACCTTGTAAAATGGGTAATTTGATAGATGACAGAATCTGCAAACATCAAGTTTAAGTGAATTGTTCCGTCACAGAGCCCACCACCAGTAAGCCTGCTCTTTTTGATACTATATCGTAAACTTTGAGTGTGTCTATGTATACTATGCACCATTATTTCTAATACTTACAAATGGATGTGATTTCACTCATGTGGGCGCTCCCTTTGCTTACACAAACCTAACTGCGCCTTCATGTTTCACAAGTTGGTAGAGCTGTCTCCTCGCCCCCACCAATCATTACTTAGTGGCCAGCATCCCACTGATGAGCTGCTCAGAACTTAAGCAGGCTGGTCCTTAGACAACAGCAAGCCATGCTCACAACCTTAGAGCATGCTAGCACTTGTACCTCATTGGGACAGCCTTGAAAGACGGACTCTTTGGTGCCATAATAAGGAGTGAATATTGCCGTGGTGATGCAGAGAGGTAGCATGGTGTGGTGGAGGGAATACTACATTTGGGCCTGACTTTGGTCTAAATTTCTAGCTCTGCTGCTCACTGCTGAGGAGAATTCTCTTAAGTTATTTAGTCTCTCTCTGGACCTTAGTTTATTTCAGAAAATGAGGGGTTTGGATTTGATCTCTCAGATCCATTTTAGCCTGAAATCTATGATGCTATATTGAATTAAAATTCACTTAGAACTATATGGTATGTTTGGGGACAATAATTTTGTTACCCAAAGTCATTTATTATAGAGAGGCAGAAGGGTTTAGTGGAAGAAAAATCTGGATTTGGAGGCAGAGAGCCTGTTTTTAAACTCAGTTCTCTGTTACTTTTATGTGACTTTGAGAAACTCAATTCTTATCTGTTGGCCTTAGTTTCCCCATCTTTAAAATGAGCCGGTGCACTTGTTGATCTTTAAGTTCTCTTGCATTACTAAGTCTGTGAACCTAAGATCCTATTGTAGCATAAATTAAGGGATTTCATATACATATACATACATATATATATATATATATATTACATATATATTTATACACACACACAGACACATACATGTGTAATTACATTCTTAAATAGTTACATTGTATACCATATTATGCTATGGTGCTTTTCGTTTTAATTGATGTAACATCATCTAAAATATAGTATTACCATTCTAATTTTTTAAAATAGCAGAAAAGTTCATTAGGCTAATGAAAATATCACATTTTCTCACCAGAAAAGAAAATCCAGGCAATCCTGGACTCCAAGAACCTTTTCTGTGCTATGCAGTATCTGTAAATGTGTTTTATAAAGAGAGAAATATAACCAGCATCCATAACTATTTGTAGAGATTAACTCACTTTGAATAATTCACTGCAAGTAAATAAATTCTTATACTTCTAAGAAGCTTGTTTGTCTTAACTATATGATTGGGGAATGTGATTCTGGGAAGAGACACTGAAACATGTCCAACATCCAGGAGAAAAAATGTGCTTAAAATGTTTAGTTTTTTTTATTTTGCACTAAGATACAGCAGTTGTGGTTGCACCATTTTTTTATTTGGATTTTCTACAAACTCCGATGTGAACTTTAAAAGAAGCCTCACTTTTGTCAGAGTGGGGAGATCATAGTTATGTTAAATTCTAAATTAAACTTTAAGTATCAAATGTGAAAATCTCAGCATGATCAGGCTATTGCCCCAGAAGCACTCCATCCACATACCCAAGTAGGGCAACATCATTTCATGGATTTCCAAACAAACTACATGAGTCTGGTTGTCTAGCATTTATAGGTGTGTGGATGAACCTTTATTTTCTCTTTGAAGCTCTACTACAAATGCATATATCCATATTTTTAGACATTTAATGGGATATACAGCTTCCACTGCTATACTCACTGATTGACTTGGACTCATTATGGTCAGACTGTACTCTCTCAATGTCCTGGTTTTTCCTTCACCAAAATCATATTTCATTCAGAGCTTTCTCATTGAGAAAAGAGGTTTGAAAATCCATCACATGGGTTAGACAGAACTGACTGTTTATTTTTCTTGTCTTCTTCCATGAAATCTGTGGAACTGTATGGGAAAGAGAACTGTGAAGTGAAAGGTATTGGTGTTTGCATTAGCACAGCCTAGGACTGGTACCATGAAATACTTTCTGTTGGTCACAACAGGGAACACCGATACAAGGAAGTAAGCTTCGACTCCCAGGATATTTATCAGGGAAAGGCTTCCAGTCAGGGGAGGACAGTGGATTGATAACAACTGCAGCTACCCGAGTCCGAACACAGTTTGCAGGTGAGTGCTTTTGAGTTTGAGAGTCAGTAGCTCTTGTCAAAGTGAGAGTAATGTTTGGAAGAATAAAGTCCTATTAACATATAGAGATATCTTGCTATGGCATAGCAGCAAAGCAAACCAGTTTCTACACATCTATTAAGGCTTGAACTCCAAAACTAGCCAGGGTTTCTTTTCCCCTCTGCTGAGGAAACAGTTTACATTTTCATTGTGATGTGATACATTATTAAGTTGGGATTGTCAAATGATTGTCACTGCTAATTTACCCTCACTTTTACAGATTTTAAATGACTTGTTTTGAGCCTCATTGATCAACTTTTAAATTGTGCTGACCTTAAAAACAGAATCCATTATGCTATTGAATTTGCATGTGCAAATACTGATAAGACTGAGGTGTATCTTTAACTCTGAGGGACTACGATGGAGTAAAAATAGAAATAGAAGACTGGCCTCCCAGTCAGAAAGACCAGGATTCAAGTCCTGCTTCCAACACATACTAGTTTTGTAATGATAACATTTAACCTCTGCATTCTTTAGCCAAGAATCCAAGACACTATGACGTCCCTAGGCTCTTGAATAATAGTTTAAAAAAACAAAACTCTTAGCTCCATATTTTCTTTTATTGTTGATCCTGTGTGTGTGCATATATATAAAAGAATTCTGTGCCTATGTGTAAATAGGATTTTAGAATTATTTATGTCAATATTTAGTGTGGCAAAAGGGCTTAGAAATGTTTTCTTTAGCAATCTAATAATTACACAGTAAAGTAGTTTACAGATGTTTTTTGGAAGTACCTAGCAGGTTATTTCTTCTGGGTATTTGGTCATTTGTCGAGTGTAATTTTTATTGAGGCTGCATTGGGGCTCACTTTGCATCTTCGTTGTGGTCATAGGACCAGAGCTGCTAATAAAGGTAGAAAGAGTAGTGTGACAAAGGCAAATGACTAAGTCGGTTCTGATCTAGAGTACCTAGGGAGGTCACAGCTGAGTGACATTTCTCCTGGTGTGATGAAAGGCAACTCTTCTGTCTGCTTCAGGTTTGTATTGAGCGCTTTTGGGAGCACCTAGTGAATTATAAAAGTGGTATCTAGATTAGATTCTGGTCATCTGAATCCTACTTTTAAAATGCACTAGGATAGTTTTCTCAATGAATCTGTTAATAACTATGACAGCAAAGAGTCATAATTAAGTTATCTTTTTATAAAACCAGGTTCTCATTCATCATGTGTGTTTAATGTCAAATATACTTATAAATCATAGAGTTATGAAGAGGAGGGTGGGGGGAAAAGAGAAGCACTGAACTTGAATGTATGTACTGGGCATCCTGCTTTGAACACCAAATATATTTCAAATTCTGTCACCTCAAGATAGCTAACGATGACATTTGGCGGACCTGCACTCTCATCGCTTTGAGTGAAGAGGGTCCCAGATATTTGAATGAACTGTTGTTGTCAATTATTACTGTCTCCTAATAGACTGTAAAATCTGTGAGAATAGGGCCTTTTTATCTGTGTAGTCTGGGTGCCTTGCACTTCAGTAAGTGCGTATTTGTTAGATGGAATAGAATTATCCAGTGGCTACTGGGCACCTACTATGGGAGAGACTACATATATCTGAATTCAAATATGTCAGACCTCCATGTAGGAAAATGACAAAGTATGGTAGGACTAATGTTTCTTCTCTTTGCTCTCAGATACCAGAAGAACTCCGAGTAGACCTGGAAGCCGAGCTGGAAGCAAAGCTGGTAGCAGGTCAAGCAGTCGCCGTGGTAGTGACGCCTCCGACTTCGATATTTCAGAAATCCAGTCTGTATGCTCAGATGTGGAGACTGTGCCTCAGACTGCCAGACCAACCCCCCGAGCAGGTTCTCGACCAACCCCAGCCAAGCCTTCCAGAATTCCCACACCCCAGAGGAAATCACCTGCCAGCAAACTGGACAAGTCCACAAAAAGATAGTGCGATTGATTCTGCTAAGGGCCTCCCTTGTGCATTTGCTATTTAAGATTGTAAGATGTAAAATATGATGTAGAGATTATTGTGAAATATTGCAAGAGGTGAGTTTTAAATTCTGCAGATGGCCTTATTTTGTGTATTTATCTTGTTCTTTTACCTGTATAATTTTTTTGTTGGATATTTTGGGGGTTATACCACATCACATGTGAAGGGGAAAGAGTTTTTAACAAAGACTAACATATGTACACAGCAATGTGTAGATCTTACATGTGAATTCAATTCCTGTATGTACAGGTAAGTCTGTGACCTGACTGAGAAGGGCCGCATCACTGCATCATTAACTAACAGCTAGGGATACCTCATGACATATCTTTTGTTTTTTAAACAGAAACAACTGTCAAAAGCCAAAAGACACAAAATGATCTATTTTGAGATTAAAATGAACTATAAAATATGGGCGACGAAAAAAAAACCACAATCGTTCATACACGTACATACATACCAAAAACCCAACAACACAAAGAAATAAACACATTCACATTTCTGTTATTGAAACAGAATCTGTCAGAGAACTCACTTCTCTGGAAGTAACTTCAAGCACTTGCCAGTTCTATAAAACTCCAATACTTTGCAGCATTTCTGTGCCATTGCTTTAAATGAGGGCAGAGATCTTCTGGATATTAGAACTATTATCCTCTAAGAATATCAGTACAAAGTGCATTCATTTCAATGTGAGGTTTTCTTTTGCTTGACTGGATGGTAGCACTGTATCATTGAACTCATTTTGTATCAAAGCAACTTTGCTTGCAGAAAACTATGAAATAAAACATGTCCCTTAACTACAATGCTATGGAATTAATTTTTTTTCCCCAGGGAAAAATCAGTACTACATTATTTTTATGGGTAAAAATAATTTGGAGTGACCAAAAGAGACTTTTAAAAAATGGGTTGGTCTTAATTTCCCACCTTAAAAAATTACATTCTGATATCATGTCTATATTTAATATATATACGTTTTAATTTATTATGTATATTCACATAATATAGCAAATGTTAGTATGCATTTAATAAAACATATTCACTTGTACACATCATGGCATACCTGATTATTTGGAATTTATTTTGTGTTAGTCATTGACTTTATTAGAGTGATAAATTTGGAGTTAGGATAATAGGTGTGAGTACTGCATCTCTTGTTCAGTGTCTGTGTCACCTTGGCTAAGCCGCTATTCTCCCTTGAAGCTCAGTTTTCATATCTTAATGTAAATAAGGGCATCAGATTCTATGAGACTGATATATATCCATATCTAAGTCTATGATCCTGTTAAAATAAATTTTCCATTTTTGTACTGGTACAATTGGTTAGATTTGAGGGAGGTGGTCCTAAAGTGAAAATTATAGAAAAAAACATCAATAGATATTCATACAAAACCTGTCCTCCAGTGCCATCATTAAGGATAGAGCCTGGCAGGATAGGCTTAATTAAACTTTTCCTTGTTCCTTAACAGATATTAGTTGTTAATGACCAAAATGATCAGCTCACATCCTACCACTGATTGTCTCTTAAGCTCTTTTAGTTTTAGTTGCCTCATCTATATACACAGGGACAGTGATACCTGCAGCACCTCCCTCACAGGTCTCTGGCCAGGCTTAAATGAAAGCATTTGCAAACCTTAACGTGTTATCAGTGTTAAGTGATTATTCGCATTTTTAATGGAAGTCATTTATTCACAAGCTCAGATCTTAGGTAAGAACCATCTTTGAAACTTTTCCCAGTGGGATGATAGTGATCAAATAATCTCCACTGGTCAATGGAGTTTGTTAAAGGGCCTGAGATGTCCCTTTGTGGGGATAGCGTACGCCTGCAAGGATATGTCAAAGACAAATATAAATGACCTAACACAATAGTATCTCTCACCCAGTTTTGAATGCTTCCTCTTTTAAAGGGGTGTGTTTTATTCCTCATAGTAAAGTTTGACTTCAATAAGAACTGTAGTGATTTTAAAAGTTCCAAGGTGGTCTTAAGGAACTATTGCTACTCATAAAGGTTTATCTGATTATTTTTTAACAAGAAAGTTTAATTTTTTAAAACTTTACTATTTTCCACATCTTGATCGGCTTAGCCCCATGAACTGTACTAAAAAAACAAACCAACCTCAGTTGCTCATGTTGAGCCCTTGGGTTTAAGTTTCATTTGATGCAGCAGGAGTCTATTTTTCCATCATTTAATTCCTAGCACACAGAGTCAGTTTCCAAACCTAAATGAATCAACCATCATTTATTAAGTACTTACTACGGACCAAATCCCATCAATAACATTGGAACGAAGGCAAAGTCGTCCTTGTTCTCAAGAAGCATGTGTTCTAACAGGAAAGACGACATGCACTGACAGTTATCCCTTCCACATTTTGACTTTCCCCACCACAATTTTGATATATTGTAGGTCGGCATAAGAAATTAAATGGGTATTTTTTGGAACTCATAGATGACATTGTGAAGGCTATCAGAAAACACAGAAAAGGTTTAGAAACTCAGAAATGCCTAAAATTTATGTATAGCATTGTATAATATCAACTTATTTTATATTTTTAATAGCAACGTAATTCAAATTTCTTCTCTGGTATGAAGAAAGGGCCAAAACATTTTACACAGATTTTTCAGATTGCAAAGGTGCTGCGCCTCTAACCCCTGCAACAACATGGAAGGGATAACTATTTTTTGTGGGGAAGGCACTAACAGTTGTGGGGTGTTGGGAAAGGCTTCTTATATATGTAAAAACCATTGTAAATCTAAAGCATTACATAAATCTTAGCTATTACTAGGTAGAAGGTAGCTTTTAAATCTTGAAGGAAATCAGTCCAACATTAGTGGACACTCGAATATAGATTCCATTAAGCCTAATGAAGTGTTTGAAGAGGTCTCATGACTTTTATTCAAAAACAGTCGTCTTCTTTTGAAAAGGAAATTCTTTTATATTAGAATACACTTTAGGGTATTAGAATAGGCAGTGAGGTAAAACTATCACTCTTTGCAGACAATATGATGGTATTCTTTGAGAATCCTAGAGAATCAACTACAAAACTAGTTGAAATAATTATTTTGCCAAAGTTGTGGCATATAAAGTAAACCTTCATAAATCATCAACATTTCTATTTATTACCAAGAAAGTCCATCAGGAAGAGATAGAACAATTCCATTTAAAATAACTGTGGATAATAAAAAAAGAAAAGAAGGTTGTCAGGGGGGTTAGCAGTACAAGATAGAAAACTATACTATAAAACTCTGATTGTCAAAACAATTTGGGTATTGGGTAAGAAACAGAAAAAAATGATCATTGGAGTAGATTAGTCACCCAAAGCAAATAACCATAGTAATGTAGTGTTTGTTGAACTCAAAGATCCCAGATATTGGGGCAAGAACTCATTATTCAACAAAATTTGTTAGCAAAGCTGGGAAAGTAGCCTGGCAGAAACTAGGTATAGACTAATATCTCATACCATATACAAAGATAAGCTCCAAATGAGTGTATGACTTAGATATAAAAAGTGACAACATAAGCAAATCAATGGAATATGGAAGAGTTAAAAATTGAAGAGTTAATGATTAAACAAACAATAGAGAAGTTCATAGGATGTAAAATGGATTATTCTGACTAAATGAAGTCAATTTTAACAATCGAAACTAACGTGACTAGAAAAAAACAAGGGAGAAAATATTTGCAGCAAATTTCCATGAAAAAAGTCTCTTTTCTAAAATATATAGGGACTGAATCTTATTTACAAGAGTAAGAGCCATTCCCCATTGAAAAATGATGAAAGGGTAAGAAAAATCAGCTGTATGAAAAATGTTCTAAATCACTAATAGAGAAATGCAATGCAGTGAAAACACTATACAATAACAACAATACTGGAAACTGTAATCAACTTTGAAAGAGTGATCCACAAAATGGCCAATAACAATTCCAAATGATGCATGATGAAACATTCTATCTACCACCACTTTAAGTTATTGAACTCAGAAAACAAATTGGAAAATATTCTTCCTTCTTTCCTTTCCCACCCTCTCTCTCATCCTTCCCCCTGCAAATGACAGACTTTATCTTGCATGACTTTACATGTTTTTAATGAATTTTTTTTCTTTTTTGATAGGTGGAGGAGGGGGAGGGAAGAGGAAGAGAATTCAAAACTGAAAATAAAATGGAATCTAAAAAATAAATACACAAAATAAAAAAATATATGTAAAATCTTTTCGCAAATCTTAAGGTGCTGCATACATATTAGATATTACTATAATGTCATTATCTTTTATCTATATAGCCTGTGATAGTTGCCTTCTCTCTATAATTTACTGGCCTCCAGTTCAGTTTTTTTCCCCAAGTCACTTAGTACCCATCAAACAGTGTTCCCATATGTCCCATTGCTTATCCTTCTATTTAAGGGCTTTAATGTACACAATGAAATCCCTTTCTGCACCCAGCTCTTCCCTATTTGGGGATTTCAATATACACAATCAAATCCCTTTGTCCTCCCATCTCATGTCTATTCCTATCAATGATCTATTCCCTTCCTCCACCTCAGTCACCCAGTGAGATGATCTTAAATCCCATTAGCGCATGATTTTGAACTATGAAATTTCTGTCACATTCTGTCCTTTCATATTTCTATCTGCCTTATTCCTCCTAAACCTATTTATTCCTCCTCAGCACAGCCTCTGCTTTCTCCTTCCTTCTGTATACTTCCAGACCTGTGCTTGGGTCTCACTGTCCTCCCTTCAAAACATTTTTTTCCCAGGTAAAAGATATGCTGCTTTTATTGTACTCTGGAAACTTGCAGGAATCAGTGGACAAACAGCCTTGAGAGCTCCCTTTCCCCCTTTGTCTCCATCTTTTTCCCTCTCCCTCCCTTCCCCCATTCTCAACACAAAGAGGGGATTCACCTGTCTTGACTTGGCCTGAGTGACAAGCTCCCAAATGGAACTGCTTCAACAACCAAGTTGTTGCCAAACAATCCTGCTGCTTCTTCAGTAACAAGAATTGCTTGTTTCCCGAATCTATGGTTTAAATAGAACTTTTGACTCTATTGCTGTCAGCACAATTTTATTAATTTAGTTTATTGTCTGAAAGCATCATTTATAATAAATGTGGAAAAGAAAGGTCATCACTTCACGTGCAAGGTTGGTATAGTGAAAAAGGAGGTTGAACTTGAAATCAGAGGACCTGAGTTCAAATTCTAACTCTGCCACTTACCGCCTACATAACTTTAGGCAAGTGACTTCACTTCTTGGGGTCTCAGTTTCCTCATCTGTAGAATGAGACCTTTAATGTCCCTTCTAAGTTCTACTTAGCTTTTCTGACTTTCTATTGGATCATTTGGTTGGCAGTGGAACTTCATGGTTTCATTGGAACCAACCCAATGATCTCCTATGAGATTTGCCCTGATCATTGATTAATTTGTAAGGAGCTTGTCCTAGCAGTAACCTGGACCATAAAGCAGGGAAATGTCAATCACTCACTGAACTTTGTCAGAATTATAGAAGAGATTTATGATGCAGGTAGGGGTTGTATTAAGTGACCTCTGAGGGAAGTATCTTTTAATTTAAAGAAACTGATTTCATAATTATCTGTAACATTTTTAATCCAAAAATTCTTCGGTTTCTAAAAAGTTATATTAGCAACTGATGTTTATATACTACTTTAATGTTTGCAGAGTACTTTTACATATTATTTGAGTTATCCAACAACCTTGTCCTAAGATTAAGGAACTAATTTCAGAGGTTGGAGAAATGATCAGGCATTCCTGCTCAATCCCAATGATCTCTCTAATAGTAAATGCTCTCTAAATGGATGGTTATATGAGAAATATTATCAATATTATCATTAATAATATCATTAAAAATAAAAGCAAACCCTAACCCATAACTTTCATATGCAAGTAGGGTTTATTTAAGGACATAACAGAACTAGCAGAGACCCAAGAATGCTAAAATGTGACTGCCTTCGACATTACACACCATGCTGTGATGGGTCTACTTGCCTCCATGCACCAAATATGAATTCCTATATTTGGGGAGGAAAATTGTTCTTGGTCATTTATAGGACAAAGTCTTTTCTAACATAGTTTTATCAGTAAATTCTCATTTTTGATCTGTCCTTGAAGGATTGCAGGACATTGATTGGTCAGAGTACAGGTGGCTATGCTCAAGGATAGTCTTTCCAAACTCAAGACTGGTATTTTGGGAAACTTGGCCTTGGCTGGCATTCAACAGTGTTGAGAAGTGGTTGTTATTTCTAGGTGGGCAGCCTGCCCAGTGAAGGTTCTTGTATTTATCCTGAGAATGACCTTGAAGGAGCTCCAGGTTGGCGTCATGTTGGAGAGTCGAACCTTACACAGTAAGACTCCATACAAAAGTTACAAAGGTTTCAAGGGTCAAGTATTTAACAGACAAAATAAAGGGTGGAGAGTGGTTATAATAAAGTTCTCCCTACCCCCAATTTTAACCCTTAAGATGCTTTATATGAATGTTTCTTCCACTGAGAAAAGAAATCTTCCAAAATAGATGTTGTGCTAGTGTTTTCAATATATAATAAGTGGATTGAATCTCAGGTAGTGATTTTGTTCATCTATAGGCAGTTCATCATTCTATAGGCAGTAATTCATCAGTGAATGAAGCATGAAGGGGATTGCTACAGTCATATAAAGCACTTACTATCAAAATCTGAGACCTTGTTAATTTTGATATATCATGATTTCCAGTCATAGAGTATTATTAGAAAAATAATTCTAAAATATTTTAATAGACATGATCTCACTGATTTGGATGTCTCTCCATTGGTTCAAATCACTGTCTGTACACACCTTCTTTGCCTGTGTTATTCTTGCTGTCTTGCTCTTTCTTTCACAAGATGCTCCATCTCCTGGCTCTGTGACTTTACATTGACTGTCCATGCCTGGAATGTTCTCCCTCCTAACCTCCTCCTGGTTTTCAAGATGCAGCTCAAATGCTACCTTCTACAAGATCTCTTTCCTGCCCTGAAAGTCCCTCAGTGCTAATGACTTCCCTTTGAGATTATCCCCCATCCTTAAACTGTATAAAGTATATTCGTTCCTTTCTTTATATTCTTATTTTGTAGTATAGTGCCTGGCTCATATTAAGTCCTTAGTAAATGCTTTTGAACAACTTAAGTTGTCCATATTTTTCCGTGGATGATACCACAAAGGATCTCTGTAATATGTTGGAGATCTTTCACTGCATCTTACATTTCATGGATACCAATTCATTATAAGTAATCCATCAGCAATCTTTCACTCTTGCTATGTGACTGGCTCATTTCCTTTTCTAATGTTACACTACCTAGTTGATATCCATCTCATCACTTATACATAGGTCTTATATAAATAGGTAATCAAAAATAAGTGATGACTTATTTATCACCACATTGAATCTCTCTGTTATGATCAATCACAACTTTGATTTTTTTGGAGATTGCCATTCCAAAATTTGTGGCCATATGGCATCATCTGGAGAACATGTGCCAAAAAAGTTGGATTTCTAAATGAAAGCATATTAGGAATACTCTCTTATTTAAGGATCATTAAAAAACAACACAACTTGCTGCATGAAACTGGCTAAATCACTTAATTTCTGTATCAGTTTCTTCACTTGTAAAATGGGAGGGCTGGATTTGAGGGCCTCTATGGTAACTTTCAACTCTAAATCTATGACCTTGAGCCTGACAAAATCATAGATATTTCTTTTGTCCCTTCTTTTAATGTATGTATAGATCAATGTGATTTGACTTGTTATACACAGTGTACTTGTATTGAAGGAAATTAAGTGAAATTACATTAAATTTATAGAGAATTGCCTTATAAACTTTTCCAGAGGTTAATTTTTTTCAGTATCACATTCGTGGACATCATCCTCTGGGGAAAGTGGATGAATTTTGAGAGACACCTAGTAGTGTGGAGGTGACAGATCTTGGGGTCAGAAGAACAGGGTTTGAGTAGCAACTCTGACATTTAATGCACTGTGACCCATGACAAGTCTTTTAATCTAAATGAAGCCAGATTCCTCCTGGGAAAAATGGGGGGTCCAAATGTCCTACCTATCTCAGAGGAATGTCATGAGGAAAATGGTTTGTAAATTTTACTGTACCAAAAGAATGTGAGTAATTACTGCATCCTTCACAGATAGCTATTACTATGTTATGGGTAGGATGGTGACTAAAATCTCTTGCTGCTCTGAAATTCTCAGAGTCTAAGTAGGAAAATCATGGGCAAAGATGTTGCAATATGACTTTATTACAGTGGTCTGGGAGGGACATATTCCCAAATCTTACATAGACAGTCAAAAGCCGACATTTCCATATCCTGCACATCGGCCAGATTTACAAAACAGGACTTGATTTCTGCTTTTGTTTGTAAGACCCGAAGAAAGCAAAAGAATGCCTACACCCAGAACTATGGCCTTCTGACTCCAAGGTTAGCCCTTTGTCCACCATGTCATGTTGTATCTCATAATGTCTGAAATCATAATAGATAGTATGTATTCTTTGACTGAATTCACAGAGCTTTAAGGACCTCATCTCATCTTGTGCATTATCTTCCCTCCATATCCTTTTTTAATGCTGGAGTAATTATACATCTGGCTATTTGCTTTACTGGAAATCTCTACTTATCATTCAAGCTATATTTTGCAGTCATTCGGAGGATGTTGGCTCCCAAAGGGAGAATTCTCTTAAGGATCACTAAGGACACCAGACTAATAATGGGAGTTAATGTCAATATTTAGCCAAGGCTTTCCCCATTATTGGACCCCAAAGCTAATGTTTCTTTAATAATCCATTAGCAAATATGAAGGGCACATTTATTTCCTCTATCCAGAAACACTTGCCTTACATGGGCATTGATATGAAATATAAGTAGGTGAGTAGTCAGTCCTTGCCTTCCAGGGAGAGACTGGAAGATCTATACAGGGAACATTCTCTGAATAAGCATACTAGTGGAACTCAGAATTGGAGTTTGCTACCAATCTAAGCCTTCTTCAATTTCTACACATGGAAAACAGAGCAACCTGGGTTTCCAACTTCTCTCATCTCCCCCAAAGGCTCATAGTCTCTTCATGCCTAGATCTAATTCTGTATAATCTTTTTTTAGCCTAGGGTTAAAAACGAAGAGCAAATTCTTGGATATTTCATAAGTTTAACCAAATGATCTCAGCCTCCACTTCTATTAAGATTTTTATCTTCCCAACTTCCCATGTCCTAAAGGAATGTATATAAGCTGAATTGGAAATTTTAGAGTATGAAATTCAAAGTCTTGTCCATTCTGTCAAAGATGTAAACTCTCTACTCTCTGCCCATCCCAGTCTTTGGTTGGGTAGGGACATTTGAATGACTATTTAGTGAAGCACCTTTGAGTTTTCCTTTCAAAATTTTATGTGGGAAAGGAGAGTTAATCTCAAGAACATCAACTGTTGTTCCTAGTACTTTTCATAAGAAAGTCACCAGAGGACCATGTGGTTGTAAATCTAGGGCTGGAGGGGCCACCCCAGAGGCTATCTAATCAAATTCTTTCTTTTTATAGATGAGGAAACTCAGGGAGGTTAAATAACTAAGGTCATACAGGCAGTGTCAGAGGTAAGATCTGAAGCTCTGATTCTTGAGCCAATGTTCTTTCCATTGTATTACACCCTCTATCCCTTGCTTTAAATGAAATTAAAAGACAAGAAAGCTGTAGCTAAAGTAGAAGGAAAAGCCCGTAAGTTTTGGTTGATGATACAAATAATAGAGTTGAAGGAGCTTGGTCAGGGGCTCTCTGGTCTTCTCCTCAGGGACCACTACTGTACACTGTGCCCACAGGAGCCTTTAGACTCAGCAGATTTCAATTCCAGTCCTGCTCAGATGTTTGTTAGCAATGTGATTCTCGGCATGTCTCTTAGCCTATCTGTGGTTTAGTTTCCTCTTCTGTAAACTGGATTTGGTGGTCTCTAAGTCCCCTCCATTCTAATTCTGTGCTCCCATAATGCCTGTTCAGGACCCCACCTGTGCTGTCTCTACCTTCTCTTGCCCTAAACTGACATGCTTGCCAGCATGTGTGGACTTAACTGTCAGTCCAAAATTCAATCCCAGGAATGCTTGGGGAAGGGAGGATGAAGGATGTGATTATGATATTTAGTAGTCAGAATGACATACCTTCCCCCCCCACTCTCCTGCATCTTGTAGCTAACTCAGTGTTCTCATGTCAGGTCTCTTCCCAGCATGTTTGCCATGGTTAGTGTAAAGCAGGCCCTTGTTTCTGTCTTAAAAGACTCATTCAACGTTTTATTGTTGCTTCACCCTTCCTGTTCTATGCTCCTCCCACCATATGTGACTTAGGCTTCCATGTGATTTAAGCAGGTCAGAATGGGTTGGAAAGATCTTCAAAATAAGCAAAAAAGCATTAACAATACACTTGGTGATCCTTATGAGAATTCCCACTTTCGGAACATTCTCAGAATGACTGGAAAATATAGCTTGAAAGACAAGTAGAGATTTCCAATAAAGTAAATAGTTAGATGTATAATTACTTCAGCACTAAAAGAGATATGGCGGGAAGATAATGCATGGGATGAGATGACGTCCTTAAAGCTCCACATTTCTCTTTTCCTTTGGTGGCCAGAGATCCAGGAAATTACTGGAGTAGGAACCCAAGCTTTTTTCAAATATGGGTTACATAAGCCTTTTTTGAGCACCCAATATATATTCAGGTGCCATGGGAAACACAAAAAAGCAGAGTAAGAAGAAGGAGTGGATTTTTTTATATAGCTTGCCCTCCACAATTTGTCCTCCTGAGGCCATTCTTTGGATAATTTGTTAGCACCTCTGGGCAGCTAGGGAAGCAGAGGAAGTGAGACTTTAAGGGATCCAATCTATACTCTGTTAGGAACTCTTGGAAAAGCTTTGCGGACCATTGGTTAACGTGAGGAACGAGATAGACATCAAGAAGATGCTCGGAAGTCCTTACTATCAAAACGTAGTAGGATTTTTTCCTGCTGAAAGACTGTTATAGTATGCTCTCAGGGGCATGTAAATTTCTTTAAGGCAGTAATTTTATCTTTCTATCCCCAGAGCTTAGCAAAGTGTCTTGTTCACTGTAAGTATAGATGCAAGAGGTTGATTAAAAAATTTCTGGATGACCCCTCTGACTCTTCTCCCATGGTGATAATAGAACTACTACTAATAATAAATAATATCATACAGATATATAAACAAATGATCAAATAAATAATGATAAATTCCCTTTCTACTTAAAGCAAAGCCACTGTGTCCTGAGACAACTGAATAAAACGGATCATAGATGTGCAACTGGAGCAGGCCTTGGAGATTTCAAATCTGGTCCCTCAATAATACTAACGCTAATAAGAATTATGACTAACATTTATATAGTACTTACTATGTGTTAGGTTCTCTGCTTGACAATGGTTGGCAAGAGTCATGATGTAATAGCTAGTATTTTTGTAGGACCTACTATGTGTCAGGCATTGTGCGAAGCATTTAAAATGATTATCTCATTTGATTCTCACAACTCTGGGAGATAGATACTGTCATTATCTCTATCTTGTAGATAAGGAAACTAAGACAATCAGGTTATATGATTTGCCCAGGGTCACACAGCAAGTAAAACGTCTGAGGCTGGATTTGAACTCAAGCCCTCTTGACTCCAGCTTCCATTCTCTATCCACTGTGCTATCCAGCTGCCTCTCTATTAGAGGGGAGGAGAAACTTACTTCAGAGTTGGAGAAATGAAATCTTCAACTACATCACTGAAGGGGACAAGGGAAACTGTCTGAAAAACCGTTTCACAGTAGGTATTCTTAAAGCCTGTGGCCATTTGTAAATTGTCATGAGGGACCCCCATGAAAATGGGGATTCACAATTGAGTCCTGGTGAGACTTGACACATGAGGAAAGTTCAGCGAGGGCCCTCTTAAAATTTAGGTTCTCCCACACCAAGCATGATGTGTTTACTAGAGATTGTTGTTACGACTGTAAATACAGTCTATCTCTGGGTGATGGATTGGAGCAAGGAATGGAGAAAGGACAGGCAATGTCAAAGCAATGGAGCTTGCTATATTTCTGTCAATGTATTTATAGCTTACATTATTGAGAAACACTCAAAAATGCCCTAGAGAAGATGGGATCAGAGCCAGGGATGCTTTTATGAAATGTATAAATACTTTAAAGAAACACCACATAGGAATTCTTAAAAAATAAAAAACAACCAAACTTTAACCAGTGGATCAGCAAAGAGATTTTGCTAGGGCTTTGAGGTTTTCCCCAGCAAGTGCATCTGGCTGTTCGAAACCCATGATTCCTCCAAAACCAGACTGACACATGCTTCTTTCCATGGAGTCAGGAGAATAGATTAAATGGCCAATACAAGACTGTTTGGCTGTTTCTTTGATTTCAAGGTAACAATAAAGGTTTAATTTGATTTTTCTGAGAAACTCTAATGAGTATGTGCCAATGATGGAGACACATATGCAGCTGGAGAAGGATCAAAGAACTAGGAAACTTTTCCTATTGAAGTATGGGGATGAAACTAGTGGCAGAACAACCGAGCCAAATGCTTGGAAAGAAAATTGGTGTGAGAGCTTTTAGGAACTTCTGCTTCCCTCTACCATTTGGTCAATAAATATGGATGCTTATTTTGTAACAAATGCAGCCAGATTTTGGTAGGTACCTAATGAATTCAGTTCTGCGTGCTAGGTACTGGGAATATATATAGCATCACCAAGATATGGCCCCTGTCTTCATGTAGTTTACAGGCTACAGGCAAGGAGTGAGACCTTAATACAAGTAGTTTTTTGATCACTAACTTGATGAATATACAGACAGATGAGCTTCTCTCCATAACTCTCATCCTCATATACCCAAGAAGGGGTTGTTTTGTCTTCCTGTTGAGAACATGGATATGCCTACTGATATCTCACATGTCATTGAGACTTAGTAGTTAGGGATTATTTGGTGGCCTAAGCAAATTGCGTGTCATTCACTCCATTGTGCTAAATTTATAAAGGGATCCCAACAGATATGTAGAGGTCCTTTTTGAGCAATTCTAAGAGAGATAAGCACAGACTAGAGAGCTATAGCAGATACAAGATCTGAGTGGTCCTGGAAGAGAGGTGGGAAGGGTGTAGGAAGTCTGGGCATCTCTACAGACTTCCCACAGGGAGCTACAATTGGTAGTAAGAGGAAAATGCTTGAACTCCTCAAACACTTGGACCCCAGAGGAAACAGAATTGAGCTTTAAAGGATAGATAGGAATTCAACAGGAAAAGATGGAAGTCATTCCAGTTTTCTGTAATGTTTCCATCCTAGGATTTTGACTCCTAAAAGAAGGGAAATGAACATTGGGGTGCTAAAGGCATAATCCTCAGATTTTCCAGTGAGTCCTACTTCCACTCCAGGAATTTATACATTTAATAAATACACTATATATGTATATTCATTTCCATTCATGCAGCTATTTCCTAGAAGTTTAGACTCCTATTGGAAGGAAAATGAATTTGGGGTTTTTAATGACCAACTTCTCACATTCCACAACAAGTAGAGCCAAAGTACTAAGGGTGTAAAAACCTAGGAAGGAAATAACTTGGGGGAAGGAAATAATCCAGTTTGGTTTGGGGTAGATGGAGAAGTAATATGGGATGAGACCAGAAAGATAGGGTGCCAAAGATTGTGGAAGTCTTTGAATGACAGTTCTATTTAGTATCTAATGACAGGTATAACTGGGAGATCCTCAGGACAGAGTTTTCTGATTCCTTAGTTGGGATACACCTAGCTCACAGGGTTGCTGTGAGGGAACAAGTGAGGAAATATATGTGAAACACTTTGAAAAGTTGAAAAAAACTACGTAAATTTTGGTTGTACTCTTTCTTGTTCAAGAAAAGGACAATGTGTTAGGGTGGCCAGTTGATAAAAAGAATAAAGGGAGGGAGAGAGGGTTAAGGTAAAAAATCTGTTAGTGCAGTAATCCAGGTCCATGCTAGGGCTGTGGCAATGGGGACAGCAAAGAAGAGACAAGACAACTGCCAGAGATGTTATAGAGGCAGAATTTATGACTGGATAAGAGAGTATAGAGTGAGTATAACTGCAACATTGTCGATAGGGGAGCCTAGGTAAATGGTGGCACCATAGAAACAATGGAATTAAAAGAAAGAGCAGTTTTTGTTAGAGACAAAGATACTGAACATTGTTTTAGATACATTGAGTTTGAAGTGTTGAGGGGTGGCATCCAAGTGGAGATGTCCTATATGCAGTTGGAAATGGTGTTCTAGGAGATTAGGAATTTTTCCATTGTATTTGTATTTCCTGTGCCTGGCATGATCTCATGTATCTTTTGACCTTGGAACTGCAAATCCTTCTCATTCCATACCAAAGCCCACAATTTCCAGGTTCTTAATTGCTTAGACACAGCTGATAAAATACACAAAACTCAGTTTTTTAGATCACTATCAAGGCAGTCTAAATGTGGGCAAAAAGTTGAGGCAAATCCATTCAATGACTAAAAATAATGTAGAAATGGAGCTGCAAGAAAGCTATCTAGTGCTTTGGAGGCATGTCTCAGGCAAGAGAATCCATGGAGTAATTTCTATGGACATGGTTGACAGTCTTGGCTGAAGCATCTATTTATAGCAAAGTGTATGGCCTCAGTCCCTTTTATCCCTATCTACTTAGAGCACAGCAACTTTGTCTTGAATAGTCAGAATCATACATCTGGAACTTGAACAGATGTATGAGGCTTCTAAATCCACCCCTCCCTCCAATTTTGCAGATGAGGAAACTGAGACCCAGGGAGAAGATAAGGGACTTAGCCAAGTTCACAGAAATAGTAAATCTCATAGGTGGGATTCAAACTCAGGAGCTCTCACTCTAAAGTTAGTTCTTTCCATTGTATCATCTCTGACAAGCTATTCAATCAGAATTTTTATTATTTCAATTCCTCGCATTTGTCAACCTTCTTCCCTACCTATCTATCCAGAGAAGGTTAGTATGTCTCTAAGTTTTGAAGAGGCTGTTTTCATGGTAGATTTCATCCATGAACTGAGAAAGGCTGAAATCTGCTGTGGATTGTTTAAAGCATTAGGAATTGGGAATGCAAGCCCTAAATTAAATCTTTAAAAATATACATAAAATTTCTCTACCCTTATTGAAAAAGCATACTTAGCTCAGCTTTAAAAATTCTAGGATCAAAACAAATTGATAGCCACCCCCAGATGTTAATCCACTCACTGTACCCCCTCTATTATGCCATCAAACAGCAAAAATTTAAAAATTGGGTGATGAACATGGGGATTATGTTTCAAATCTTCCGTTGACCATGCCCTGACTCCAGCTCAGAGCCAACAGTTGGAGTCATCCAGCTACTTTTGTGTGCTTTTTTCTTTTAGACTACTTTACAACCACTCTATGAAAAGGAAAAGGAAAAAAAGTTGTAAATACCTTGAACGACACCTGGAACATGAGGTACTTCAGAACTTGGAGCTATGGTATTGCTTCCAAGATCTGGCTCCATCCAGACAATACAAAGAGTTGAAATCTGTAGGCAAACTTGATGAGATACCCCCAAAAGAACACAAAATAGCAGCTCTGTATATGACCATCTTAGCATATGACTCACAAACTTCATTCTCCAGCAATCTGAGGTGGGAGTAGCCTTATCATCACTCATTTTAAAAAAGCCCTTAAATGTAGTTTTATAAAAGAAAGATTTAGTTTCATACAATGACTCAGTTTTAAATTTAAAAAAAAATTGGGACCTATTTCCAATTTTATTCCTTTCTCTTTTCTTTTTACATTGTTCTCTTAACTCCTCCACTTTCCTTACTTTGTCATGATACCTGTTTCCTGAAAAATAATGCACCCCCTTCCTAGAAAGGATTTTCATAATTCAACTCCATGATTCACTTACAGTCTTAAGGGAGGTTGGGGGATGCTCATCCAGAAAGATTCAAACCAAAGAATGACAACTATGAGACAAAAGGAGTCAAAACATGTAGTTCAAATCCTACCTCTGGGACTTACATGTGTGACCTTGAGCAAGTAATTTTTACTTATCTATGTCTCATTTTCCTTATCTATAAAATAAGAGGGTGGCACTAAATGTCCTGTGAGGTCCCTTATAACTCTAGGTTGAGGATTCTATATGATTCACCAGGCTCCTAGTAAATAGTAATATATCAGACTTGAATTTTCCTGTCCACACCAGTCATTTGGTCAGTAGGTCAATATACACTTATAAAGTGACTATTTTGTGAAGTGCTTGGGATATAAAAAAAAAAAAAAGACAAAAGACAGTCCCTGCTCTCAAGGAACTTGCAGTCTAGTGGTGGGGGAGACAACATGCAAATAAAAAAAATGTACAAATAAGATCTCTACAAGGAAAAAGAGATAATCAACAGAGAGAAGGCATTAGCTTTAAGGGGTGGGGGGAATCAGGAAAGACTTCTCATAGCCTTTAAAATTTCAGAATCAGAAGAAATGATAACTACACCCTGATGTTAATCCATTGCACTCCTGTCATGTTACCAACAGCATAAAACTGAAATTTTAGCTCCAACTAGAAGCCAGAGGAATTAGAAGGCAGAGAGGAGGAGAAAAAGAGTTCTAGGCATGGTGGGTAGCCAGTGAAAATGCATGTAGTTGGGAGATGGAGTATCTAGTTTGAGGAACAGATAGGCTAGGGTCATTGGATCTCAAACGTTTTCGGGGTATGATATAAGAAAAGTAGAAAATTTAGAAGGAAATGAGAGGAAAGGAAGTAGAGGCATTAATTATAGATGGTCTTAGGAAGTAGTCAGGCCACTGAATGCTTGGAGTCAATAAATAGTCAGTGGAGTTGATTGAAAAGGGGTAGTAGCATGGTCAGACTTGCATTTAGGATTATCAACTTGAAAGTTGAATGGAGGATGGACCAGAGTGGATAGAAACTTGAGACAGGGAGACTAATGAACAAGTTACTGCATTAGATAAGGCATGGAGTGTGGAGATCTTTTACCAAGGGGACAGTGTAAGAGAGAAAGGGATGTATAAAAGAAATGTTGCAAAGATAGAAATGGCATAATTTTGCAACTCTTTGGATATGATAGGTATGAGAGGATGATGAGTTGAAGATGACATCTTTGCAAACTTGAATCTTCAGGTGAATAGCAGTGCCCTCCATGGTAATAGAGAAGTAGGGAAGAGGAGAGGATTAGAAGGCAAAGAGAGTGAGTTCAGTTTCTGATAGGCTGAATTTAAGATGTTTACATGATATATGGTTTGCAATGTTTAATAGGAAATTGGAGATGCAAAACCAGATGTCAGGAGAAAAGTCTGAAGGTCACCAAGTAAAACAGTATAGAAGGAGAACAGAAGAGGTCCCAGAGTTTTGGGGAACCCCCTACAGTTAACAGGAATGACCTGGATGAAGATCCAGAAAAAGAAACTGAGAAGAAATGGTTGAATACTAAGGGGAAAAATGGGAGAGATCAGCATCTTAAAACAGAGAGGAAATCAAGGAGAAGGGGGTGATCAGCAGTGTCAAAAATTGCAGAAATGCCAAGAAGGATAAGGATAGAAAAAGCTTTAGATTTGGCAGTAAGAGAGAAATGTAAACTTTGGAGAGAGAAGTTTCAGCTGAGTGTTGAGGTTGGAAGCCAGACTTCAAAAGCTTCAGAAGGGAACAAGAGGAAAGGAAGTGGAGGCTTTCATTGTAGATGACCTTACCTAGGAGTTCAGCACAAAATGGAGAAGAGATCTAATATGATAGCCAAGAGGGATGGATGGATCAACTGAAGGTTTTCTTGAGGATGAGGAAGACATGGGCACATTTGTTAGACAGTAAGAAAGTAGCATTGCAATAGACAGGGAAAGCTTGAAATAAGTGAACAAGTAAGGATGAGAGGGAACTTGGAAAAGAAATGCAATCACTTGTGAATCTAGAAAGGTTTGCCAAGGAGAAAGGTTGCCTCTTCATGGGAGATAGGAGTGAAGAAGGAGCTAGTGGGGGAGAGGCATTTGTGTGATTTGAGGTGAAAAGAAGGGGAAAAGAGAGAACTCATGGTGAATGGCCTAATTTTTTTTCCCCCATTAAACTATGAAGGAAATTTCTCAGCTGATAAAGTGAGGGGAGGGAGAACCATGGGGGATATGAGAAGGGATGAAAAGATTTGAAAAAGCTGCTCTGGTGGGTGGGATAATGAGTCAATTAGGGAGATTTAAAAGGATGCTTTTTATAAATTCCTTTTTCTCTCTTAACAAAGACTACTCCCAGACTGTTTCTCCTCTTCTAGGTCAGTATATTTAGTTGGAGGTTAGTTATCAGGGTCAACCATGACTTTTTTATTTTCATCTATTTGTTTGTTTTTAACATTGCCTTAATTTTCTACTATATCCCTCTCTCCCACCTAGATAACCATTCTTTGAAAATGGCATACTTAGCAGTACTAACCAACACATTAGTTCCAACAGTATAGTGTGTTGTCTGTCATCCTGATTTATATCTTGCCTCTGGACCTAGAAGGTTCCAGAGGATAAAGTGAGTCTGGTAACCTTGAGCAGCCCTGCCTCACTTAAGTCCAATTCACTTGCAAGTCATGGCATTACCTTCCTGATGCCATGGTCCTTTTTGAGAATGAAGGACAAAAAACACGAGCTTCATGCCCTGCCTTCCATCCTGCCCCCTCACCCAGCTCTGCAAAGAGAGGAGGGAGATGCAGTCCTCTATTTCTTCTTGTGTGCCAAGTTTGGTTGTTATAATCAGGCATCTTTCAGTTCCCATTGTTATTTTTTCCATTTATAGTATTGTGGTCATTGGGTTTGTTTTATTATTTTATTCTGCATCAGTTCTTATGTCTTCCGACTCCTCCCTGTCTTCTTTATATTCAATATTTATTATGGTGCGGTAACATTGGATGGAGTAGAAAGTTAAATGTTTCCTATTTGTCAAGCACTGTGCTAACTGCTGGAGACATAAATAGAAAATTGATACGATGCCTGCTTTTGAGGGGCTCACATTCTAATTGGGAGAAAAGGAGGACTTATGTTCATATGTAGGAAAGCAGAAAGGCCAGTTTGAGGAGGTAAAGAAACAGGGCAGACGGCAAGATCCTGAGGATCTTGGGGGATAGTGACAGGCAAATGATCCCCAAATAAGAGGAGAGCGGGTTCAGGGGTCACAGAGGAGAGGGGCTTTGAATTACCTCCAGCAGAAAATTCTTGATATTAATTTCATAGGGTTTTAATTGACTTTGCCTTTCAATATGGCTATTCTTGTGGCAGTACCGTGGACTTGGAGACAAGGGTACTTGGGTTCAAATCTCAACTCTGACATCTATCAATCATGTGCCTATGAGCAAATCCCTTAGATTCTCTGAGTCTCAATTTCCTCATTTGCGTATTGCAAATGGTGACACTTGACTTCTACTTCATTGAGGCCTTAAGAAGAAAGTACCTTGTAAGCAGAGTGTGATATATATATATATATATGAAAATTGTTTTTATTACCAAAAAAATTAAACATATTGTGAAGTCTCAGGAGAAACTGAAAGCTCTCCAGTTTCCTCAATTTTTCTCCCACTTCCCATTATATTTAGGAATAGCTGTGTCTCTCTTATACCAATGAAAAGTTAACCTTTCAGTCTGTTTTAAGAAGCAGAGAAATTGGTTAAAAGTTTTGGTTTCAAAAGGTCTGGTAGGAAAGGTAAATGGAAGTACAGATGTCAATAAAGCAATTACTTAAATAGATTAAATATCATCAATAAATGTAAAAGTAAATTTGTTTCTGCTTCAGGAAGGATCTAAGGCTAAAGACTACTGGTGATCACCTTTGAAATACAAGTATCCTGTTTGCGGTGAGCAACAAACGCCTGGCTTGGGCCGATTTCTGCCAATGGTATTGTCTTTGAATGAAGACTATCATGCACCTCTAAGCCTTGCCCCTAGGTCCAAGGAGACCTTATTCCTTAGGGACTAAACTAATGAAGCCAATTAATCTTTCAACTACTATCAAAAGAATAAATGTTGGCTCTACTCAGTTAATATTAACAAGCACCATGAGAAAAAAAAACCTAACTAGAGCATGAAGTCTCATTTCATCAGTTTATATTATATTTTGTGGATAGATATCCATGTGGATCCTGTCTGAACAATGGCTGTTGCCATAGTGAAGTTTAGTCTTGGCTGGAAGCCTGGGCAGCCATCAGAACAGTCCTGAGACTCCAAGATGAAAGCATGGAGCTTTTCAAGGAGCACTGAATTTAGTCCATTCATCTGGAGTTCAGCCCTGTTCACTCAGAACTTCAGTCCTAGTCTGGCAATTCGGCAACATCCATCAGGCCTTCTGAAGTTCTCTTGGTGACACCTATTTAGGCCTACACAAACTTATTTTATCATGTTACAAGGAGATATTTTTAAAAATTATATTCAGGAAACCATTAAGTGCAAAATAACTTCAAAGGATTCCTACAGAGATTAAATTAACTGAGATTCAAAACCACTCCTGCTTCCTTCTTGGTGGGAGAGTTGGCAGATTGCCAGACAGTTAATTGGCAAACAGGTTTTTGAAAGTTTTGTTGTTGTTGGAGTCTAGAGGTTTAAGAACTCCTTTATAAATGTTGCTCTTTTTCTATCAGAGAAAAGATTACCCAGTAGAAAGAGTGGAGTTGTCTTGTTTCCCTTCATTTTTGCTGAAAGTCTGAAGGGAAAGCTACTTGAGACACTCGTGACACACGAAGGGGAAAAAGAGACATCTCTTGAAGTCTACCCAGTGAGCTCAGTAGTCGATCCTCTGACACAGCCGCTGGTAACAGGGAGACACAGGGACCTTCTGATTGTCCATGTCCTTAAGCAAGGGGCCAATA
Source organism: Potorous gilbertii (assembly GCA_028658325.1). Taxonomy (NCBI): domain Eukaryota; kingdom Metazoa; phylum Chordata; class Mammalia; order Diprotodontia; family Potoroidae; genus Potorous; species Potorous gilbertii. Next base: position 341,609,109 of record CM053770.1, on the reverse strand, counting down.
GACTCCATCCCACATGTTCTTTTTGGGATGGCTCTAGTTCAGAAGACCAGCAGGGAAACTGTGATTACTCTCCTTTCACATGTAAAGCACTTTGCAAACCTTAAAGCATTATATAAGTGCTGGCTATTGTCACCGTTCTTATTTAGATTACTATTCTAGCCTGTTGACATTTTGTGTGTGTGTGTATGTGTGTGCATGTGTGTGCATGCGTGTGTTTTTTGGACGTTATCTAAAATGTTAGCTATCCTTTGCAGTTACATTTCTCTGTAAATGTTGCAAGTATGTCATCAGTGGCTTCATCCACATTACTGATAAAACTCGAACATATAATAAAGGAGAGCTGTCTGGGACACACCCTTCAAAACCCTAGAGGTCTTTCTCCAAATTGATTCAAATGGCCCATGATTTGAAGTGTTAGCATTTCTCTAGTTAATAATTTCGAAATAGAGAAGAGCATTGAATGCAGAGTCTGGGTTCCAGTCACAGATCTATTTGGGTTTGAGATCATGAAGAAGTTATTTAACCCCTTAAGCCACCTTTACTTAATCTTTATATCTGTAAACTGAGGAGCTGGACTAGAAAATCATTAAGATCTTTTTCTGCCATAGCCTTTAATGTTTTCATAATTCAAAGCTCACAAAGATTTTTAAGGTTTAGCACACTGAAGCTGTGAATGATCTGGCTAGAAAAGCAGCACTGAATTTTCGTTGACTCTGTCTTATATTTACTTTCCTTACCATGGAAACTATGGAACATTTTCTTAGTTGATTAGTTGAGTATTTTTGCCTCAACCTTTCTTTGATGGACCTGGGGAAAAATCAGATTTGTGCCTCTTTACATCAGTTAAGTGGCCCTTCAAGAGACCACAGTGTATGCTGATAGCTTTAGTACCCAAATTCTAATAAGACATTCATTCTTTTATAAAAACATTCCCTATCAGTTCAAAAACATCTGAGCACAACTTCATGCAGAGCTACCTAAGGCCACAAACATTTATCAAGCATATGCCAGATGGCAGGCACTGTGCCAAGCACTAGGGCTACAAACACAATACAGTCCTTGCCCTCATAGAGTTTCTAATGGAGGAAAATGGAGAGGACCTGAAAAGGGAGAGGGGCACAAGGGAGGGGAAAATGTACTGAAGAGGGTTGGGTGTTGAAGTCCAGAAAGTCAGAAACAGTGTTGGGAGGGGAATTAAGTTTGACTGACCTGGAATTCTCCCACAAAATGGAGGCCTGGGAAGGAATTCACAAGTAGGAGAAGGGAGGGATATCGGTGGTATGTCAGAGGAATGCTCCAGGGTGAGGAGGTCCCAGGCATTGAAGAAAGCTGCAGCAAAAGACAGCAGCTGAGACCAGACTATCAGAAGCAGAGCTAGGAGGGAAATGTCATGTCAAAAATAGGAGAGAATTTAGTTATCCCATAGTCTAACCTTTTTTCTCAATACAGATATGGAAAATGAGTTTCTAAACTTACTCAGTTTCAATCAACTAGTCAATTAATGATTTCCTACTGGTTAATTAAGCTTGTAATTAAGTACCTATTATGAGCCAGGACCTATATTAGGCACTGGGGATACAAAGACCAACATGAAATGGTCCCTGCCTCAAGAAGCTTATATTCTGTAGGGGAAGACACTATGCCATACAAGAAGGCAGTTAAATGGTGCAGTGGATTTTGAATCAGGAAGACCTGAATTCAAATCTTGCCTCAGATACTTATAAGCTGCGTGACCCTGGGCACCTCTCTTGTTCTTAGTTTCCCCTTCTATAAAAGGAGATTACAAAAAATGCCTGTTTGCTGCTATGAAGATCAAACTATAAAACATATACATATATACACACATACATAACGTGTGTGTGTGTGTATGTGTATATCCTTGCTCTCATTCGAGTCTAATGGAGGACACAACATGCCAAAAGCTATATATAGATATTAATAATTAATAATAGCGAGCACTTACTATGTGCCAGGCACTATGCTAAGCATTTTACAATTACTATCTCATTTGATTCTCACAATACCCTAATTTATAAATGAGGAAATTGAGGCAAACAGATATTTAGTGATTTGCCCAGGGTCCCATAGCTATTAAGTGTCTAAAGCTGGAATTGATTCTTAGCCCTCTACGTACTTCACAGGATAAATCGCACATAAGTAACAAAACAAAACATTTGGGGGAATCTGAAAAGACTTCTCATGGAGGTAGGATTTTAGCTGAGACTTGAAGGAAGTTGGGGCAGTCAAGAGGCAGAGATGGAGAGAATTCCAGGTATGGAGAACAGCTAGGGAAAATGCCCAGAGTCCAGAGATATATGAAGAGCAAGGAGGTCAGGGTCTGGATCATAGGGTATGTAGGAGAGAATAAGGTATTGAGATGACTTGAAAGGTGAAAGAGGGCAAAGATGTGAAGGGTTATAAACACCAGAAGATTTTATATTTATATTTATATATTATATTATATTTATATTATATACAAACTGTGGTTTGTATCCTGGACTATCTTCAGTTGTCTTGATGAATACCAGGCCACTGGACCCACAGGCTATGAAGGAGAAAGCAAGGCTGGTGACCTTGCACAGTCCTCCCTCACTCAAAGTCAACTGCAAGTCATGTCATCATCTCCCTGATGTCATGGTCTTTTTCGAGAATGAAGGACAAACACAGCTGTAGTTTATTGAATGGAATGTTGACACGATCAGACCTGCACTTTAGGAAGCTCACTTTGACAAATGAGATAAGACAGAACTGGAGTGAGGGGATATCTGAGGCAAAAAAGGCCATCTACTAGATGGTTATTGAAGTAGTCCAGGCATGAGATGATGAGGGCCTGCACCAAGGCAGCACCAGTTACAGAAGAGAAAAAGGGGTGTTTAAAAGAGAGGTTGCCAAGGTAGAAGTGACAGGCTTCAAAATGGTGGGATATGGAACATGTGAGACTGAGGAGTAGAAAAAGATACATAGGTTGTGAGCCAGAGTGATCAGGAGGATGGTGATGTCCTTATTCCTGCTCTCTGTCAGCACCCATTTAATCCATGACTTCTGGTGGCCTCCAGATCCTGCATGATACTAGTAGTCCTGGTCTGAGTAATATAATGGTAATTTAAATGGGAAGATCTTTCCCATTCATTAATAGGGCCATGTGACCTGCTTCAATCACATGGAAGCCCAAGTCACATGTAGTGTGAAGAGGTTGCTGAATGGGTGGACCAGGAACAGTGGAACAGAAGTGGGAGGAAGTTGGTTAGGCTAGTCAAAGCTGGGAAGGACACAGGTAAGCAGGCACAGCTATGCTCCTGAGTGTTTGTTTGTGGGAAGTCTGGGGGGTAGGGGAGAAGGCTGGGAAATGCCTCTGTCCCCAGCAGTGCTTATGTGCATTAACTTCTTAGTTACTATGGCAGATTTTACTTTTTGCTTTGAATAAATGTATTTCTTCGGCCTTCTATATGGAGAGCCTGTTATACTTTGCGATTCAGAACTACACTGGCTTATTCATAGTCACTTCCAGTGCTATGAATATTGCGTTGGCGATACAGGGAGAGACCCTAGTGAATTGTGCTCTGCCCATGTGGAGTGGCCTTCATCATCTTAGGAGTCCAGGTCCTGATCACTGTGTACTGGACTGCCTGCATGATCATCAAAGACTTCTACAACCCCATAGTGATTGAGGGTCAGAAACAGGAGTTGGGGCTATCTCTGAACCTGAGCTGGGCATCTGCAGAGTTTTTCTACTAGGTCTGGAGAGTGGGTAAGTTGCTGAGCTTCACTCTTCCATCAAGCAATTCAAGGGTCACAGGACGCGATATGTTCCAATACTATTCTTCTACCCCTCCTCCTACAGGGCATCTTGAGGTCCTTTGGAGTACCCAAAAAAGGAACATGTATGAATCTAAAAGGAAATGGGAGCAAATGAGTCTGTGAAATGAAAGAAGCCCTGCTCTTCCTACCTTCCACTCTACTGCTAGTAGTGACCTGTAGTAGCTCGGAAATTTTTTTCTTTAAAAAAAAACAAAGAAAAACTTTTGAATAATTGAACCAACATGATAACTCCACATAGACTTTCTAGTCTTTTCTTTTTTCCTTTTCTTTTTTTAGTAATTATTTTTATTGCTAGAAATCAGTACTTGGATTCCAAGGCTGTTCTTAAAATCATGCACTCAAGAGCCAACAAAACAAAACAACAAAGTGGGAAGTAGTAAGATCACCGTACAATTAACAAAATGCATGAGTCAGCAGAAATAGTAACATGTGCTTAACCTTCAACTTTACAAATAAAATTAGATACTAACAGGAAGTGATGGGGATACTCCCGGCAGGGACATGGCTATTTACAACCTTGCCATTCTAACAGAACTGAGGGAACTCCCAACCCAGAGGATGACCATCTTCTCCTACACTATGGAGTTGGCTTGAAATCCCCTGACCCTCCTACTGTGATTATTCAGAGATCACTAAATGACAAAATCACTGGACTGGACCTAAGACTAAACAGCATCAAACTCTTTTCTAGCCTTTTCTTCTGCCATTATTGCTTATATCTAGATTTCTCCCTTGGATAACAGAACTATAGAGATACTACTCAAGACCTCCAACATTCTTGCACAATAGAGGAAGACAAGTCTCCTTTATTTCTCTGAAATAGGATAGAACTAACCCTCTATTTGACGATGGAACTGAATTTTACCACTGTCCTTCCTCAATATAAAATATAAAGTCCTCCACCATGTTCTGCCCTTTATCCTCATCTCCCCCAGAACCACTAAGATTCTCCCAACCATTCTCATCCTCCATGGAAATCTGATAATCTATTATTATTCCATGGCTTCCAGAAGGATTTGAGATGAACGTCCTGCTGGCTCCCATAGCATGTGTAACCTATTCTTTTCTTCCTAATCCATTATTCAGGAATTCAGAGCAGTTTCTTTGCCTTCCCCCCAAATCTCCTTGCTTTCTCTTTATGCCTCTCTCTTCATAGAGATTGCATGATTTTTAAAGAATAAAGGGTATCTTGCTAAAAACAAAATAAAGAAATTTGGAAGGAGAAGTCTGGGGGAAGATTATGAGTTCAATGTTAGATACACTGAGTTTAATATTCCAAGGGACATCCAGTTGGAGATATCTAATGGGCAGTTAAAGCTATGAGTTGAGAAATTACATTCATATAAATAGATCGGAAAACATAAGGTTAGCAATGAGAGTTGAAACCATTGGAGCAACAAGCAAAATAGTATAGAGGGGAAAACGCTTAGGACAAAGCCTTGAGAGGTACCTATGTTATAGGGTATGGTTCAGCAAAAGAGGCTTGGAAAGAGCAACCAGACAGGTAAAAATAGATCTAAGATAGAAGTGTCACAAAGAAAAGAAAACTAGAGAGAAGAGAGTATCCATGGAAAAAGTGTAATTGACAGCATCAAAGGTGGAGGAGAAACCAGGGATGAAGATGGAGAAAAGGTCATTAGATCTGGCAGTTCAAACGTAATGGGTAACTTAGGAAAGCAATTATAGGTGAGTGCAAACCAGAATGTAGAGACTTTAAAAAGAGTGAAAGGAAAGGAAATGCAGACACTAATGTTAGTCTTATCAAGGAACTTATGCACAAAAGGGAGAAAAGATATGAGAGGACAGTTAGTGAGTATTTGATGGATCATTGAGGACTTTTTGAGGATGGGGGAAACATGGGCATGTTTATAGGCAGTGAAGAAATAGCCAGGGTAGATAGGGAGAGAGTGAAGATAAGAGAGAAAGATAAATAAGATGATAGAAGAGGAAATCTCCCAGAGAAGACAAGATAGAATGGAAATAATTTTGCATGCAGAGGTTTGTCTTGGCAAGAAGGATCTCCTCTTTGTGTGAGGCTGGGGCAAAGGAGGAGGTGGAGAAGAAGGCATCTTCTGTTGTGAGACGGAAGAAGAGGAAAAAGGGGAGCTCTCAGCTTATAACTTCAATATTTTCAGTGAAACATGAGATAAATTTGTCAACTGAAAGAGTTGAAGAAGGGGGGGAACTTTAAGAGATTTGAAGAGAAATCAAAAGTTTTGGAAAAGGCAGGAGCAGGAGCAAAGATGGTGGAGTAAGCAGGAAGTTGCCTCAACTCTCCCATATTCACTTCCAAACAATTATTAAATTATACCCCAAATTGAATTCTGGAACAGCAGAACCAGCAAAAAGATGGGGTGAAATGATTTTCTAACCCAAGAGGCTTGTAGAGTTGGCAGGAAAGGTCTGCCTCACTTGGGTAAAAGGGGAGTACAGTCCAAGACAGGAATTGTCCCATCAAGCCCTGCTTCAAGAAACTATCAAAGCAAACTGCCCCGATATCCTAGAACAAAAGGGCAAAATTGCCATTGAAAGAATTCACCGATCACTTCTTGGGAAAGAGATTCTAAAATAAAAACTCCAACTAATATTGTAGTCAAATTCCAGAACTACCAGGTCAACAAGGAAAACACAACATTGCAAGCACCCCAAAAGAAACAATTCAAATATTGGGGAGACACAATCAGGATTACACATAGCTGCAACATTAAAGGATTGGAGGCCATGGAATAGGATACTCTGGAAGGCAAAAGAGCTAGGACTACAACCAAGAATCATCTCTTTGAGCACAATCCTTCAAGGGATCATTAAATGAAATAGAAGGATAAGGAGAAGACCAAAGCTAAACAACAACGATGACAAAATGATATATAATATTAAGGGATTCAATAGGACAAAACTGTTTACATCTATACATGGGAAATGATACTGGTAATTCTTAAGAACTATATCACTAATAGTGCAGTTAGGAGGAATATATATAGACAGAGGGCTGAAGGTGAATTTTAGGATATAATCACAAAATATTACTTAAGGGATGAGAAAGATTACACTGGGAGCAGAAGGAAGGGAGAAGTAGAAAGGGGTCAATTATTCACAGGAAGAGGTGTAAAAGACCTATTACAGTGTAAGGGAAGATGAGAGGGTAGGTGGTGGACATTGCTTGAACCTTACTCTTGACATAATTGGCTCAAAGAGGGAATAAGATACACCATCAATTGAGTACAAAATTATATCTTACCCTACAGGGAAGTAGAATGGGAGGAGACTGAGTGGAGTAGGGGTGGGAAAAGACTGGCAGAAGGGAGGGCAGATTAGGGGATGCAGTGGACAGAAGCAAAACACTAGTGAAGAGAGAAAGGGTGAAAAGAGAGAAAAGACAAACAGGAGGAAAAAATAAACAAGTAGTAATCATAACTGTGAATGTGAATGGGATTAATTCATCCACAAAATAGAAGTGGATATCAAAAAACAGAATGCTACAATATGTTGTTTCCAAGAAACATACGAAGCAGAGAGACACACACAGAATAAAGGTAAGGGACTAGTGCAGAATTCATTATGCTTCAGCTGAAGGAAAAAAAAAATCAGGGCTGGCAATAATTATCTCATTCAAAACAAAATCAAAAATAGGTCTAATTAGAAGAGATAAGGAAGGAAACTACATCTCTAAAAGTTACCATAGACAATAGGGTGATAGCAATACTAACCATATATGTACCAAGTGGTATAGTATCCACATTCTTAAAGGAGTGAGTTACATGAGTTACAGGAAGAAATAGAGAGCAAAATGACACTAGCAGGGAACCTCAACTATCTCCTCATAGAACTTGATAAATCTAAACAAAAAATTAACAAGAAAGAAACTAAGGAGGTGAATGGAATCTTAGAAAAGCTAGATGTGACAGACCTTTAGAGAAAATTGAATGGTAATAGAAACTAATATGCTTTTTTCCTAAGCTGTTCCATGTGTTAGGGCAGGGCTACACAACCAGTGGCCCACAAAAATAGGAAAACATGTTTTACTCTACATTTTTCACAGATTGCCCAATATCCTTTGGTGGGTCATTGGTTGTACAGGCCTGTATTAGGGCATAAAAACTTCAAAATCAAACATAGAAAGGCAGAAATATTAAATGCATTCTTTTCAGATCATAATACAATAAAAATTACATTCAGCAAAGGTCAGTGGAAAGATACATTTAAAATGAGTTGGAAATAGTCTAATTCTAAAGAATAAGTGGGTCAAAGAACAAATCATAGAGATAATCAATAATTTCATTAAAAAATGACAACAATGACACAACATACCAAAATTTATGGGATGCAGCCAAAGCAGTACTTAGGGAAAAAAATATTTCTCTAAATTCTTATACCACCAGTGAAGAAGAAATGAAAGAAATAAGTAGAAAATAGTTTGCTCAATTATAGGCCAAATAGACAAACAATCTGAGTGACATTGCTGAATATTTATGAAACTATAAATTTCCTAGATTGACAGATGAGAAAATAGAACACCTAGATAACCCCATCAAAAAGAAATTGAACAAATTATCAATGAACTCCCAGGGCCAGATGGATTCACAAACAAATTCTACCAACCATTCAAAGAACAATTAATTTCAATACTATTTAAACAAATTGGAAAAATAGATGCAGAAAGAGTCCTACCAAATTCCTTCTGTGACACAAATATGGTGCTGATATTTAAATTAGAAAGAGTGTAAACAAAGAAAGAAAATTATAGAAGACTTTCTATAAGAAAATTATAGAAGAATTTCTATAATAAGACAATATTAATGCAAAAATTTTAAATAAAATACAATCAAGGTGATTACAACAATATATCCCAAGGATCATACTATGTAATATTTAAGCAAGAATGCAGGGTTCCTTCAATATCAGGAAAACTACTAGCATAATTGACCATATCAATAGTAAAACTAACAGAAATCATATAATTATCTTAATAAATGCTGAGAAAGCTTTTGACAAAATACAGCACCCATTCTTACTAAAAACACTAGAGAGCATAGGAATAAAGGGAGCTTTCCTTAAAATGATAAGCAGTATCTATTTAAAACCATCAGCATTATCTTCAGTGGGGATAAAGTAAAGGCTTTCCCAATAAGATCAGGGGTGAAGCAAGGGTACCCATTATCACTACTGCACTAGAAATGTTAGCTATAGCAACAAGAGAAGAAAAAAGAAATTGAAAGAATTAAAATTGGAGAATGAGGAAACAAAACTATCACTCTTTGCAGATGATATGATAGTATACTTGGAGAATCCTAGAGAATCAATTAAAGAACTATAGAAATCATTAACAACTTTAGCAAGGTTGCAGGATACAAAATAAACTCTCATAAATCATCAACATCCTTTATATGACTAACAAAGCCCAGCAACAAAAGATAGAAAGAGAAATTGCATTTAAAATAGCTGTAAACAATATAAAATACTTGGAAGTCTATCTGCCAAGATAAACCCAGGAACTATCTGAACACAATTATAAAATATTTTTTCATACAAATAAATTCAGATCTAAATAACTGGAAAAATATCAACTGCTCATGTTTAGGCTGAGCCAATATAATAAAATGACAATTCTACCTAGGTTAATTTATTTATTCAGTGCCATACCAAGCTACTAAAAATTATTTTAGGGAGCTAGAAAAAATGACAACAAAATTCATAAAGGATATAAACAGGCAGTTTTCAGATGGAGAGATCAAAGCTGTCTCTAATTATATGAAGAAGAGTCCTAAATCAATCTTGATTAGAGAAATACAAATTAAAACAACTCTGAGGTGCCACCTCACACCTATATGATTGACTAATATGACAAAAAAGGAAAATGATAAATATTGGAGGAGATGTGGGAAAATTGGGACACTAATGCACTGCTGGTGGAGTTATGAATTGATCCAACTATTCTGGAGAGCAGTTTGGAACTATGCCTAAAGAGCAATCAAACTGTGCATACCCTTTAATCCAGCAATACCACTCCTAGGTCTGTATCCCAAAGAGATCACAAAAAAGGGAAAAGGACCTACATGTACAAAAATATTTATAACAGTTCTTTATGTGCTGGCAAAAAACTTTGAAATTGAGGGGATGTTCATCAATTGGGGAACAGTTGAACAAGTTGTGATATATGAGTGTAATGGAATTCTACTGTAAAATAAAAAATGATAAGCAGGCAGATTTCAGAAAAACCTGGACTTACATGAACTGATGCAACATGAAATGAGCAGAACCAGGAAAACACTGTACACAGTAACAGCAACAATGTGTGATGATCAACTATTAATGACTTAGCTCTTTACAGCAATATAATCATCCAAGACTACTATGAAAGACACATGATGGAAAATGCTTTCTACATCCAAAGAAAGAACTGAGGGACTGAATGCAGATTGAAGTATACTATTTTCACTTTATCTTTCTTCATAGTTTTCTCTTTTGGTCTATTTCTCCTATTATGTGACTAATATGAAAATATGTTTTACATTCTTGCACATATATAACCTATATCAAATTGCTTACTGTTTTAGGAAGAGAAAAATGGAGAGAGGGAGACAAATTTGGAACTTAAATTTTGTAAAAATGAATGCTAAAAATTATCTTTATATATAATTTAAAAATATAACACTATTAAAAAGTTTTGGAAAAATTGCATGGTGAGTGGGATAGTAAGCCAGTTAGGGAGGTATAAAAATATTGCGGTAAGATCTCAGGTGATATTATATATAAATGTGGAGTGGACCCAATCAGCACAGTTACATGCTTTTAACCAGCTTCGTTTAGCAGTGTGTAAATTGGAGTGAAGGCAGTAAATGGTGGGAGAAATCCAGGGCTGAGGCTTTGTAGGACAAGATCAACAAAAGGACAAGGGAGAAAGGGTATTAAGAGAAGCAGACAGTGTAAAGCTGAACTAGTTCATTAGTGGGTCGAGATATGTGAGAGGAGAATATAGTCAGTGAAGGGGTATGACCTGAGAAAGAACTAAATGTTCAAGGGGTTAGAAGTCAAAGTGAGGATGAAGAACAGGGTTTGAGGTTGTAAGAGCAGGAAAGGTGTAATGACAACACTTTATGAAGAGATAAAGCAATTTCACAGTTCATGAACATGGAAGTGGTGCATTTATGGGCAATGGCAAGATTAAGTGTATGACCATCTCAGTGTGTAACTGGTGCGGTAGAAAAGTAGGTTATGAGTTAGTAGAGAAACTGGATGGTATTTTTGAACGATTTTTAGAATTTGGTCATGCATATTCACAAAAATTGGCCATTAATTAGAGCACAAAAACTTTACAAACAAGGGCAGAATAGCAGAATTATTAGATATACCATTTTGACCACAATGCAATAGAATTACATTCTATTGGAAGCATATATTAAAATTTAATTGGAAACTAAATAACACAATCCTAAGGAATAAATAGGTTAAAGAAAGTATAATAGAAACTATAATTTCACTAAAATAATGACAATAGTGAGACTATATGCCATAATTTATGGAAGGCAGTCAAAGTTGTAGCAAGGGAAAAATTTATATCTTGAAACTCTTACATCAGTATAAGAGAGAAAAGCAGATCAACCAATTGCATAAGCAAATTTTAAAAAATCTAGAAAGCAATAAGTTAAAAATTCCCAGTTAAACACCAAAATAGAAATAGTAAAATCAAATGAAAGATTAATATAATTGAAAGTAAAAACACCCATTAAACTAACAAGTAAAACTAGGAGCTGAGTTTATGAAGGAAAAAAACCCCGGTAAAATAAATAAACCATTGGCTAATTTGATTTATCCCCCTGGATCACTGTCTTGCCATGGCAGAGTCTTGTGCAGTTCAGAAACTGAGCTATGCTATGCAGGGTAATCCAAGATCATAGTGAAAAGTTCAGATAAAAGGTGACCTACTGGAGAAGGAAATGACAAATCACTCCCATATCTTTGCCAAGAAAACCCTATGGACATTATTAAAATAATAAACGAGATGACATCAAAAGATGAGCCCCTCATGTTGGAAGGTGTCCAATATACTACTGGGGAAAAGCAGAGGATGAGAAGCTCCAGCATGAATGAAGCAGTTGAGTCAAAGCTGAAAGGAAGCTCATCAGTGAATGCATCTGGAAATCTGATGTTGTAAAGATCAATATTGCGCAGGAACATAGAATATAAGATCTATGAACTATGGCAAGCTGGATATAGTTAAGCAGAAAAGGAAAAGATTAAACATTAACATCTTGGGTATCAGGGAACTTAAATGGATGAGAATGGGTGAGTTTGATTCAGATGATCACTACATATGCTATTGTGGGAAAGAATCCCTTAAAAGAAATGGACTAGCCCTCATAGTAAATAAAAGGGCAAGAAAAACAACATGGGGGTATAATCTCAAAAATAACTAAATGATATCAGTTCGAATCCAAGGCAAACCATTCAGCATCACAGTGATCCAAATCTATACTCCAACCACTGATGCCAAAGAGCATAAGGTTGGTCAGTTCTATGAAGACCTAAAACACCTTCTCAAAATAACACCAAAGAAGATGGAACATTCATCATAGGGCATGGGAATGCTAAAGTAGGAAATCAAAAGATAATTGAAATAACAGGCAAGTTTAGCCTTGGAGTACAAAATGAAGCAGGCAGAGAATAAGAGTTTCATCAAGATAACTCACTGGTCATAACAAACACTCTTTTCCAACAACCCAAAAGTCAGTTCTACGATGGACATCACCAGAGGGTCAATATAAAAATCAGATTGATGACGTGTGGTCTGTGGGCCGCTTGCAGCCTGCCAAAGGATTCTGGGCAGCCTGTGAAAAATGCAGAGGATATAAAGGGAAGTAAAGAAGTAACTAGTGATTTGTCCAAGCCCAGCTTAACCCACCTCCCACTAGTAACTATTGTGCCTGTCTTGTAACTTCATAGGTGGGTTACCCCTGGGTATTTGCTCCTGTTTGTCATATGACCCATGGCACCCAACCACCATAAGTCTGTCTCTAATCTGAGAGGAGCAATTTCATGATAAATATAAGTAATAAGTTTAGCTAATTTTAATTTTGACCCCTATCCTACTGGCAAGTTGTGCAGTACTGCTCTATATAGTTAGTTCAGATAAGACCTAGGGCTGATTGACTACATACGGCTCAGATCATGAGCTTCTTAATTGCAAAGTTCAGACTTAAACTGAAGAAAAGAGGGAAAACTATCAGACTACATACGTATGACTTAAGTAGCATTTCTTGTGAATATAAAGTGGAGATGCTGAATCAATTTAAGAGATTAGATTTGGTAGATAAAATATCTGAAGAACTGTGGACAGAGGTTTGAAATCTTATACACGAGGCATCAACAGCAATAACAGCAAAATATTCCAAAGAATAAAAGAAGGGCAAGAAAACAAAAATGTCTGAGGAAAGAAGGAAAATGAAAGGTGAAGGAGAAAGGGAAAGATATATACCTAACTGAATGTACAATTCCAGAGAATAACAAAGAGAAATATGAAGGTTTTCTTAAACAAGCAACACAAAGAAATAGAAGAAAACAATAGAATGGGAAAGACAAGAGATCTCTTCAAGAAAATTAGATGTCAAGGGAAAATTTCATGCAAAAATGGGCATGATAGACAAAATAGTAGGGATTTAACAGACGTAGAAGAAATCAAGAGGTGGTAAGATACACAAAAGAACTACTAAAGAAATATCTTAACATTACTGATAACTACAATGGTTTGGTTCCTGTCCTAGAGTCAGACATGCTGGAGAATTAAGTCAAGTGGGTCTTAGGAAGCATTGCTAACAAGAGGGGAAGTGGGAGTGACAGAATCCCAGCTGAGCTTTTTAAAACCCTAAAGGATTTGTTCTGTGATGTTTGGACTTAAAGGCTGCACTTGAGGACCTAGAGGGTCACATGTAGCCTTGAGATTGCAGGTTCCCCACCCCTGTTCTAAAGATGATGCTTCACTCAATATTCCAGCAAATATGGAAAATGCAACAGTGGCCATTGGGTTGGAACAGATCGATTTGCACCTTAATTCTAAAGAGGGGCAAATGTTAGGGCAAGTTCAACAATTGCTCTCATTTCATATGCCAGCAAAGTTATATGCTTAAGCTTCTATAAACTAGACTTCAGCAATATGTGAACCAAGAATTACCAGAAAAGTAGGCTGGTTTTTGAAGAGGCAGAGGAACTAGAGATCAAATTGCCCACCTTCACTGGATTATGGAAAAAGCATGAGAGTTCCAGAAAAATATCTAATTCTGCTTCATTGACTACACTAAAGTCTTTCATTGTGTGGATCACAACAAAATGTGACCAGTCCTCAAAGAGATGGGAATAGCAGATCATCTTACTTGTTTCCTGAGGAATCTGCATGTGGGTCAAGAAGCAACAATTAGAACCAAAAATGGAACAACTGATTGGTGTAAGATTGAAAAATGAGGATGACAAGGCTATATATTGTCATCTTATTCAATTTCTATGCAGAATATACCATGGAAAATGCCAAGCTGGATGAATCAAAGGCTGGAATTAAGATTGTTGGGAGAAATATCAACATTTGCAGATAGGCAGATGACACCACTGATGTCAGAAAGTGAAGAGGAATTAAGAAGCCTCTTGAGGAAGGTGAAAGAGGAAAGTGTAAAAGTTGGCTTGAAGCTTAACATAAAAAACAAAACAACAGCTGGTCAACCAGTCCCATCATTTCCTGTCAAAAAGAGGGAGAAGAAATAAAAGTAGCATCTGATTTTTTTTCTTGGGCTCAAAGATCACTGGAGACAGTGACTGCAGACATGAAATTAAAAACATTTGTTCCTTGGAAGGAAAACTATGGCAAAATGGGACAATATACTAAAAAGCAGAGATATCAACTTGCTGATAAGGTCTGAAAATAAAAGCAATGGTATTTACAGTAGCAACTTATGGCTGGGAGAGTTGGACTACAAGGAAAACTGAGTGCCATAGAATTGATGTTTTCAAATTGTGGGCTGGAGAAGACTGAGAGATTCTTAAGGAGGTAAAATCAATCAATGCATAAAGAAATCAACATAGGTTATTCACTGGAAACTATTTAAGCTGAAGTTTAAATACTTTGGTCACATAATGAGAAGATAGGACTCTTTGGAGAAGATCCTGATACTGGGAAAGATGAAGGCAAAAGGAAAAGGGAACAGTAAAGGATAATTTGGATGGATAATATCATGGAAACAACGAATGTGAACTTGGACAGACTTTGAGAGATAGTGGAGGGTAGAAGGGCTGGTGTAGCATGATTCATGGGGTGATGAAGAGTTGGACATGACTGAATGACTGAACAATATCAAAATTTGATTTAAAAAAATGAAAAGGGTAAATGGACAGCCAATGAACATGAAATTAAATAAATTATTAAGAGTTATTTTGCTCAGCTATATGCCAATAACACTCACAATATAAATGAAATGAATACTTACACAAATTTAATTGCCCAGATTAACAGAAGAGAAAATAGAACACTTAAACAACTTTATCTTTGAAAAGGAAATTGAACAAACCATAAATGAGCTTCCTAAGAAAAAAATCCCAGGATCAGATGTATTTAAAAGTGAATTCTATCGACCATTTAAAAAGAAATGAATTCTTACAGTAAACTCTTGGAAAAATAGGTAAAGATTATTATGACATGTAATTGGGGAATGTTGTTAAAAAAAGAAAAAATAGGCAAAAGAATCCTACCAAGTTCCTTCAGTGATGCAAATATGATTTTGGTCCCTAAAGCAGGGACAGCAAACAAAACAATACAAAACAAAACAAAACATTATATATCAATTTCTATAGTGAATATCAAAGCAAAAATTTTTAAGGAAAATACTAACAAGTAGATTATAGCAATTAATCACAATGATCACATTATAACTGGAATTATATCAGGAATTCAAGGCTAGTTCAACATTAGGAAAACTATAAACACAATTACTCATGTCAATAATAAAAATAACAAAAATTATGTGGTTATATCAATAGATGCAATATGATGGGTGATGGGGAGGGAAGAAAAAAGAAACAACATGATAAATTTATTATATATTTTAAAAGGAATAGCAACTTGTATAAAACAGATTTGCAGTTTTATACACAATCATCTTTTTAAACTATATTATGGTAATGTTTATTTTATTTCATAAATTAAAAATACGAACAAAAATTAAAAAAAGATGCAGAAAATTTTGACAAAATACAACACCCATTCCTATTAAAACACTAGAAAGCAAAGGAATAAATAAACTTTTTCTTAAAATGATAAGTAATATTTATCTAAAACCAAGCACAAGCATTATTTTCAATGGAATCTTTCCAATAAGTAGGGTGAAGCAAGGATGTTCATTAATGACATTGCTATTTAGTGTTGTACTAGAAATGCTAGCTATAAGGAATAGACAAGAAAAAAGAAATAGAATAAGAAAAGGCAATAAGGAAACAAACTCTCACTTTTTGCAGATGATATGGTTTACTTAGAGAACACTAAAGAGTCAACTAAAAAAACTTTGTTAAAGAATTCTTCAGAGGAGGAATTCAAATCAAGTGTTCCTGACTCCAAGTCTAGCACTTGATTCAGTATTTCTCACATATTCTTTTGTTTTTATATCATGACACCTTCCTTTCCAAATGTATCACTTAACTGTCCTCCCCTCAGAAAACATTCTGAAGGATACTTTTAATTTTATTCATTATATTACTCATTTTGACCAAAGAACCTATCTGCTCATGACTAACCTCATAGTGAAAGCCTTTTCATATTTCACTGTATCAGTCTTCAGATAGCAAATACAGTATGTCATTAGGCTAATATTTAACTTTTTCAGACCCTGTGGAGATTTTTTTTCTGCTGGTGTATCTTATGAAAACTCAAGGGTCACCTGATATGATAATGAGATTTTTTTTTAAAATGACTACATTATTATTTGTAAATGATTTCTGCAATGGCATGGTTGGAAGTTTGGGACTCTACTAAACTAAACATTCAGAAAAGATCATCCATCCTCCAGCAACGGGACCCAATCTCATAAAGTCACTACCACCTCCCTATTGCAGCTTGAGGTTATTACTATAGTGCCAAATAACTAGCATAAGGTCATGTTTTTAAGATACCAGGCAACTATACTCAAAGGAGCAGAGAAGTATTCACATAGAACTTTATTACGAAATTCTCTACTATAATTATCACATATTGTGAATTTTTCTCAAATTTTAATTTAATTTAAGTTTTTAAACTTATTTACTTGAAGTTTTCAACATTCATTTTCACAAAATTTTGAGTCCCAAATTTTCTCCCCATCTCTCCCCTCCCCCCACCCCTATCATCAATCTGCCCTCCCTTCTAATATCCCTCCCTTCCCTTATTCCAATCTTCTCTTTTGTCCTATAGGGCAAGATAAATTTCTATACCCCATTATCTGTATTTTTTATTTCCCAGTTGTATGCAGGAACAATACTCAACAGTTGTTCCTAAAACTTTGAGTTCCAACTTCTCTCACTTCCTCCCTCCCCACCTATCCCCACTGGGAAGGCAAGCAATTCAATCTAGGACATATATGTGTAGTTTTGCAAATGACTCCCATAATAGTCATGTTGTGTAAGACTAACTATATTTCCCTCCATCCTATCCTGCCCCCCATTTCTTCTATTCTCTCTTTTGACCTTCTCCAACAGTATTGACTTCTAATTGCTCCCTCCTCCCATTGCCCTCCCTTCCATCATCCCCCCCATCCTGCTTATCCCCTTCTCCCTTACTTTCCTATATTGGAAGATAGGTTTCCATACCACAATGAGTGTGCATTTTATTCCTTCCTTGAGTCAAATGTAATGAGAGTAAGCTTCACGTTTTCTCTCACTTATCCCCTTTTCCCCTCCATTGAAAAGTCTTTTTCTTGTCTCTGTTATGAGAGATAATTTGCCCCATTCCATATCTCCCTTTCTCCTCCCAATATATTCCCCTCTCATCCCTTAATTTCATATTTTTTGATATGATCCCATCCTATTCCACTCACCCTGTGCTCTCTGTCTCTGTCTCTCAATATGTGTGTGTGTGTGTGTATGTGCATAATCCCACCAACTACCCAGATACTGAAAAAAGTTTCAAGAGTTACAAATATTATCTTTCCATGTAGGAATGTAAACACTTCAACTTTACTAAGTCCCTTATGACTTCTCTTTCCTGTTTACCTTTTCATGCTTCTCTTGATTCTTGTGTCTGAAAGTCAAATTTTCTTTTCAGCTCTGGTCTTTTATCAAGAATGCTTGAGTTTCATTGAAAGACCATATTTTCCCCTGAAGTATTATACTCAGTTTTGCTGGGTAGGTGATTCTTGGTTTTAGACCTAGTTCCTTTGACTTCTGGAATATCATATTCCATGCCCTTTGATTCCTTAATGTAGAAGGTGCTAGATCTTGTGTTATCCTGATTGTATTTCCACAATACTGAAACTGTTTCTTTCTC